>CM039505.1:36296813-36838134 GCA_022432975.1 Begonia masoniana | reverse complement strand
AAAAAAAAAAAAAAAAAAAAAAAAAAAAAAAAAAAAAAAAAAAAAAAAAAAAAAAAAAAAAAAAAAAAAAAAAAAAAAAAAAAAAAAAAAAAAAAAAAAAAAAAAAAAAAAAAAAAAAAAAAAAAAAAAAAAAAAAAAAAAAAAAAAAAAAAAAAAAAAAAAAAAAAAAAAAAAAAAAAAAAAAAAAAAAAAAAAAAAAAAAAAAAAAAAAAAAAAAAAAAAAAAAAAAAAAAAAAAAAAAAAAAAAAAAAAAAAAAAAAAAAAAAAAAAAAAAAAAAAAAAAAAAAAAAAAAAAAAAAAAAAAAAAAAAAAAAAAAAAAAAAAAAAAAAAAAAAAAAAAAAAAAAAAAAAAAAAAAAAAAAAAAAAAAAAAAAAAAAAAAAAAAAAAAAAAAAAAAAAAAAAAAAAAAAAAAAAAAAAAAAAAAAAAAAAAAAAAAAAAAAAAAAAAAAAAAAAAAAAAAAAAAAAAAAAAAAAAAAAAAAAAAAAAAAAAAAAAAAAAAAAAAAAAAAAAAAAAAAAAAAAAAAAAAAAAAAAAAAAAAAAAAAAAAAAAAAAAAAAAAAAAAAAAAAAAAAAAAAAAAAAAAAAAAAAAAAAAAAAAAAAAAAAAAAAAAAAAAAAAAAAAAAAAAAAAAAAAAAAAAAAAAAAAAAAAAAAAAAAAAAAAAAAAAAAAAAAAAAAAAAAAAAAAAAAAAAAAAAAAAAAAAAAAAAAAAAAAAAAAAAAAAAAAAAAAAAAAAAAAAAAAAAAAAAAAAAAAAAAAAAAAAAAAAAAAAAAAAAAAAAAAAAAAAAAAAAAAAAAAAAAAAAAAAAAAAAAAAAAAAAAAAAAAAAAAAAAAAAAAAAAAAAAAAAAAAAAAAAAAAAAAAAAAAAAAAAAAAAAAAAAAAAAAAAAAAAAAAAAAAAAAAAAAAAAAAAAAAAAAAAAAAAAAAAAAAAAAAAAAAAAAAAAAAAAAAAAAAAAAAAAAAAAAAAAAAAAAAAAAAAAAAAAAAAAAAAAAAAAAAAAAAAAAAAAAAAAAAAAAAAAAAAAAAAAAAAAAAAAAAAAAAAAAAAAAAAAAAAAAAAAAAAAAAAAAAAAAAAAAAAAAAAAAAAAAAAAAAAAAAAAAAAAAAAAAAAAAAAAAAAAAAAAAAAAAAAAAAAAAAAAAAAAAAAAAAAAAAAAAAAAAAAAAAAAAAAAAAAAAAAAAAAAAAAAAAAAAAAAAAAAAAAAAAAAAAAAAAAAAAAAAAAAAAAAAAAAAAAAAAAAAAAAAAAAAAAAAAAAAAAAAAAAAAAAAAAAAAAAAAAAAAAAAAAAAAAAAAAAAAAAAAAAAAAAAAAAAAAAAAAAAAAAAAAAAAAAAAAAAAAAAAAAAAAAAAAAAAAAAAAAAAAAAAAAAAAAAAAAAAAAAAAAAAAAAAAAAAAAAAAAAAAAAAAAAAAAAAAAAAAAAAAAAAAAAAAAAAAAAAAAAAAAAAAAAAAAAAAAAAAAAAAAAAAAAAAAAAAAAAAAAAAAAAAAAAAAAAAAAAAAAAAAAAAAAAAAAAAAAAAAAAAAAAAAAAAAAAAAAAAAAAAAAAAAAAAAAAAAAAAAAAAAAAAAAAAAAAAAAAAAAAAAAAAAAAAAAAAAAAAAAAAAAAAAAAAAAAAAAAAAAAAAAAAAAAAAAAAAAAAAAAAAAAAAAAAAAAAAAAAAAAAAAAAAAAAAAAAAAAAAAAAAAAAAAAAAAAAAAAAAAAAAAAAAAAAAAAAAAAAAAAAAAAAAAAAAAAAAAAAAAAAAAAAAAAAAAAAAAAAAAAAAAAAAAAAAAAAAAAAAAAAAAAAAAAAAAAAAAAAAAAAAAAAAAAAAAAAAAAAAAAAAAAAAAAAAAAAAAAAAAAAAAAAAAAAAAAAAAAAAAAAAAAAAAAAAAAAAAAAAAAAAAAAAAAAAAAAAAAAAAAAAAAAAAAAAAAAAAAAAAAAAAAAAAAAAAAAAAAAAAAAAAAAAAAAAAAAAAAAAAAAAAAAAAAAAAAAAAAAAAAAAACGATGGAGACCACCCATGATGTTCTTACGATGACTTGGACGCAATTTAAGGAGATTTTCTATGAGAAGTATTTTAACAGTACTGTACAGACCACAAAGAAGTTGGAGTTCATGAACTTGAAACAGACAGGGACCGTAGCTGAATACAGCAGACAGTTTGAATCCCTATCAAGGTTTGCCGGACACCCTCGCACGCAGAGATGAGGATAAAGTGTTCCAATTTGTGCATGGGCTGAAACCTGAGATTTATAGAGGAGTCAAGTTCTCGGGTATAAAAGGATTGTCCTACAGTGAAGTAGTGTCCACGGCATTAGAAGTGGAAGAGGCGGAGATGAAGTGTGCTGGGTTTAGTGCGGCTCCACGAAAGTACACCCAGCCACACCATCACAGGGGAACGAAGAGGCCCGGTGAGGGCCAGGGCAGTCAAGGGAAGGAGAAGAAGACACCAGATACTAGGAAGTTCCCTCAATGCCCAAAGTGTTTAAGATTTCACCCAGGAGAGTGTAGAATTAGCGCGGGGAAGTGTTTCAACTGTGAGGAGACCGGGCACCTGCTTAAGGATTGCCCAAAGCCCAGAGTCCTTCGCTGTTATAATTGTAATAAAGTTGGCCACATGAGTAGGGATTGTCCAGCTCTGAAGAATGGCCCGGTGAATGTTAAGCCAAGGATATCTCCATGGTAGAATCGGGTGATGAAGATCAGCCTGCTGTTGTGTTTGGTACCATACTAGTCAATTTATGCTTGCTTTTACTTTAATAGATTCAGGTGCAACACATTCCTTCATAGCGTCTGCATTTGCTGATAAATTAGACGTTAAGTCTTCACTTTCTGAGCATATGTTTAATGTTGCTTTACCTTCTGGCGAACGCATGCGCTCTAGTCGTATGCTGCTTAATAGTGTAGTGACAGTAGAAGGTAGAACCTACCTGCTGATCTCATTATTTTAGAGATCATGGGATTTGATGTAATCTTAGGAATGGATTGGTTGTTTGAGCACTATGCTACGATAGATTGTAGAACTGGCTTAGTTAGTTTTCAACCCCCTGGTGGTTTAAGACACACTTTCCAAGCCTCGAAGAAAGATAAGAGGATGTCTGTTTTAGCCGCTTTTAGTGCTAGATCTTCCTTATGCAGTGAGTATTCATGCTTTCTGGCCAGTGTTTTGGACACAAAACTGGTAGGGGAATCGAGCCTCCAAGATGTTCTAGTAGCTCAAGATTTCCCTGAAGTTTTCCTTGATGACCTGCCTGGTTTACCACCTGATAGAGAGATCGATTTTGTGGTGGATGTCTATCCTGGTGCTGAACCTATATCTAAGAATCCATACAGATTGGCACCAACGGAACTCAAGGAATTAAAGAAACAGTTAGAGGAACTGTTGGAAAAAGGATTCATACGGCCAAGTTATTCACCGTGGGGTGCACCAGTTCTCTTTGTTAAGAAAAAGGACGGATCAATGCGCATGTGCATTGACTACCGAGAATTAAATAAGTTAACCGTCAAGAATAAGTACCCATTACCTAGGATCGATGATTTGTTTGACCAACTTCAAGGTGCACGAGTTTTCTCTAAGATTGACTTAAGATCGGGGTACTACCAATTGAAGGTTAAGTCTGAGGATATACCAAAGACTGCCTTTCGTACGAGATATGGACATTACGAATTTTTGGTTATGTCCTTTGGTTTGACAAATGCACCAGCAGCTTTCATGGATCTCATGAATAGAGTGTTTCACGAGTTTCTAGACAAGTTTGTCATTGTATTCATTGATGATATCTTGATTTATTCTAGAAATAAGGGTGAGCATGCAACGCATTTGAGTTTGGTGTTAGGAGTACTCAGACAGCACCAGCTTTATGCTAAGTTTTCCAAGTGTGAGTTTTGGTTGGACAGAGTTCACTTTCTTGGTCACGTGATCTCTGGGGATGGAATATCTGTCGATCCAGCCAAAGTTCGTGCGGTTAAGGAATGGCCTCAACCGAAGAATGCTTCTGATATTAGGAGTTTCCTCGGGTTAGCAGGGTATTACAGGAAGTTTATTGAAGGATTCTCGAAGGTTGCGACACCCCTCACTCGTTTAACTAGGAAAAACATAGAGTATGCTTGGACTGAGGAGTGTGAGTCCAGCTTCCAAACCTTAAAGCAGAAATTGACCAATGCACCAGCAGCTTTCATGGATCTCATGAATAGAGTGTTTCACGAGTTTCTAGACAAGTTTGTCATTGTATTCATTGATGATATCTTGATTTATTCTAGAAATAAGGGTGAGCATGCAACGCATTTGAGTTTGGTGTTAGGAGTACTCAGACAGCACCAGCTTTATGCTAAGTTTTCCAAGTGTGAGTTTTGGTTGGACAGAGTTCACTTTCTTGGTCACGTGATCTCTGGGGATGGAATATCTGTCGATCCAGCCAAAGTTCGTGCGGTTAAGGAATGGCCTCAACCGAAGAATGCTTCTGATATTAGGAGTTTCCTCGGGTTAGCAGGGTATTACAGGAAGTTTATTGAAGGATTTTCAAAGATTTCTACACCCCTTACTAAGTTAACCAGGAAAAATGTGAAGTATATATGGACCGATGAATGTGAACATAGTTTCATGACCTTAAAACAGAAACTAACCAATGCTCCAATTTTAACCATTCCAGCTGTGGATGGTAAATTTAGTATTTACTGTGATGCTTCCAAGGTTGGTCTGGATGTGTGTTAATGCAAGATGGTAAGGTCATAGCTTATGCCTCTAGACAGTTGAAAACTCATGAGAAGAATTACCCTACCCATGATTTAGAATTAGCTGCTGTAGTATTTGCACTTAAGATTTGGAGGCACTACTTGTATGGACAGCCTTGTGAAATATTTTCGGATCATAAAAGTCTGAAGTATATTTTCACGCAGAAGGAATTAAATATGAGGCAACGTAGGTGGTTGGAGTTTGTTAAAGACTACGATTTTGAGATTAAATACCACCCTGGTAAGGCCAATGTGGTGGCTGATGCATTAAGTAGAGTAATACCGTCAGCCTCAGCTTTGATTCTGGATATGCTGGTGGCCTTAGAGACTGAATTTCATAAGTTTAACCTAGAAACTGTGTCCAATGTAGCAGCTATGCTTTCTGCCATCTCCTTGAAACCTACCATTCTAGAAAAGATAAAAGAAACCCAGGACATCGATGAGGAGTGTAAAAAGTTCAAGTCGAGCATGGATTCTACTGACAATTTGGACTTCAATTATACTGATGATGGAATACTTAAGTTCAGGAATAGATATTTTGTGCCAGCCAATAAAGAGCTTCGTGATGAAATCCTTTCTGAAGCTCACTCTTCTAGATTTTCCGTTCATCCTGGTAGTACAAAGATGTACAGAGACCTTAAGCAGACTTACTGGTGGCCAGGAATGAAGCGGAGCGTTGCTGAACATGTAGGACTATGTTTGATCTGCCAGCGGGTTAAGGCTGAACATCAGAGACCTGCAGGAATGTTGCAGCCATTACCACTCCCTGAATGGAAATGGGAGCAGATAACCATGGACTTTATTGTAGGATTACCCAGAACAGTAAAAGGACATGATGCAATCTGGGTGATAATCGATCGATTAACCAAATCAGCCCATTTCTTACCCATCAAGATGACTTACTCTATGGACCAGCTAGCCGAATTGTATGTGCATGAGGTTGTGCGACTACATGGAGTTCCAGCTACTATAGTTTCAGACCGAGACTCTAGATTCACATCCAAATTTTGGAAGAGTTTACATAAAGCCATGGGCACACAGCTAAACTTCAGTACAGCCTTTCACCCTCAAACAGATGGACAATCGGAAAGAACCATTCAAACATTAGAGGATATGCTTCGGGCATGTGTTTTGGATTTTTAAGGTTCTTGGAGCAAGTATCTGTCTTTGGTGGAGTTTTCTTATAATAACAGTTTTCAAGCAACAATAGGAATGGCACCGTATGAGGCCTTGTATGGACGAAAATGTAGATCCCCTTTGTACTGGGACGAAGTTGGTGAAGCACAGTTGCTTGGTCCTGACATCGTGCAGCAGACTATTGAGAAGGTTGCCCTCATCCGTCAGAGGATCTTAACAGCTCAAAACCGACAGAAGAGCTATGCTGACAGAAGACGCAGAGAATTAGAGTTCGAAGTAGGCGATGAAGTTTTTCTTAAGGTATCACCATTCAAAGGAGTTGTGAGATTTGGAAAGAGAGGCAAACTGAATCCTAGATTTGTTGGTCCTTTCTCAATTTTGAAAAGGATTGGGAAGGCAGCCTATCAGTTACAGCTACCAGCTTCTATGGGAGGGATACATGACGTGTTCCATGTCTCGATGTTAAAGAAGTGTGTGCGGGATCCGTCCCAAGTTGTTGAACAGCAAAGCATTGAAATTCAACCTACACTTACCTACGAGGAGAAGCCAGTAAAGATTCTGGATTATGCAGTAAAGGTACTACGCAACAAAGAAGTGCCGCTGGTGAAAGTCTTGTGGCACAATCAGAACACAGAGGAGGCAACATGGGAGCGCCAACAAGACATAATGGACCAACATCCAGAGTTATTAAGGTATTGAATTTTGAGGACAAAATTCTTTTAAGGAGGGTAGACTGTAGCACCCGGTTCCATTAAACCCAATTTAATTTGTCAAATTAAGATGTGCAAATATGGATTAGGTTAATGAATGGATATGCAAGGGCATTATGGTAAATTAAAAACTTATTAGTGGATAACCTATTTAAAAAGAATTTATTGAGCTTAGCCGCCACTATTCATTCTTGCTCTCGGTTTTCAGCTCAAACCAGCAGACTTCCCAGGCGATTTCCTTCCCCGAGTCCGTTCACCGAGCTAGGTAAGTTTCTACCTCGATTTTTCTGACTTAGTAACTAAGGAAGATTGTATGGGGAAGTGTTAGATATGTATTTTGGGAACTCATCAGGAAAGTGAGTAGATACGGGTTTAGCATAGAATCAGTAATGCTTGGCGATCAGAACTCCCAACTATTCCCTTAGGTTTTCCGAACGCCTTAGAATGAGGTTTAGTACAGGTTGACTTAATGTTCTGTTTATGTTCTAGGTGAGAAAGATCCCGAAGAAGCTCCTAACCGAGCACTCGCCAAGAATCCAGGTAAGTAGAGTTTGTTTGTGCCTTCGGGCCTACATCACAAAACAGTAGGATTTATGTATGTTTGTATGTTTATTTTCCAGTTGTCATGCATCATGTTTTTGAAAGATTACGAAAATGAATTTACATGAAACGCATGGTAAGTGTGAGCAGGATGATCAGAACAACTGTTAAGGGGGATTAATCCGCCCCTTAACTGAGAACAGAGGATTGAGGTTTTGGGAAAAGTGATCCACTTCCCAATCCTATAGGGGGATCAGACCAGTTAACTGTTAAGGGAATTAATCCGCCCCTTAATTGAGATCAGAGGATGTATGCTTTGGGGAATGACTGATCCACTTTCCCATCGTACAGAGGGATCAACAGAGAACGAATTTGAATACAACTGAGATGAGAAAGTAGAGACCGCATGTTTAGGGAAATTATTGCTTCATTGATCCATTTCATTCATCGCTCTACTTGCTTAGCATTAGGCTAATAGATGGGTTTTGTGATGTAGGTGAAGAAGTTACTGAATGTATGTTTACCGACCAACATGAGGAATAGGCTGGTTGGAGGAGCATTTTCAGACATCGGTTTGGCCATCTGTTGAGGCGGTTTAATCCATGGCTGCAGGTGTTGAGTTGGGAGTAACTAGTTCAGTATAGATGTTTCCTTTTCTGAAAATTTTATGATGGTAGTGTTTTTTCAAAACTTTGAATACATTCTGAGAATCTTTGATATTAGTGTTCTGTTGGGTTTTGAAAATACTGTTTTCTACTGGATTTGAGTGATGCAATGATTTGATCTGTCTCTGATTGGTCTTAGTAAAATGCTTAAATCCTTTGATAGCCAGAGCTTTCTTGGAATACAGCAGAATTTGCTGTTCTGAAGTCTACCGGCAGATGTTGGATGAGAGAGAGAGAACATCCGGCTGACGTCATCGGCAGGTGCAAGTCGCAAAACCTGTAGTTTTGCTATCGGCAGATGAAGTTATGTTGACTTCATCGGCAGATGAAGTTATGTTGACTTCATCGGCAGATGAAGTTATGTTGACTTCATCGGCAGATGAAGTTATGTTGACTTCATCGGCAGATGAAGTTATGTTGACTTCATCGGCAGATGAAGTTATGTTGACTTCATCGGCAGATGAAGTTATGTTGACTTCATCGGCAGATGAAGTTATGTTGACTTCATCGGCAGATGAAGTTATGTTGACTTCATCGGCAGATGAAGTTATGTTGACTTCATCGGCAGATGAAGTTATGTTGACTTCATCGGCAGATGAAGTTATGTTGACTTCATCGGCAGATGAAGTTATGTTGACTTCATCGGCAGATGAAGTTATGTTGACTTCATCGGCAGATGAAGTTATGTTGACTTCATCGGCAGATGAAGTTATGTTGACTTCATCGGCAGATGAAGTTATGTTGACTTCATCGGCAGATGAAGTTATGTTGACTTCATCGGCAGATGAAGTTATGTTGACTTCATCGGCAGATGAAGTTATGTTGACTTCATCGGCAGATGAAGTTATGTTGACTTCATCGGCAGATGAAGTTATGTTGACTTCATCGGCAGATGAAGTTATGTTGACTTCATCGGCAGATGAAGTTATGTTGACTTCATCGGCAGATGAAGTTATGTTGACTTCATCGGCAGATGAAGTTATGTTGACTTCATCGGCAGATGAAGTTATGTTGACTTCATCGGCAGATGAAGTTATGTTGACTTCATCGGCAGATGAAGTTATGTTGACTTCATCGGCAGATGAAGTTATGTTGACTTCATCGGCAGATGAAGTTATGTTGACTTCATCGGCAGATGAAGTTATGTTGACTTCATCGGCAGATGAAGTTATGTTGACTTCATCGGCAGATGAAGTTATGTTGACTTCATCGGCAGATGAAGTTATGTTGACTTCATCGGCAGATGAAGTTATGTTGACTTCATCGGCAGATGAACCTCTATTTTATTTCTGCTTCTTCCGTTGACTTTGTCGTCGGCAGATGTGTTCGACTTCGGCAACTTCACGGGCAATTCCGCGTTTTTTTTTAAGCTTTACGTCTTTTAGCAGTTACTCATAACACTTCCAACAGTCATTTTAAAATTCTTTTCACAGGTTACTTAGCTTCATTGATGTCCAATTGATTTTCCGCTGCAAGTTTTAAAATATATTTAGTTTTAGAAAAAGTCAAATTTTGGCTGTCGAGTGAAATTTTAAATTTAGCATCAAGATGTCATGGTTCGGTTCAGCGTTATGAGTAGCAAACCGGGTTCAGATAACTCGGGGCGTTACAATTACACTATATTCGCATTCGGCTAACTCAGGCCCAAGCTTCAGTCTAGACACACAGGCAGTGGAAACGAAAGAGTGCGTAGCCCCGTGTCTAACAAAGAAAATACAGCTACGACCATAATCAATATAGTACCTGCTATCACGGCAGGCTGATCATCGTCATCAACATCTCCAGGCTCAATAAATGCGAAGATCTCGGCATAACTTTCCTCTGATCACCGCCTGACATATCTCGGCCGGGCTTCGGGCAATCCTTGACGTAATGGCCAAGCTCTCCACATCTGAAACATCTATTAGTGCCAACACGGCACTCACCACTGTGCTCCCTCTGGCATATGGGACACCACGGTATCTGAGAAGCCCCCTGCACTTGCTTCCCTTTTCCCCATCGTTACCTCCTTCAAGAGGTCTCTTCACACCCCTCTGCTGCTGCTGGGGTTGCGGTCTAGGCTGCCAACCTCGGTTCTGCGACTGAGGTCGTATCTCTCGGAAGAAGCCCTTCGCTGGCTCCCTCGGTCTAACACAAGTGGCTCTGGCAGCCTCAATATCCAGAGCTCTAGCTGTGATGTCAGAATAGGGCGTATCAATAATACCTGAGACAACAACGTGCATCCGAATCTCCGGATTAAGTCCCTCCATAAACTGGTGCACCTTCTCCTCATTATCGCTAACAAGACGAGGTGCAAATCTGGATAATGCCTCGAACTTCCGAATATAATCAGCAACCGAACCAGTCTGCTTCAGCTGCATAAACTCATTCCTCTTGGCCACTCTCACTGTGCGGCTGAAATATTTATCAAAAAATAAAAACTTGAACCGATCCCAAGTCATAACTGATACATCCGTCGTCGACTTAATCGAGTCCCACCAGAAACGGGCATCTAATGCCAAGTGAAAGGTGGCGTAAGCCACCTTGCTCCCGTTCCCTACCTCTGCATAACCTAACATATCCTCCATCACCCGGATCCACTCCTCGGCATGTGTCGGATCCGATGATTGGCCGTCAAATACTGGAGGCCGTAGGCTTTGGAACTTCTGCATACCCTGATTACTTGGAACTACCAGATCCTGGGCTCTCTGGTTCTCTCGATTTACTAGACTCTCAATTTGTTGCGCTTGACGGTCCATGTGCTGAGACTGACGGTCCAGCAACTCCGTAAGTCGATCAAGCGTGTCATCACGTGGATCTTTTCCTCGAACCATAGTTATATAACTCCTATAAAATCAAACAATAATCCTAAGAAATATGAAATCAACAAAGCAGTAAACATACTTACAGTTGAAGAAGGATGTCCGCGTAGTGGCTGTGCAGTCAAGCAGTCTACAGAACCGATTTTAAAACCCGGGGGCTCTGATACCATAATTGTAACATCCCTAACACTGTACCCACTGCGTGGATAGCTCTAAAAACCGAGCATATCCGTAACGTTCCTAAAACCATTCAAAACATTTCTATAACATTAAATAAAAGCTTTAAACCAAAACATTTTCTATATACAATTTACCAAAACGTTTGAACCATAGAATATAAACCTATCCACTACCAGAACCAAGCACCCTAAAATATCTATACTATTTAACCAAAAACATCCTGATAGTCCTCAAAATACATACACATCCCCACGGGTCAAAAAGCGTCTCGACTACTCAGCACACTCCCACGGGTCATTCTCCGTCAACTGCCTCATACGTCAGGAGGAGGAACGTCGTCCTCACCTGGCTCGATGTCACCTAAAACGTCACCTACACCATACAGACACACTATGAGCTAAAGGCTCAGTAAATTCTACGTAAATGCAGATGCGTGCAGTGCATATGGAGTTCAGAAATCATGCATAACATATAGAGCGTCGCAGACAGTATATCACCGAGATCTCATTCCCCTAACCGAAGGGGGCCCATCCAGCGGTCGGACTACCCCGTGCGGTTAGAGGAGGGGGGTACACGCTTACAACACGTACAGCCGTGCCTGAGCCTCATCTCGCGTGACCAGATAACAGATTACGTTCATTAATTACAGTACATGAGATGTGGTATCGGCCAGACCCTTAATCGGCCCGCACGATAGATCAATAGCCCCCAATTTCTGTGCCACAACAGTTTTATGAAAACATCGTGCGGAAATTCATTTTCATGCTTAGTTTAAAATACATGATGCATGAACAGTTCAATATAAATGTAAACAAACAAGCATGCGTACCATCAAGACTGTAAAGGAAATAACCTACAAAACGTTTAAACCTAACTACCCAATCAAAGCAATTTAAAACAAACAATCCACTAAGATCCTCGACGCTACATCGAAGTACGGTGTAGACCAATCGGTCAGAGTAAGTCACGAGAACTTACCTTGCGCGCACAGAGCCTCGAGCTTCGTCCACGAGAGTCGTTCGCCTGAGGCAAAACACGACATTTGCCGTTAAAACCGAATTAAGCTATTAAACGTCCAAATTAACAAAACCTTAACTAAAGATATTTCCTAAAGCTTTAATCCAATTCATCGAGCTATTTTATCGAGCAATACACGCTCGGCAACTCAAATCCCAAATTAGGAGATTTCCTCTAAATCTCAAAATTTCACGAAATCGAACATTTTCACAAATTAATCTAGTTTCGTCCAATAACGTCCACTACGTTCTATACGTTCATAATCTACGATAACCTATTGATTTCGAACCCTAAATCTCGATTTTTACGAAAACCTAATCGAAACCCTAATTATTCAAACTCCGTAAAACTTGAAATAAACGTTCTAAGAAAGTAGATTCATACCTAGGGTAGCGAGAGGAGGAGAAATCGTGAAGAAAACGGAACGAACAGAGGTCGAATCGGAGGAAAATCGTCAGCGGTCGACGGGGAGAAAGTTCTCTGGTTTCGTGGATTCCAGAGAAGAAGAAGAAAGAATGAGGGAGAAATAGATTTAGGTTAGGTTTATAATATTGAATTGGTAATTTACCAAATCGCCCTTTTCTTTGATTTTATATAAGCTTCGTCATTCGGTTCGTTAATCGTCTAGTTATTCGGTTTCATCAAATCTCCTTATTTCACCATTATGTCCAACTTATTATTTGGGATTTAATAAAACTGTCCGTTCGCAAAACGGACCTCGTTTACTATTTTTACTAAAACGTCCTTTACATTACGTTAAAGGTAATTACTCGGAATATAGCGTTATAACTCTGGAAATTCTCGTAAATTCCTTAAAATTCCTATTATTCGTTAGGATCGCAATGACGCTTTCTTTTCGTGAAACAGACCTGATTTGACATATTTACAAAAATGCCATAATATAATATAATATACAAATCCGTACAAGCCGGGTATTACAGCTGAGCACCTAGTGTGCAGAGCTTAACCTTCATTAACATTAATGGTATTAGCATCTATACTACCAGATCCATACAAACATCAAATTTCTCAAAGTCTAAACAATGACAACGTCAGAATCCTATCCTCAATGCCATTAAATAAGGGAACTCGAAGATACAGCTGTGAATCTGGCATCGATCGATTCTCAATCTTCAGATATCAACCAATAACCATTCCTAAATCGAAGACTCAAAGAATGAATCGTCTAAACCTTACCTGAGCTTTGAATCGTCGAAGAAAGAGGAGGAAGAAATCGGTCGCTGAAGAATGAAATCGCCAGGAAAGGAAATTTGGTTACAGGAGGGGTTTAAGTGAGGCTTTAGACTTTCCTTTTCCTATTTATAACAATTAAATTTGACTTAATTACAATTCTGCCACTAAACCTACTTTTCTTTTGTAAACACCTTATTTCATAAACCATTCTATAATAAACCACGGGATAAATACCTAAGCAAAGTTCTAGATGTTACATCGAGCCTAGTGATATTGACGACGAGGCTCAGCCTTCTGTTATAGCAGGTACTATTTTAATCACTGGTATAGCGGTATTTTCATTGATAGACACGGGGGCTACGCACTCGTTTATTTCTACTGCATGCGTGACTAGATTGAAGTTGGTGCCTGAATTAGCAGAGTGTGAGTACAGAGTGATGCTACCTTCGGGAGCGTATATGCAGTCCGATCATGTTTTCCAGGGCAATGTCGTCTCAGTGAGGAATAGCACCCTTTATGTCCGATTGATAGTTATGGGGATAGAGCGATACGATCTTATTTTGGAGGATGGACTTACTGTCACGCCATTTCGCCACCATAGACTGCCAATCCGGGTTAGTAACTTTTCGACCCCCGGATAAAGAGGAGTTTGCTTACCAAGCAATGAATAGGTTGAGTGGGTCGCCTACTTCCTATTCTATGAAGGTCTAAGAGCAGTTCAGAGGTGAATGCTCGGTTTATCTAGCCACAGTGGTCGATACTCAGTTGCTCAACGGGGTAAAACCAGGAGACCTTCCAGTAGTTAGAGAATTCTCTGAGATCTTCCTTGACGATCTTTCCGGATTACCACTAGATAGGGAGATCGAGTTTATAATTGATGTTTTTCCAGGCTCTGGGCCTGTATCAAAGAATCTGTACAAACTGGCACCTGCTGAACTAAAGGAGCTAAAATATCAATTGAAAGAATTATTAGACAAGGGTCCATCCGACCTAGCTTTTCTCCTTGGGGTGCGCCAGTCCTGTTCGTTAAGAAGAAAGACGAAACTCTCAAGATGTGTGTCGACTACAGAGAGTTGAATAAATTGACAGTGAAGAATAAGTATCCACTGCCCCAGATTGATGACCCGTTTGACCAACTGCATGGTGCCCGAGTGTTTTCGAGGATTGACCTACACTCAGGGTATTATCAGTTAAAGGTCCGGAGAGAAGATATTCAAAAGACGGCATTTCAAACGAGGTATGGGCATTATGAATTTCTTGTGATGTCTTTTGGACTTACAAATGCCCCTGCAGCGTTTATGAATTTGATGAATCGCGTCTTCAAGGATTACCTAGACAAGGTTGTTTTTGTTTTCATTGACGACATCTTGATCTATTCAAAGATGAAGGAAGAACATGAGGAGCACTTGCGGATAGTTCTGAGGATTCTGTGTCAGCACCAATTGTACCCAAAGTTCTCCAAGTGCGAGTTTTAGCTGGATCAAAATTATTTTCTTGGCCATATCATATCTCAGGAGGGAATTTTTGTGGATCCAACTAAGATTGAGGTTATCAGGGATTGGCCACAGCCTAAAAATGTGCGAGAGGTATGAAGATTTCTTGGGTTAGCTGGATATTACCAGAAGTTTATTGAGGGGTTCTCGAAGATTGTAGTTCCCCTTTCACACTTGACAAGGAAGAATGAGAAATCCGTATGGTCAACTGCATGTGATAAGAGCTTTCAGAAGCTGAAGCAGAAATTGACTACGGCACCAGTTTTAACATTGCCAGTTGAAGGTGAAAATTTTAGTATATAATGCGATGCCTCAAAAATAAGACTTGGATGCGTATTGATGCAAGAAGGGAGAGTTATTGCTTACGCTTCTCGGCAGTTGAAACCATATGAGAAAAATTGTCCTACGCATGATTTGGAACTAGCAGCCGTTGTCTTTGCATTAAAAATTTGGAGACACTATCTATATGAGCAGCAGTGTGAAGTGTATTCAGATCACAAGAGCTTAAAAATTTGTTTACACAAAAAGAACTGAATATGCGGCAACGAAGGTGGTTGGAGTTTGTCAAAAATTATGATTTCGAAATTAAGTACCACCCAGGAAAAGCGAATAAGGTCACGGATGCCTTGAGCAGAGTGCATACTGTGAGTCAGCCTTCACTTGCAGCAATGTCGGTGATGTTAAAGTCTGAGATCGAGAAGTTTGATGTGGAGATTGTGGCTAAGTTGTCCACTATGTTCGCCAACATTTCTCTTAGGCCGACAATAATTGACAAAATCCTATAAGCTCAACAGAGAGACTTAGATTGCAAGAAGTATCAGTTGAGCATAACCTCCGAGGACTCGTCCGATTTCCATTTGTCGGATGATGGCGTATTAAAGTTCAAGCATAGATGGTATATGCCTAATGATGAAGAGCTAAAGAAGGAAATTTTGACTGAGGCACATTCTTTAGCATACTCGGTTCATCTAGGAAGCACCAAAATGTATCGGGATCTAAAACAGCATTTCTAGTGGCCTAACATGAAGAGAGAGGTTGCCAAGTACGTGGAAACCTGCTTGGTTTGTCAACAGGTTAAGACAGAGCACCAAAGGTCAGCCGGAACCTTATAGCCGCTGCCGATTCCGGAGTGGAAATGGGAGCAGATCTCCATGGATTTCATAGTTGGACTCCCGAGAACAACGAAGGGGCACGAAGGAATCTAGGTGATAGTGGACCGTTTGACAAAATCAGCCCATTTTTTACCAGTCAAGATGATATATTCTATGGATCAGCTTGCCGAGCTGTATGTGCAGGAGATTGTTAGATTGCACGTGGTGCCCACTTCGATTGTCTCCGATAGAGATGCTAGGTTCACTTCAAAATTCTTGAAGAGTTTGCATAGAGTTATGGGAACTCAGTTAAATTTATGCACAGCGTTTCATCCTAGGAATGATGGACAGACAGAAAGAACAAATCAGATTCTTGAGGATATGCTCAGAGATTGCGTGCTAGAGTTTCAGGGCTCGTGGAGTAGATATTTACCGTTGATTGAGTTCTCATACAACAATAGCTTCCAAGCTACGATCGATATGGCTCCGTATGAAGCGCTGTATGGACGAAAATGTAGGTCTCCGTTATATTGGGACGAGGTTGGCGAGGCCAGCATAGTTGGCCCAGATATTTGACAACAAACAGCGGACAAGATCGCTGTTATTAGGCAGCGCATAAAAGTAGCACAGAGCCGCCAGAAAATTTATGCTGACACCAGACGGAGGAAATTGGAGTTCAATGAGGGCGATGAGGTATAGTTAAAGATTTCTCTGTTTAAGGGTATGATGCGGTTCGGGAGAAGAAGCAAGTTGAGTCCTCGTTACGTGGGGCCCTTCCCTATTTTGAAGAGGATTGGGAAGTTAGCTTACCAATTACAGCTTCCGGCGTCAATGGAAGGCATCCACAATGTGTTTCACGTATCCATGCTCCGGAAGTGCATGCGTGACCCGTCACATGTCGTAAAAGCACGAAAGATCGAAGTACAGCCAACACTGACTTACATGGAAGGACCAGTGCGAAGTTTAGATCCTCTATCGAGGTATTGCGCAATAAGGAATCTCTATTTTGTTGTGCGTGGATCGGTTCGGGTTTAGAGCTTTCTAGGCAGTCAATTTTTCTTGAAATTTCTGCCATGATCTCTAAAGTTCATGTCTGTAGACTCTGTTGGGATTCTGGTGTTTTTGTTTTAGAACTCTGTTGGGATTTTCATAATGTATAGGTTTTGGTGTTTAAGTTTTTTAAAACCTCTGTAATTGACAGTTGTATATATATTTTGAAGCATTCTGGAACTGTTTGGAGTTTTTCTCTTTTAGGTTGTGCATGGGTTATCTCTGGTTTTAGAGTTATCCATGCAGTTTGATTTCTGAAACCTCTGCGTGTTCTCTAACACGTTTTAAATTATGTTTTGAATCAGGCTTTGGGGTTTGAGGTTTTTATACCGTCTGTTTTTATGCTCCCTGTTCATATGTCTTCCTGTTAAATGTAGTTTTCTTCTGCCTGTGAACAGTTCACTTCTGCCTGTAGTTCACTTCTGCCTGTGAACAGTTCACTTCTGCCTGTAGTTCACTTCTGCCTGTGAACAGTTCACTTCTGCCTGTAGTTCACTTCTGCAATAGTTCACTTCTGCCTGTGAACAGTTCACTTCTGCCTGTAGTTCACTTCTGCCTGTGAACAGTTCACTTCTGCCTGTGAACAGTTCACTTCTGCCTGTAGTTCACTTCTGCCTGTAGTTCACTTCTGCCTGTGAACAGTTCACTTCTGCCTGTGAACAGTTCACTTCTGCCTGTAGTTCACTTCTGCCTGTGAACAGTTCACTTCTGCCTGTAGTTCACTTCTGCCTGTAGTTCACTTCTGCCTGTGAACAGTTCACTTCTGCCTGTAGTTCACTTCTGCCGGTGAACAGTTCACTTCTGCCTGTGAACAGTTCACTTCTGCCTGTAGTTCACTTCTGCCGGTGAACAATTCACTTCTGCCTGTAGTTCACTTCTGCCTGTAGTTCACTTCTGCCTGTAGTTCACTTCTGCCTGTAGTTCACTTCTGCCTGTGAACAGTTCACTTCTGCCTGTAGTTCACTTCTGCCTGTAGTTCACTTCTGCCTGTGAACAGTTCACTTCTGCCTGTAGTTCACTTCTGCCTGTAGTTCACTTCTGCCTGTAGTTCACTTCTGCCTGTAGTTCACTTCTGCCTGTAGTTCACTTCTGCCTGTGAACAGTTCACTTCTGCCTGTAGTTCACTTCTGCCTGTAGTTCACTTCTGCCTGTAGTTCACTTCTGCCTGTAGTTCACTTCTGCCTGTAGTTCACTTCTGCCTGTAGTTCACTTCTGCCTGTGAACAGTTCACTTCTGCCTGTAGTTCACTTCTGCCTGTAGTTCACTTCTGCCTGTAGTTCACTTCTGCCTGTAGTTCACTTCTGCCTGTGAACAGTTCACTTCTGCCTGTAGTTCACTTCTGCCTGTGAACAGTTCACTTCTGCCTGTGAACAGTTCACTTCTGCCTGTGAACAGTTCACTTCTGCCTGTAGTTCACTTCTGCCTGTGAACAGTTCACTTCTGCCTGTGAACAGTTCACTTCTGCCTGTGAACAGTTCACTTCTGCCTGTGAACAGTTCACTTCTGCCTGTGAACAGTTCACTTCTGCCTGTAGTTCACTTCTGCCTGTGAACAGTTCACTTCTGCCTGTGAACAGTTCACTTCTGCCTGTAGTTCACTTCTGCCTGTGAACAGTTCACTTCTGCCTGTGAACAGTTCACTTCTGCCTGTGAACAGTTCACTTCTGCCTGTAGTTCACTTCTGCCTGTGAACAGTTCACTTCTGCCTGTGAACAGTTCACTTCTGCCTGTGAACAGTTCACTTCTGCCTGTAGTTCACTTCTGCCTGTAGTTCACTTCTGCCTGTAGTTCACTTCTGCCTGTAGTTCACTTCTGCCTGTAGTTCACTTCTGCCTGTGAACAGTTCACTTCTGCCTGTGAACAGTTCACTTCTGCCTGTGAACAGTTCACTTCTGCCTGTACATCTACCTGTCTTCCACTGTTCATCTTCCACCTTACGTCATTCACTTACATCTTACGCCCAGATCACCAACATCTCTGTCTTGCTTCTTCCGCCCAGTTTAATTACTTCTTCCGCCCTATATCACCTGATCCTGTCATTCATTGTAGCCCTCCTCCACAGTATGCCTTCCAGTTTCATGTTTTCCCATTTTTTTAAGTCTTCCAGAGTATTCTGTCTTTATTTTCGTCGTCTACTCCTGCTTTCAAAGGTTTAAATGTTCCTGTCTTCCTGATTTTTAATGTTATCCAGTACTTACATTCCAGTGAGGGTTTACCTTCTGTGTAAAGATTTAAAGTTTAAAAAAAAAAATATGTCATGTTTTCTGTTAAATGTCCAGAGTGATGGCACCTCAGCCCCGATCGGGACAGGGGCCGTCACAGTAGATTCTGACATCCGAAGGGTATATAATTTTCTTTTCAAGAAAATTTTATTATAACATGACTTCTTGTTATATAATTTTGTCAACGTATTCCAGATCTGTTTAGCAATTACCATTTCTATGATACTTGACAAAATTCCATCTGCTAGAGTAAGATACAAAATGACTATAGCATCCTCATATGTTTTGTTCCATTTATTATCTTCAATGTTCATCGGTCTGTCACCGATGACCATAGAACAACTTTCTCTCCGCAATAGCGCCTTCATTTTTAATTTCCACAAAGAGAAATTATTTCCATTGAATTTTTCAATTTCAATATTTCCCGCCATAATAACGAGGCTCTCTGACACCACTTGTTGGGAAAATAACAAAATTGGTGGGAATAATAATAATGTCGCCGCTGTAAAATGTAAAGAGTACTGATCATGATAATTCTCAAGAAAGACTGTACTGGACAATCTCCTTAGACAGATTTATCTTTCCAAGTAAGTTCCTAGGAAAGACTGGATGAGTCACAAACGGTCCCACTTAAAATCCAGTCTCCTAGACAGAACTCACTTACACAGTACAATTACACCACTCAATATGCGGTACGAGAAACGATAGTAGATAAGATCCAAAAAATACCAGGAATATTTTCTCATACCGTAAGATTATAACGGCCAAGAATTGAGAGAAATAATAGTTAAAATGAACACCGAGGATTTTACATGGAAACCCAAATTGGGACAAATAACAGGGACTAAGTCCAGAAAGATCTCACTATGAAAAATAGGATTTACAATATTTTTCTAGATATCAAATATTCTAGAAAATATTCAATAAGAGAAATCACTACTCTTAGAACTCTCAATGTGTACAAAAGCACCCCATCTATTTTTCTCTCACACTCTTTTTTTTCTCTTCCTTCAAAATAATTCTCACTATTTCTCTCCCCCTTTTCAGAGAAGACCTTCGTCTCTTCTCTTTTCTACAAGTATCGGATGCAGAAATATTTAAATTCAGATACTTTTTCGGATGCTTGAAAGTTTACTTGAAACCTCTATTTATATAGGATTCAAGGCGACATCTTCCTTAAAGGAAGGTGGGCGCCTGATTTTTGCAACGAATGGAGACTTTAAAAGTCTCCATTCACACACATACGCTAAAGAAAAAGAAGAAAGTTTTTCTTTCTTCTACATTAAATGATAAGGGTCTCTCATCATAATGGAGGGACCCCACAATTGGCACAATCAATCTCTTGCCTAGTCTGCAATAATGTAGAACTCAATCTTAAGTTATTAGAGGGTAAAAAAAAATTAAAATATATATAATATAATGACGTATCATATATAGTTAAAAATTAATATTGAAAAATACTTATAATTTTTCAAATTTATTTTTATTATTGGGTAGAGTTTTTTGTTCAAATTTTGTGCATTCTGCAAACAATGAATCAACTTGTCAATACATTCTCTTTCCAAATATTTGAACCTTTTTTTAATTTATATAACCCAATCATTTATGTCATAATTCAATGGATGAGTTATCTTATACAACACTGATAGATATCTGTTTAATAGTTGCTTATGTTAATGCAACTGTGTGTTGGCATTATATTTTTGGCAAACTATTAATTTTAGTAAGTTATGTTTTTGGAAATTATATTATTTTGGAATATATATTAATCTATCCTTCTATTTTGGAGAATATATTTGGCAGAATATTTCGTCAATTCAAATAAGATTTGTTGAAAAAGGAATCGTAACAAACATGGATCATATTCCTAATTATTTGGGATACTTTCCTAAAGTGTCATTGGAAGTGTCACTGCGGCAAATTTGTTAGGCAGAGTTTTTCGGATCCTTAAGCTGATTTCGTGGGATATGATCTTTTGAATGAAAAGTCTGTTTCGAGAAGATATTGGTGAGAGAAACAAAACTGCACCTTGCACTTGATATAAAAGTCTTTTCTTTGTATGTTGAAAGGAGCTGACGCCATTATTCTTGAGTGTGGAATTTCTCTATTCATCTGGGTGTCTTTATTTCTTCACCCACGTTTCTGTGTGGTGTATGTGATTATTGATTCGGTCTTGTTAAAGACTGGTTTGTTGAAGCCTGTTCTGGGTGATCTTATCCTAAGACATTGTCAAGCGTCACAGACAGTGCCATAGGAGTTTATTCTTGTGATCTTCATTATTATCCAGTCTTGAGAGGAGACTGCCTTGGAACTTTGGGGGAGTTCTATTTATTAACAAGGGGAGCTTGTCATCTTTATCGTGGGCAAGGGGAGCTTGCCATACACGGATTCCGGGAGGAGTCATCTTTGACAAGGGGAGCTTGTCGTATTTAGATCTCGGGAGGGATCGTTTCAAAGTCGTGGGGAGCTCGCAAAACAGTTTCACTTGTGAAGGTTGAAGGAGGCGGCATCAAATATAAGAGGGAGTCTTATTTTGTTTTAGTCCGAGTGTCTTGTAACCTTGTTTGAACTTGTGAAATGTTTTCATATCTGGGCGTGGCCCCGCAGATGTAGGCTGATTGCCGAACTGCGTTAACAACCTTCTGTGTCGTTAATTTCCGCATTTTAATATTGTCCTATATCGTATTTATAACTGGTGTCACACGAAGTGTTACAACACTTTATAACATCAAGTCACTAACCTTGATCTTTCAATTGGTATCAGAGCGGGTCGTCTCTGTTTCTTAGGCGAGATTCGCAGGACTTGATCTTGGTTTTGCTACGATGGACTCTATGAAAGAAGGAGGTTCAACAATACGTCCACCCTTGCTAAATGGAAACAATTATGCTTACTGGAAAGCTCGAATGAAAGCGTTTATTAAGGTTGTTGATGAAAAAGCCTGGAAATCTATTATAACAGGTTGGGACCCACCAATGATTATAAGCAAAGAAGGAGTCACATCTATCAAACCTGAAGAAAGTTGGTCCGTCACTGAAAATGTTCTAGCAAATAGTAAGTCAAAGGCTCTTAATGCTATATTTAATGGTATTGATCCAACTCAATTCAGACTTATCTCTACATGTGAGTCTGCTAAAAAGGCTTGGGATATTCTTCAGACTACTTATGAAGGTACTTCAGCAGTAAAGCTATCAAAAATGCAGTTTTTAACAACAAAATTTGAGAACTTGAAGATGCAGGATGATGAAAACATTGCCGAGTTTAATGCAAGACTCTGTGATATTTCTAATGAAGCTTTTGCTCTTGGTGAAACTATTTCTGAAGAGAAACTTGTGAGAAAAACTCTAAGATCTCTACCCCAACGTTTTGCTTATAAAGTTACTGCAATTGAAAAGGCAAAAGATATCACCAAAATGAAATTAGAGGAGCTGATGGGTTCTCTTAGAACATTTGAGATGAATCTCGATGTAAATATGGAAACAGAGAAGGTGAAAGACTTGACTTTAAAAGTAGAGATGCAGAATTCTGAAGAATTTAATGAAGATGATCTGGAAGAATCTTTAGCATTATTATCAAGAAATTTTGGCAGAATGTTGAAGTAATTTGGTAGAAATAATCGTGGTGTCAGACAAAATGTCACTAACACCAAGAATGACTCTACAAGTTATAAGAAGTCCAAAGACGAAAATCAATCTTCAGATAAATTCTTGAATAACAGGGGAATTAAATGTAGAGAATGTGATGGTTTTGGACATATTCAGGCTGAATGTGCAAATACCTTGAAGAAGAAAAAGACCTCTCTCAACACAACTTGGAGTGAGAGTGATTCAGAAAAAGAAGATGAAATCTCAAACCGAAATATGGCGCTGGTTGCTAAAGCTAAACCTACAAGTTTTGATAGCGTCACTCAAAATGTCTCTGAAAGTATATTTGAAAATAGCGATGATGATACAGAAGAAATTACAAAAGAAGATCTTATCAATGAAAATAAGAAGTTTTATGAAAAATGGACAGAATTGGTTGAAATAAATCAACATCTTCGAAGACAGATTGGAAGTCTGAAAAACGAAAATGGAAGTCTTCAAGATTGTGTTATTGATTTGGAAGCTAAACTGAAATCAAGCAAGAATGAGATAGAGCAGATTGGAAGTCTGAAAAACGAAAATGGAAGTCTTCAAGATTGTGTTATTGATTTGGAAGCTAAACTGAAATCAAGCCAGAATGAGATAGAGCGGTTGTCAAATGAACTGAATCACATGAAGAAGAATGTTAGAATGCTAAACTCTGGTTCCTCTATTCTTGATGATATTCTAATGGCCAGAAGATCATGTGATGATACCTCTGGGATTGGTTACAAAGGAGAATGCTCAATGTCACCGAAAGTGTCAAACATCGATGCTGAAAATAAAGGGAAGAAAGTTGCGATATCCATCAACAAAACTGAACAGAAATCTAACTCTAAAAACAGTCATCAGATGAAGTCCAATCTTCATGTTCCCAAGAATAAAGGTAACAAATTTATTCCAATTTGCCATTATTGTTTTCATCAAGGTCATATTCGTCCTAGGTGCTTTGCTTATCTTGATGACTTGAGAAAAGGCACTGCTAGATATATCTCTTCATACAGATTTCCCAAGCATAAATGGATAAAGAAAACTATTGGTAAGTGTAATATTGCTCATACTTCTCTAAAGGCAACATCTGTTGATGCATGGTACTTTGACAGTGGATGTTCTAGACATATGACAAGTGAAGTAAGATTCTTAAAGAATATCACATCAGGAGGTCTGGAAAAAGTAACATTTGGAAACGGCGTCACAGAAAATGTCGTTGGAAAGGGAACACTAGACGTTCCAGGACTGCCTCCTCTGGAAAATGTTCTTCTTGTAAAAGGTTTGAAAGCGAATCTTATCAGCATAAGTCAGTTGTGTGATCAAGATATGAAGGTGCATTTCACTTGCAACAAATGTGTTGTCTCGGATCATACAAATAAATGCATCATCGAAGGAATAAGGTCTTCTGATAATTGCTATCTCATTTCATCACTGTCTACATGCGAACTAAGGTCAGCTCTGGGCCTTTGCATTCTCTGAAGAAAGTACTTGTAAGTGTTGTTTTTATTTTTTTTTTTGCATTCTTAAAAAAAAAAAAAAAGGCAATTTCTTTGCTATTCTTGGTCTTCAACGTCCTGCATGACATATGTGAAAAATTGAGTTTATTGCTCAATTTGTGTAAGGATTTATGGTTTATTTCCATAATATTTATGAATCTTTTGGAGGAATATGGGATATAATATATTTATGAGATTCTGAAGTATCTTCCAAATCTGTTGGTATTTTATTCTGGACTGACTCGGAACCTTTTACGCCTGATTTTGACAATATAATCTCAAGTGTCACAGATCATGAATCGGAGAAATCACCTTCTGGCTCCACATTTTCACAAAATGTTTCACAAAATGTCTCTGCAGCACATTCTGATTCCTTTGATAAATCTTGTTAGATGCATGTCTGTATTTTCTATGAAACTTCTTTCAGTATTTTTCATTTGCTGGCTTCTATGCACCTGCTTGACTATGGCTTGATTGACAAATTTTTTTCCCGTTTGTCTTTTTATGGCAAAAAGGGGGAGTAGTTTTGGAGATAGTATTTTTGGAGACTGATTATTTCTATGCTGCTGTGATGTCTCTTATTGTGGTTGTTTCTATGCTGCTGTGATGTCTCTTATTGTGGTGCTATTATTTGAAGTGACATTATATTGATCGGATTGTTTCAAGAACTTCTCATTCAGGGGGAGTTTCGAATTATCTCATTCAGGGGAGTTATGTTTTGCCAAAAAATGCCAAAGGGGGAGATTGTTAATGCAACTGTGTGTTGGCATTATATTTTTGGCAAACTATTAATTTTGGTAAGTTATGTTTTTGGAAATTATATTATTTTGGAATATATATTAATCTATCCTTCTATTTTGGAGAATATATTTGGCAGAATATTTCGTCAATTCAAATAAGATTTGTTGAAAAAGGAATCGTAACAAACATGGATCATATTCCTAATTATTTGGGATACTTTCCTAAAGTGTCATTGGAAGTGTCACTGCGGCAAATTTGTTAGGCAGAGTTTTTCGGATCCTTAAGCTGATTTCGTGGGATATGATCTTTTGAATGAAAAGTCTGTTTCGAGAAGATATTGGTGAGAGAAACAGAACTACACCTTGCACTTGATATAAAAGTCTTTTCTTTGTATATTGAAAGGAGCTGACGCCATTATTCTTGAGTGTGGAATTTCTCTATTCATCTGGGTGTCTTTATTTCTTCACCCACGTTTCTGTGTGGTGTATGTGATTATTGATTCGGTCTTGTTAAAGACTGGTTTGTTGAAGCCTGTTCTGGGTGATCTTATCCTAAGACATTGTCAAGCGTCACAGACAGTGCCATAGGAGTTTATTCTTGTGATCTTCATTATTATCCAGTCTTGAGAGGAGACTGCCTTGGAACTCTGGGGGAGTTCTATTTATTGACAAGGGGAGCTTGTCATCTTTATCGTGGGCAAGGGGAGCTTGCCATACACGGATTCCAGGAGGAGTCATCTTTGACAAGGGGAGCTTGTCGTATTTAGATCTCGGGAGGGATCGTTTCAAAGTCGAGGGGAGCTCGCAAAACAATTTCACTTGTGAAGGTTGAAGGAGGCGGCATCAAATATAAGAGGGAGTCTTATTTTGTTTTAGTCCGAGTGTCTTGTAACCTTGTTTGAACTTGTGAAATGTTTTCATATCTGGGCGTGGCCCCGCAGATGTAGGCTGATTGCCGAACTGCGTTAACAACCTCCTGTGTCGTTAATTTCTGCATTTTAATATTGTCCTATATCGTATTTATAACTAGTGTCACACGAAGTGTTACAACACTTTATAACATCAAGTCACTAACCTTGATCTTTCAGCTTGAGTTAGACTATTTATTTGCTCTTGCATAATAAGAGAGCATTTTCTAAGATTCCATTAACCTCTAGCAAAATTTATTTTTATAGCCGGCATAATCAAGAATACCAATTAATATTAGATTAGTTTGATGTTTGTAATATATTTGACATTCTTATGTATCAAGTAACAATTTGTGTTGGGGCATATACAAATGTGGCATTTTTAAATTATTTTGGTAACAAAGATGCTAAAGTCACTGTCAGTGTAAGATGTAACATGATAAGATGTATTTTGGTCACATAGCAAATACGATGCACGAGTCAAAAGATTGATAGTAACTACACATGTGTTAACATAATATAATGACGTATCATGTATAGTTATATTATATTATATATTATATAATATAATATAATGACGTATCATATATAGTTAAAATTAATATTGAAAAATACTTATAATTTTTCAAATTTATTTTTATTATTGGGTAGAGTTTTTTGTTCAAATTTTGTGCATTTCGTAAACAATGAATCAACTTGTCAATACATTCTCTTTCCAAATATTTGATCCATTTTTTAACTTATATTGACCCAATCAATTATGTCATGACTCAATGGATGAGTTATCTTATACAACATTGATAGATGTCTGTTTAATAGTTGCTTGAGTTACATAAAAACTAGACTATTTATTTGCTCTTGCATAATAAGAGAACATTTTCTAAGATTCCATTAACCTCTAGCAAAATTTATTTTTGTAGCCGGCATAATCAAGAACACCAATTAATATTAGATTAGTTTGATGTTTGTAATATATTTGTCATTCTTATGTATCAAGTCACAATTTGTGTTTGGGCATATACAAATGTGGCATTTTTAAATTATATTGGTAACAAAGATGCTAAAGTCACTATTAGTGTAAGATGTAACATGATAAGATGTATTATGGTCACATAGCCAACATGATTCACGAGTCAAGAGATTGATAGTAACTACACATGTCTTAACATCTTCACTATTTGAGGGTGTTGCAGTCACTTTTAGTCTCTTCATTAACACTCTCAATGTTGTGCTTCTTCTCCAGCTTCTAACAATTTTTTTCCACGTGGACCAACTTGCCACATCAATAGCACTTCATGACTATTTTACTTCTGGATTTGAACTTGCCTAACGTGTTAGCTCTTGAGTGTCTGCACTCCTTTAGCTTCTCTTTAGTCCAAGATAAAACATCCATGGAATTATACTTTTTGTTCTTCTATCTACTCTCTTCTTCAAGAACCAATGACAACACCATTGAACACCAACATAGCCTTTACAACACCATTGGCCAAATTTATAATGAGATGATCACATGAACTACACGAAGTAAATATTTTGCTTGTTCATTTTGCAATGCAACAATTTTGACTCACATAACTTTGTAAGTGTATATAGATTTTTTTTGTAGTTGTCATCCTTGAAAGGCTTGGTAATATTCCATCTGCTAAGACAAAATGCAATTTAACATAGCTTTTTCATTTGTTTTGCTTTTTTTTTTTTTGGTCTTTGATAGAGGCTGGTCCATCACCAATTACTATAGAACAACTATCTTTAAAAAATTTATTGAATTTTACGATTTCAACTTTAACTATCATAATAAACCAACTTTGATATCACTTACTGTAAAAGAAATAAAGGCAGTGTTAAAAGCAATAGCAAATACACGCTGAGATTACCAACCAAGATTAGTTTCTCACATTGTTAAAACATAGCAAACAAAAATAAAATAATAAAAATAAATAAACACCGAAATTATAGGTAGAAAACTCAAATCAAGAACAACCACGGAAGACCAAGAAGAGGTGACTAACGGTCGGGCTGGCGGGCCGAGTTTGGCTCGGCTCGTTACAGTAACGAGTCGAGCCTGGCCCGGTCCCAATAGGCGGGCCGAGCCGAGCCCCACCTCTGGGCTCGCGAGCCCTCTTGGGACCGAGCCAGGCTCGCAAGCCACCCAGCTGCCCGCAAAATAGTACGAGCTGGCCCCAGATCTGGCTGGTTGGGGGGTGTGGATCTTTGCTGTATTTGCCAGAAATTTCTGGAGAATGATTCAATTGTCAGCTGTGAAGAAAATGATGGTGGTGATGAAGATGATAAGTGAGGTAATTCTGGTCTAGGGTTTGAGGAGGATTGGAAGCTGTCTCTCCATGTTGAATTGTTTCATCGCTTGTTTTTTCTTTAACTGTTTGAGCGATGGCTGTAGAAGTCAACTTGGACGACGAAGACTCCCTATTTTGTGAATTATAACCCACTTCCATCCTTAATCTGAGCTTTTCTTCTAATGGCCGCCTTGATCTGATCACTTTCTGAAACCCTTAACCACTCGAAACTGAACGTGTTTAATGTGAAATGGATACAGCGAGATGGAGAGAGAAAAGTAATGGCTCGGGCTAGCCATGCTATTTACTCTCATCCGCTTGTTTTGCTTGAAATCTTCCTGCAACCTCAATTTCCTAGACTAAACTGTCTGATCTTTGGAGTTTTATTGACGTAAACCCAAATTAAGCGAGAGGCCCCCTCCTCAAGATCAGGTATTTGCAGAAAGTTAACCAGTGTAGAGAGAGAAAGATAGTGAGAGATGTTAAAGCCAAGAGAAAAGGCTGGTCCACAGCACAGGCACTTGTCCCTTTTGGTGTGTGTCAGACTGTCACCCCCCCCCCCCCCCCTCCCCTCTCTCTCTAGATTCGAGGATATGGGAGCTTCTGCAACTCCACTCTTTGAAACAATTCATTTTTTATCATCATGGTTAACAGGGGAGATAGATTTTGAGCGTCATTTTTAAAGCTATGTTACTCATAAAGGCAAAAACGATGCAATGAATTTGCTTATTTGACCTTTTTTATTTAAATTATGGCCTAAATTTATAAATATAAATAACAATAAATTTAACATATTTCTTGATCCACGAAATACTTGTGGATGTTTGAAGATTAGTATTGTAATTTAAATTTTGAAGTAATTTTTTAACTTGTAATTATTTTTTATATTTTACACATTATTGACAATTAGATTAGTGTCAACCTAATTGGAATGTGTTTAATTTATAGTGATGCAAATGTCAAATTTATAATGAATGTTATATTTTTTTATATATTTGTTTTCTTCTGTTTTTATAATTAAATGTCATTTTTGTATTAATTAAAAAATTTTATTATTTACACGACTAAGTATCTATCATATTTTATCATTACTATAATAAATATTTATTATAATTTTAATAAATAAAAATTTAATGAAATATATAATATATTTATATAAAATAATTTTATTTATGTAAACTTGGCTCGTTAAGCTTGGCTCGTTAAGCTCATTGGGCCGGCTCGGCTTGGCTCATTAGGCTCGTGGCTCATGAGTCGACTCGAGTTGAAAATTTTTTGGGGTGAGCTCATTAAGCTCGGCTTATTAGGCTCGACAGACTCATTAGGCTCGGCTCATTAGGCTCGGTAGACTCAGTGAGCCGAGCTTTTCCAGGCTCGGCTCGGCCTGACTCGGCCTGACTAAGCCGGCTCGTTTAAACTGTCTAAACTGTCTAAACTGCGGACCGAGAACCGGACCGGACCATCGGTTTCGATCCCACCTCCCAGGACAATGGTCCGGTCCTCGGTCCTCACCTCCCAAGTCCACCGGTTCTTGATCCGGTCCTCGGTCTGCAGCCCAAATTCCAAAAATACCCGAACTGGACCGAGGTTAAAAAACCACTCTATTTTTTAAGTAAAAAATCACTCGTCTTCGCCTACCATATCTAATTTCCAGAATCCCAGTCCCCGACACCAGTTGCGAAGTGCGAAGTGCGAAGTGCGAAGTGCGAAGTGCGAAGTGCGAAGTGCGAAGTGCGAAGTGCGAAGTGCGAAGTGCGAAGTGCGAAGTGCGAAGTGCGAAGTGCGAAGTGCGAAGTGCGAAGTGCGAAGTGCGAAGTGCGAAGTGCGAAGTGCGAAGTGCGAAGTGCGAAGTGCGAAGTGCGAAGTGCGAAGTGCGAAGTGCGAAGTGCGAAGTGCGAAGTGCGAAGTGCGAAGTGCGAAGTGCGAAGTGCGAAGTGCGAAGTGCGAAGTGCGAAGTGCGAAGTGCGAAGTGCGAAGTGCGAAGTGCGAAGTGCGAAGTGCGAAGTGCGAAGTGCGAAGTGCGAAGTGCGAAGTGCGAAGTGCGAAGTGCGAAGTGCGAAGTGCGAAGTGCGAAGTGCGAAGTGCGAAGTGCGAAGTGCGAAGTGCGAAGTGCGAAGTGCGAAGTGCGAAGTGCGAAGTGCGAAGTGCGAAGTGCGAAGTGCGAAGTGCGAAGTGCGAAGTGCGAAGTGCGAAGTGCGAAGTGCGAAGTGCGAAGTGCGAAGTGCGAAGTGCGAAGTGCGAAGTGCGAAGTGCGAAGTGCGAAGTGCGAAGTGCGAAGTGCGAAGTGCGAAGTGCGAAGTGCGAAGTGCGAAGTGCGAAGTGCGAAGTGCGAAGTGCGAAGTGCGAAGTGCGAAGTGCGAAGTGCGAAGTGCGAAGTGCGAAGTGCGAAGTGCGAAGTGCGAAGTGCGAAGTGCGAAGTGCGAAGTGCGAAGTGCGAAGTGCGAAGTGCGAAGTGCGAAGTGCGAAGTGCGAAGTGCGAAGTGCGAAGTGCGAAGTGCGAAGTGCGAAGTGCGAAGTGCGAAGTGCGAAGTGCGAAGTGCGAAGTGCGAAGTGCGAAGTGCGAAGTGCGAAGTGCGAAGTGCGAAGTGCGAAGTGCGAAGTGCGAAGTGCGAAGTGCGAAGTGCGAAGTGCGAAGTGCGAAGTGCGAAGTGCGAAGTGCGAAGTGCGAAGTGCGAAGTGCGAAGTGCGAACCTTCACTCGGTCTTCGGCTGCTGCTGCTTCGCGCTCGCCTCGCCTTGCTACTGCTTTTCTTGTATTTTGAGCTTCCTCTGTCTTTGCCTGTCTTCGGCTCGCCTATCCTCGCCTCGGCTCGCCTATCCTCGCCTCGCCTCGCCATCTTCGGCAGTCCCTCATTGTAAGTGTAATTTTTGTAATAGAAATGTGTAATTTTAGTGGAATGTTTGTTGATTTTGTTGATTTTGGACGTTGAATTGAAGAAATTGGATAATTGAATTTGGGTTGAATTTATTTCTAGATGTTGATTTAAAAAATTTTAATGTTTTACAAAAAAAAAAAGGGGATGGGAGGAACTGGGACCGGACCAAAATTTTCGGTCCGATCCAAGTTCAGTTTGGTCCTGGTCCCTCCTAGGGCCAATTTCGGGTTTCATGAAAAATTTCAAAGAATTCTTAGCTCATAATCAAAGAATTCATCAAAAAAGTTAAATTAACCAGAATGAAAATAATCAAAATAATATAATTGAAAAATCCATAGAATATAGGTTATGAGAGTAGAAAGGCATGGGCTTTTTCTCCATGGCATTGATTTACGCACCTGGTCTACTCATTGAAAAACCCTTTATTTCTCTCACTATCCCCTTCTTTTCTTTCTCTAGTATTTGTCCCTCAGGCCACTATTCGACCTCTTCTGTCTCCACACTTTTTTTGCTTCCAAAAGTCTTCATTTTATCTCATTTTCTTGGTTGATTCACCTCCCTCGTTTTGTGGGATTTCCTCTTTTATTTTCCACTTTTCACGGAGTTTTTCCTTTTTGTTGTTGATTTGAATTTCACTATTAAATCTTTTGCTTTGTCTCTTTAATTTTCAAAATCTGTACAACTGAGTTGACATCATCTGCACCAAAATTACAGTAAAATTATTTTTAATAATAAAAATCCGATATTTCGCAAAAAATTAAATAAAATATATTACTTCTTCAAAGATGATAATGTTGTAGCAAACTATGTTAATTTTCAAAATTATTTCACTCAATTTAAGTAATTTTTTATATACAAATATTATTTGAAAATAACCATTTTTCAAGAGTTATTAATATCCCCAAACTTAAATTATTATTCCTCATCGAGTGATGCAAAATAAAACCAAGGAATATATTATCCAAAATGGCTTCAATTATGTTTCAAACATTGCAATCCAAAATTTTCATGATTGCCTTCAACTCTCAATCAATGAAAATTCCAACATATCAATAAATATTCAAATCAATATAATTCAAAATTATTCTTCCCTTTAGAGTGTGTGTGCATGCCATAAGATAAAAATTTCTCAAATCACCAAAGTCTTATTATATCATGCTAAATTCAATGTCTTACATACTAGTTCTAAAAACTCTTTCTACTAACTCAAATAAATTAGAGAAATAGGATTCAAAGACTTAATTATTGCCATAAGTATTGAGAATTTTTTTTTTCTTTTGTTGACTTCTCTTCAAGTCACACTATTTTTTTACGCGATTGACAACATTGGTGATGAAGATCTCTGGCTACTCAGTAGTGTCACTAAGAAGAGATAATATACTCATATAATAAATAAAAAACGTATATAGAGAAGTATAGTCAATAATGTTGCGATGGAGTTTCTCCTCAAGTCCCTCTTAACATGATTCCACTCATTGAGTATCCAAAAGACTCACTCGAGTTTGAAAGTAGATTAAAGAATCACAACTTTTTTTTTCCTTTCTTTTATTTATTTATTTATTGTTTTTTTATACTCTCAAACTTATCTTCTTTTATATCATCTATATGAATCTTTTGTGTCTAACTTCTTTTGTTTATCTTAAGAGTTTATAGCCCTAAATATAAAACTTTAAATTTTCTCATTGATTTAATATTTCTCGACTTTTTTTTTTTTTTTGAGAAAATCTTAACTTCTAGTAAATGTCTACAAGAGAATTGTTACAACGTGAATATTCCTAAATTATAATAGAATTTTTCGTTGGATTTGAATGTTGAAACATGACTAAAGCACAATTTCTTTTTAACAGGGAAGTACTTTGATAAGTGTGTATTTTACACCTTATTTGTGCTTTTTTATAATTGATTCGATAAGTTTTTCTCAATTATTTAAAAAGATTTGACATTTTTAATGTAAGTGCACAAATAAATGAAATATAGCAGGTTTGGAGTCTCAACAAAGGCAATTAGAGCAAAAGAGTTAATTTCGGCTATTTTTCAGGCACAATTCGAAGAGATCGAAGATATAAACCAGAGAGGGTGCAGATTGATCTCCACATTGGAGGAGAACAATCTCTTGTTTGAGCAGACTGATCGCCTACACAAGGGGATCAATCGGCTGCTACGTTTAAAAAGATACGATTTGAGGTGATTTTTAATCAAAAAATCTTAGCCGTTGATCATATGAAATCCGAATTTACTCCAAAATTAGGTTATAAAAGAGGGAGGAAGGGAGGAACGAAAAAGGGGAGACGAGAAGGAAAAAAAAAAAGAAAAATTGGATTGCTTTCATCAGTATTTCACATTCAAAATAAAAGTTTTCTCTTCCCTTTTTCTTTGTAACTACGAACATTATCACTTTTATTCTTGTTTTTTTTTTTCGTTATTCTAGCATGAACTAATTTTCTTTTCTAGAGCTAAGATGTAGTCGAATTATGATTGTTTTGTATTTTCATTAATTCAATTTGTTGATGTTTTATTTTAATTATGTGTTGAGTGAATTATTACTGTTCTTATTGCTTGTAATTACCTGATCAATAATAACATGTTTATAGGAATGTTTTGAGAATGGAAGAGAAATAATAATTATGCAATGGATAGTTCGCCATGAGAAGGATCTTAGACTAGGAATAGCTAAGTCGTTCATGTGATAGTTTGATTTTTCTTCATTCATAATGTATTCAATTAAATGTTAGGATTAGAAACCGGGTGGTAATAACCCATTAGTTGGATAAATTTGTCAATATTCAAGAGAGATTGATAAATATATTTGTGAAATCGCCATCAACACTGTAATACCTGGCTTTAAGGGATTTAATATTATAATATATGATGGCATTTTTGTAAATATGTCAAATCAAGTCTGTTTTGCAAAAAGAAAGCTTTATTGCGATCATAACGATTAATAGGGATTTTAAGGAAATTATGAGAATTTTCGGAGTTTAGACGCTTAATTCCGAGTAATTACGTTTCTCGTAATATAAAGGACGTTTAAGTAAAAATAGTAAACGAGGTCCGATTTGCGAACGGACAGTTTTAATAGAACCCAAATAATAAGTTAGAATTATTGGTGAAATAAGAAAGTTTGAAGAAACCGAATAGCTAGTTAATTAACGAAACAAAGGACGAAATAAATAGAATTAAGTGCCGAGGGCAAAATGGTAATTTTCCAAGTCAATTTTTTAATTAAAATCAAAATCTCTCTTTTCTCCCTCATTTTCCTCTCTGCTCGCGAAAACCAGAGAGCTTCTGGTTTTCTCTCCCGCGGCGATTCCTCACGCCGACGCCCGTTTCTCCTCCAATCGACCTCCGTTCTTTACGTTTTCTCCTCCGATCAACGCCCTAGGTATGAATCTACGATCTTAGAGCGTTTATTTCGATTTTTACGGAGTTTGAACAATTAGGGTTTCGTTTAAGGTTTCGTCAAAAATGCGAATTATGGTTCAAAATCGATAGGTTGTCGTAGTTTATGGACTTATTGAACGTATGGGACGTTATTGGATAAATTTATACCGATTGGTGTGAAATGTTAAAATTAGAGAATTTAGGGATTTTTGAAAAAACTCGTAATTGGGATTTGAGGTGCCGAGCGCGTAATTGCTCGATGGAATGGCTCGATGAATTGGATTAAAGCTTTAGGAAATTCCTTAGTTAAGGATTTTGTTAGTTTAGGACATTAAATTGTTTTAAGCTCGTTTTAACGACAATTTGGTGAAACTGCTTAGGTGAACAACACTCGTGGACGGAGCTTGAGCTGCAGCGGACACGAGGTAAGTTCTCGTGATCTTCTCTGGCCGATTGGCCTACACCGTACGTCGAAATCGTCTCGAGGAGTTTTGGTGACGTGCTTGTTTAATGGTTTTGGTTGGGTAGTTAGGTTGATTGGTTTTATAGTTTATGCATTTATAGTCTTGATGGTACACATGTTGCTTGCTTATGTTTATATTGAACTGTTCACGCATCACGTGTTTTAAAAGAGCATGAAAATGAATTTCCGCACGATGTTTTAAAGAAAATGGCGATGTGGCCTGGAGAGGGGCTTGACCTATTGTGAAGATCGACTACGGGTTTGTCACAATACCACATCTAACACGTACTCATACAGTTATACAGTTACAGGTCATGCGAGATGGGGCTCAGGCACAGCTGTACGTGTTGTAAGCGTGTACCCTCCTCCTCTAGCTGGAAAGAGTAGTCCGACCGCTGGATGTGCTCTCTCCGGTTAGGGGGCTGAGATCTCGGTGACACCCACAGAGTAAAGATAAAGAAAATGCTGCATGATTTCTGAACTCATATGCACAGCATGCATTTACATTTATGAGAGCTTGCTGAGATTTTTATCTCATAGTGTGTCTGTATGGTGTAGGTGACTTCGACATAGGTGAGGATGAGATCCCTCCACCTGAGGAGTGATGCAGTTGATGGAGGATGGTTGTGAGAGTGTGTTGGCGCAGTCGAGGCGCATTTTGACCCGTGGGACTCATGGTTAGGTGTTTTGAGGGTTTTCGAGAATTGTCGTGTGGATGGTTGTATAGTTAGAAAATTTTAGGATGTTTGGATCTGACAGTTGATAGGTTTTAAACGTTTTCGGAAATCTATTTTATAAACTGTTTTGTTAAGGTTTTTATGGAATTGTTGATGATTTAAAATAGGTTGATATACTCGGTTTTCAAACGTATCCATGCAAATTGTTTTCCAGAAAGTTTAACGTGTGTATCGGTTGTGAAATTTAAGAAATGAGAAATGAACGATGTTATGTTAGAGTTTAAGGGGAAAATGTATAGAAGTGGATATGTGCAAGGGATGAGAAATGAAGAAGGAAAGCTCTCTGGAATCGAATTCCAGAGAGCAAACCATGGGATCGCCGCGCTCTGGAGAAAAATCCAGAGCGTGCAGCGATCGGTCGCTGCCAGCGATCGAATGCTGTCCAGCAATCGCTGACAGCGATCTATCGTTGGGGCAGCAATCGCTGCCAGCGATCGATCGCTGGGGTAGCGATCGCTGCCAGCGATCGATCTCTTGAATTTGGAGATCGATCGCCCCTCCCCTTTGGTCACGGCTTTGACAATTTTGCCCTCCCACTTATTTCAGTTTTATTTTAAATGTTTTAAGTTTTATTTAATTAAATTGTGTTTTGTTTTAAATGGTTTAAAAGTTAGATTTCAATTCCGATTCAGATTCCGCTTAAGGTTAAGTTAAAGTTTATAATGATAAGTTTATTTGGATAATAGGTGTAAAAAAAAAAACTATGTACGGAAAATTGGGTACAGTATTAGGGTCGCTACAAACACAGACAAATAGGTATTAATAAATTGAGTTAGAAGTACTAAACATGATTAATTAAGGTGAAATCAAAAGCTCTAGCTTTTTCTCTCATTAGATTCTACAACTTTATTCAATTTTAGTTTATTTAATTAAATTCTCGTGTTTTCTTTTTAATTAAAATTATCAAAGTTTTGTTGTTCATCTATAATTAGAATTAAAGTCATTTAATAATCAGTGGAAATAGTTCTTGTGGGTTCGACTCATATTTATTCACTTTATTACTTTTGCGACATGTGTACTTGCGTTCATATTTTTCGCAACAAGTTTTTTGGCACCGTTGCCGGTGACTTATTTATTTCGCTATCATTAAATTAAATAATTCTAATTTATATTTGAATTCAATTACTTAATTTGTTATACTTGCTTTTGTAGGTGTATGTGAAAACAAGGTATCGCCAACCTCATTCCAATCGATCCAAAAATTGAACGTATTTGTCGTAGGAATCGAAAGGAAACAAGGGAAGCAACTATAGCTAACGAGCAAAATGAAGAAGGCGATACACGGACGCTACTTGACTATGTGATGCCCTCTGTGGTCGGTGTCCAATCTGTTATTCGTAAACCGGTGATTACAGGCAACAACTTTGAGATCAAGCCAGGAACCATACATATGATCCAGTAGTTGCAATTCTGTGGCTTGCCCTTAGAGGATCCGAAGGATCACATTGCCAACTTTGTGGCGGTGTGTGATACTTTTAAGTTCAACAATGTTTCAGAGGATGTCATTCGGCTGCGGTTGTTTCCATTCTCGTTGAGGGACTGAGCAAAAATTGGTTGGACTCTTTCCCGGTTGATTCCATCACAACATAAGTTGAACTATGCCAAAGGTTCTTATCTAAATTCTTCCCCTTTGAGAAGACTACAAAATACCGTAATGAGATCATTAATTTCAACCAATTCGAGGGAGAGACGTTATATAAATCATGAGCTCGTTTCAAGGAGCTATTATGGAAGTGCCCATAACATGGTTTTCCATGTTGGATGCAAGTCCAAACATTCTTCATTGGTTTATCCTACGAGGACTATTGTTAACGCAGCTGTAGGTAGTTCACTTCTCCAAAAGACCGAAGTAACGATATTTTCTCTATTGGAAGAGTTAACATTGAATAACGACCTATGTCTAGTTGAGCGGCAGATTCTAAAAAAGCAACTGGGCACTCCTGAGATAGATGTAGTGAAGGCTTTGATCGTTCAAATTGCATCTTTTGCCAAGCAACTATAGAGTAACCTAAGCTCCGGTCAGTTTAGTCTACTCTCCAATGGGAGCATGTCCATGGTGCCAAGGGCCACATGCAAGTGATGAAATTAGGAAATAAAAGGGGGTAGTTAGGAGCACCAAGTGAGAGTGTGACAAGTGTCAAAAACTTGTAGGAGAAGCTTGGCAAAGGCAACACCTTCCTTTTCCCTTCCTTACGAGAAACCACATTCACTTTCACTCTTTCTCTCCTTTAACTTTCACAGCCACGAAAATTCTCTCCACCCTTACGCTTCTTCACAATTCAACGGCTCCTCCTCCAACCGATCAATTTCCTTCACGATTCATTCCTAAATCACAACCCTAGGTAAGGTTTTAATGTTCTGGATTGTTAGTCTTCGAATTTTAGAGTTGTTATTCAAATAGGGTTTCGTTGGAAATTGCTGAGTGAAGTTAGAAATTGTTAGTTATTGAAATGTTGAATGATAATAAGGCATTTATGATTATGGAGGATAGTTAAGTGGAATTAACGGAGTCCGATTGGGTTAGACTCGGTTCAAATGCTGTGTGTTATGAATTGGCTTAGGTGAACAAGCTCACGGATAGTGCTTGGTGTGCTGAGGACTTGAGGTAAGTTCTCGTGATTTACTGTGGCCGATTGGCCTACACCATAAATCAGAATTTGTGTTGAGGATTGGTCGGTGTTTTGTTTGTTTAATTGTTTTGGTTGGGTAGTTTAGGTTTGATCGTTGTTATAGATTAAGCTTGGTGACGCTTGATGGTATACTCATTATATATGTTTTATTGTATGTTAAATTGTTCATGCATTATGGTTTCAAAACGGCAAGAAAATGAATTTACGCATCGGTTTCATGAAAAGAAAATGCATGTAAAGGCAAGTAAAGTATCACAGTAAACAACCAAGGCATGGGGTTATCGGGGATGAGGTTCAGACCTAACGTTCCGTGGTGAGCGGGTTTTCCTCCCTTCAGATGGTGTGGACTGTCTAACCGCTTAACGTGCCCTATCCATCTGTCGAGCGTTTCCGATAATCATAGACTGACACGTACTGCTAAATGAAATGATATGGACGGCTTTCATAAAAACTGCATACAAATGTTCATGCATAGTATTTATGTAGAATTTGCTGAGATTTTTATCTCATAGGCGTCCTTATGGTGTAGGTGACTACGAGCAAGGTGAGGAAGATGTCCCTCCACCTGACGAGCTTGCAGTTTGATGGAGGATGCTCGTAGGAGCGTGCTGGCGTAGTCGATGCGAACATGAACCGTGGGAACTATAGGTTAAGAGTTTTGGATTGAATTGTATAGAAACTCTTTTTAGGATGCTTGGCATTTTGTTAGGTTAATTCAAAACGTTGTTTTGATGTATTTTGAGGATTTAATTAGTTTCTGCTATATATGAATGAATATCGACGAATAGATTGATGTTTTGATGAAGTAGATCCGATATTGATGTACGGATTAGGCTTTGATGAATTAGAGATAGACTTTGATGATTTTAGGTTATGCAGGGGAAAGAAGGTAAAAACAGCTCTCTGGACAAAATCCAGAGAGCTAGCCGATCGATCGCCAGGAAGAGGCAATTGATCGGGTAATGCATGGTTTAGAGTCGAGACTTTATAAGAGAAAGTCATCGTCCAAAGTCTGTGGACGATAAGGTCCAATTAAGTATTTTATAAGTGAAAGTCATCGTCCAAAGTTTGTGGACGATAAGGTCCAATTAAGTATTTTATAAGAGAAAGTCATCGTCCAAAGTCTGTGGACGATAAGGTTCAGTTAAGTATTCTGACAGGGAAAGTCAGCGTCCACAGTCAGCGTCCAAAGTCTGTGGATGATGAGTTTATGTAGCTTGTGGACAATGAAGTCACGTGGACTGGGGACGATAAAGTCACGTGATCTGTGGACATTAAACTTAAGTAAGTCTATGGACGTTTGTCTGTGGCAATGAAGTCACGTGGACTGGGGACGATAAAGTCACGTGATCTGTGGACATTAAACTTAAGTAAGTCTATGGACGTTTTTCTGTGGACGATGAGTTTATGTAGCCCGTGGACAATGAAGTCACGTGGACTAGGGACAATAAAGTCACGTGGTCCGTGGACGAATGAGACGAAACCCGAGTGGAATTTATTTCCCTTCTGTTTTATAGTCGTCGACTGATTTCTTTACAGAAGCCACGTCAACCCCTACTGTACAATTCGTCTAAACTCGATAGAGAGAATTAGCTACCCTACTGTTCAAATTGATGAAACCGAGAGGAATTAAACATCAAACTAGGTTATAGGCGTCGACCAAAACAATGTTTCACTGTCTTTCGTAGAATTTAAATTAAGTTAAACTTTAGTACTAGGTTTATATTTTCCGCTGAATAAAGTAATTTGTTTTTAAATGTTGATAGATATGGATTTAATGTCTGAGTCTATTCTCTCAAGATTGATGAACGAATAAAAAGGGAAATGAATTGATAAATGAAAATGAAAATTTTATGAGAATAGACGAGGGTAATAGGCAAGTCCAATTATAAGAGAAAACGTAAAAGTTTAAATTTTTGGGACTTTTAGGATTTATGTATATAGAAATTTTGGGGCGTTACAGAAAATCTTCTCCGATGTGAAGCGATATTATTAGGAAGAGCCAATTCTATATCGTCATTGCGGTGACCAAGTGATAAGGCATTGTATTCCAGAAGATGAGATGATATCTATTTTGAAGCATTGCCACACTTTTTAATTTGGTGGTCACTTTAGAGAAAATCGAACAGCGGCAAAAGCACTTCAATGTGGTTTCTATTGGTCAACCCTATTTAAGGATGCACATTCCTTTGTCATAGCTTGTGATCGATGTCAACGTGGGTTATATATCTTGTCATAATGAGATGCATTCGACAAACATCCTTGAAGTTGAGCTTTTCGATGTATGGGGAATAGATTTATAGGGCCGTATCCATCCTCATTCAACAACAAATACATTCTTCTCGCCGTGGATTACGTTTCAAAATCGATCGAAGCAGTAGCTACGCCAACCAACGACGACAAAATGGTCCTGAATTTTATGCTCAAAAACATATTCACTCATTTCGGCACGCCTCACGCCATCATTATTGACGAAGGCTGGAGGAAGCAGAGCTGTGGAGGATGGAGATATGAATTGATGCGAGAACTGCGAATTCAGACCCAAGCACGGAGCGGCTAGCGAGTCTGAAGAGTGAACTTTGAAGGCGAAGTTGAATTGCAAATTTGCGATCAACATTTAGGGCTTAGGGATTTTTATTTTAATTTTCGGGCTTTAATTTAGACTTTCAATTTTTGAATGAAACACAAAATCAAACCAAACCCACAAACTAATTCAACAACCCCAACCGAGCATTGATTATTCATATGCTAATCGAACCAAACAAACGTGTGGCGACCGGTTTAGTTCGGGTCCCACAGGGAGGTTCAGGTTGCTAAGGCCCAATCAGAAGTGGCGGAGTTCCTTTCATGTTTTTATTCAGTGTTTACTTTACCTTTAAGTGAAGTTTATTTTTATTTCTTTCCTTACCCTTGGGTTTGTATAATTTTATATTGGTGGCACAATTTAGTTTCTTCCACACTGTTCTATTGAACTTCATTTATTGCATTATCTTATATTTTGTGTGATCCATATGTATATTTAGGCCAATCTCGTGTGGATTATAGTTTATTAAATAAATTTTACTTTGGGTCTTCTACTATGAACTAGGGATCAAAGTATTAGACTAGACAATTGAGTTTTCTTTGAACGTTGAATTATTCAACAAAGGGTTCCTATTTTGGCATGACACTTCATATTATTCAACTAGGGATTTCCATTTTGACATGCCTCCTAGGGTCGTGAATTACTTTACCAACTTTAAGGAGTTAATTTATTTGTAATAAATGTGATATTAATTCAAGATAATAACATCCATTTATTTTATTCAAACTAAATAAACAATTCTTTAGTCATTATTGGTTACATAATTGTCCACGTTAGAAATGGAACAAGGTACTAAAACGAAAAACATCAAAACAAGATCCCAAAATTTATGTGATAAACCTTTTCAATAAAATACAATAAGTAGAGAACAATCATTACTATTAAAAAAGAAATTGACCTAACTCATCAAATCCTAAGAGCCCAGATTTTACAAATTCAATGATTCTCTAATCATTTGTGCATAGTAGTGTAAATAACTAATTGTGCCACTAGTTACTTTTCAAAAGTTAGTCCCGTAATCAACTAAAAGAAAACTAACCATTCCACATACGATATTAATACATTAATCATCTTTCACCCATGCAAATGGAGTCAAATTCCTTGCAAACTCATGAACCAAATTTGTCAGATGGTATATTCTGTATTATTTAGTAGCTATGCACCATGCAAAATGTTGACCAAAGAATAAATTTCAATGTTTTTATTGATATAAATATGTTGATAATTATAAAATAAATCATTTGTCATATTTTGTTAAATTATTTATGAAAATGTATTTACAAGCAAAATCCTAATTAGAGGTGTTAAACGAGCCAGCTAGGCTCGTTTAACTTTAGCTCACAAGCCGGTTGGTGTTAAACTTTTTTTTAGATAGTCTCGTTAAGCTCGGTTCGTTAGGTTTGCTAGTCTCGTTAGACTCGGTAAACCGGACATTTATACGGTTGGATAGACTCAGCTTGTTTGTCACCCATAATTACAATTAGATAAGTGTTAACCTAGATAATATGTGTATAATTTGTAATGATACAACTGTCAAATATTTGTAATGTTATTCGTGTGATATTTTTTTATTAGATCATTTCAAATAATGTCTTTTCTAAATACATGTCATTTTATATATTAATGAAACAATTTTGTTATGTATACGACTAACTATTATATTTTGACATTATAATGATTATAATTTTAAGAGTTTTTTTTTTTAAAAAAACCTTAAAGTTTAGGGTTTTTTTAAAAAAAAACCCATAAAAATTGCTATTATTAAAAAAAAACCTTGAAGTTTCAAAAAATAGGCAATTTGAACCTTTTAGGCTGGACTGGGTATCGGCATGGTGGGGAGCCACCGGGGCTAGTTGGACCGGCCGGCCTCCCTTTTTTTTTTTTACTAAATGAAAAATTAATTTAAAATAAATATCAAACGATATTCAATTACTTAAAATTTTTACCACATGTTCACCACATTATGGGAGGATTATTTGAAAAGTTTCGTGATTTTCTAACACTTGTACAATTTATTATAATTTTAGTTAATTAGTTTATAAACAATTATAATAAATCGTATAAGTGTTACAAATCACGAAAATTCTCAGATTATCTTCCCAAAATGTGACAATTGTGATAAAAATACAAGTAAATTGAATAACATTGGTATTTTTTCAAAAATTTATAAAGTAAATTTAAAAAAAGAACAAACGATATTCAATGTACGTGAATAATTTTAAAAAAATATCAAACGATATTCAATTACTTAAAATTTTTATCACATGTTTCACACACATTATGGGAGGATTATTTGAAAAGTTTCGTGATTTTCTAACACTTGTACAATTTATTATAATTTTAGTTAATTAGTTTATAAACAATTATAATAAATCGTATAAGTGTTACAAATCACGAAAAGTTCAGATAATCCTCCATAATGTTGTGAAAGGGATAAAATTTTAACAAGTAAAAATTGAATAATCGTTTTGATATTTATTGTAAATTAATTTTGCATTTAGTTAAAAAAAAAAAAAAGGGAGGCGACCCAGGTAGGAAAAAGGTTAGATGACATTTTGAAACTTAAGGTTTTTTTTTTTAAAAAAACCTTAAAGTTTAGGGTTTTTTTAAAAAAAAACCTTGAAGTTTCAAAAATAGGCAATCTAAACCTTTTAGTTTGGACTGGGTATCGGCCTGTGTGGGGAGGCCGGCCGGTCTAGTTGGACCGGCCGGCCTCCCTTTTTTTTTTTTTACTAAATGAAAAATTAATTTAAAATAAATATCAAACGATATTCAATTACTTAAAATTTTTATCACATGTTCACCACATTATGGGAGGATTATTTGAAAAGTTTCGTGATTTTCTAACACTTGTACAATTTATTATAATTTTAGTTAATTAGTTTATAAAACAATTATAATAAATCGTATAAGTGTTACAAAATCACGAAAATTCTCAGTGTGACGACCCGTCTTTCAACGGACTGATAAGGAACCACCCATTCTCCGCGGATCCTAGGGCTGACCTGGGCCGGAGGTGGGTAAAGCTCCGCGGATCCTGGGGCTGATCTGGGCCGGAGTGGTTTCTCCGTTGAAGCAGGGGTCGTTACGAACCCACATCGCTTGGGGAAGTACATGGAAATGAAACATATGTAAGAGATCCCTCCCAACATAGCAAGACGCGTTTTGGAGCACGATTGGCGACGGATCCCATAAGAACTCCGAAGTTAAGCGTGCTTCGGCGAGAGTAATTTCAGGTTGGGTGACCTTCCGGGAAGTGCTCTCGCCAAACAAAGCCGTGAGGGGAGAATATTGGGCTGCGGCCCAATCCCCGGAGCGGACAATATCTTGCTGGGGAAAGGGGTCGTTACAAATGGTATCAGAGCCTGTACCCAACCGGAAATGTGGCCAACGAGGACGTTGGGCCCCCGAGGGGGAGTGATTGTGACGACCCGTCTTTCAACGGACTGATAAGGAACCACCCATTCTCCGCGGATCCTAGGGCTGACCTGGGCCGGAGGTGGGTAAAGCTCCGCGGATCCTGGGGCTGACCTGGGCCGGAGTGGTTTCTCCGTTGAAGCAGGGGCCGTTACGAACCCACATCGCTTGGGAAAGTACATGGAAATGAAACATATGTAAGAGATCCCTCCCAACATAGCAAGACGCGTTTTGGAGCACGATTGGCGACGGATCCCATAAGACTCCGAAGTAAAAAAAAAAAAAAAAAAAAAAAAAAAAAAAAAAAAAAAAAAAAAAAAAAAAAAAAAAAAAAAAAAAAAAAAAAAAAAAAAAAAAAAAAAAAAAAAAAAAAAAAAAAAAAAAAAAAAAAAAAAAAAAAAAAAAAAAAAAAAAAAAAAAAAAAAAAAAAAAAAAAAAAAAAAAAAAAAAAAAAAAAAAAAAAAAAAAAAAAAAAAAAAAAAAAAAAAAAAAAAAAAAAAAAAAAAAAAAAAAAAAAAAAAAAAAAAAAAAAAAAAAAAAAAAAAAAAAAAAAAAAAAAAAAAAAAAAAAAAAAAAAAAAAAAAAAAAAAAAAAAAAAAAAAAAAAAAAAAAAAAAAAAAAAAAAAAAAAAAAAAAAAAAAAAAAAAAAAAAAAAAAAAAAAAAAAAAAAAAAAAAAAAAAAAAAAAAAAAAAAAAAAAAAAAAAAAAAAAAAAAAAAAAAAAAAAAAAAAAAAAAAAGTGCTTCGGCGAGAGTAATTTCAGGTTGGGTGACCTTCCGGGAAGTGCTCTCGCCAAACAAAGCCGTGAGGGGAGGATATTGGGCTGCGGCCCAATCCCCGATCGGAACCCGAGAACCAAGCCGTCACTCTGGGTCATTTGCAGAAAACGGTGACTATTTTTTTTTAACATAAACAGAACAGACAGCGTTACTGGAACAACTTATGAAAGCCAACTGAACTTTTAAAACTTTAACAGAAAACAGAACCGAATGACAGAAAACATGCACTGTCAATGCAAACCCTAAAAGAGCATAACTTTACACAGGAGAAGAAACTACAGTGAGTAACAGAGTATAAATAGCAGCAGAAAATAGGGAATGAAGTCGGAAGGCATAGGCAGAAATTTGGCGGAAGACTTAGTTTTTCAAAGAGGCAGAATACTATTGGGCTGTAGATGATGCTCTGAAATCGGAAGAAGTAAACAGTGGGTGACGTCAGCCGGAAGAGGAGATGACGTCAGCCGGAAGATGGATGACGTCAACCGGAAGATACAAGCATTAAACGTAATCGTCAGAAGAAAAGAAACTGAAGACGAGTAAAACTGAGCGGAAGATATAGGCAGAAATCATCGTATGACGTCAGTCGGAAGATGTTCTGACGTCATCGGAAGATGAAGGCAGGCAGGTGAAATCGGGATGTGTGATGACGTCATCGGAAGATGTGATGACGTCATCGGCAGATACAGGTAGTGAACGTAATCGGCAGAAGGTGATGACGTCAGCCGGAAGATGTTCTGACGTCATCGGAAGATGAAGATAGCAATTTAAATCGGAAGATGAAAACCTAAGGCAGAAACACTGTTTGGCGGTAGATGCAGGCAAAATTCCTACCGGTAGATGAAATCAGAAGACATAGTTTTAAAGACAGAATTTACAACTTTTGACAGGAAAGCATACAGACAGAGGGCATAAAAACAGAAGACTTAAACGTCTCAGATTCTCAAACCACATCAAAACATGGTTCTCGAGCACAACAGAAGGCATACAGGTTTCAGACCTTCATTACAAATGATAGATTTCAAGAAAACAAACTACATGGATAGCTCAAAAATTCGAGACCATCCATGCATGACCTGAAAAGGGAGATCTCAAGCAATTACAGAATGTTTTCAAAACATTTCAAGACATTAGTACAGAATATTTCAGGAGACATCTATCAACTGTCGACAGAGATCAAAATCTTGACCATCAGAACTTATACAATATATATATACATCCACCAGAATTTCCTACAGGTTTTTAAAACGAATCACAGAGCCTTAACAGAGTTTTTAAAACAAACACAGCAGAATTTCCAGAAGAGTTTACAACTATGACCTTTACTTTAAAAACTAAGACTTAAACCTCGGGACAGAAAACTGTGTCTGACTGCAGCAACCACCCCGAGAGCTCGAGCCACCAGCCATCTACTCGTTAGATTGAGGCACAAAGTCCTCATGTTCGGGTTCAGTACCTACATCAGAGAGTTCACCTATGAGTCTAAAACTCAGTAAGAACATAATACAGATGCAGTGATGCAAAATGCTATGCATGCAGTTTTCAGAATACAGTGACAGAACAGAACTTTACATTTCAGTGGCAGAGGGGTATAAGTGGGGCTTATAGGGGAACTGGCAAACAGATGGTGCACTATCAGGCACAGCAGATTTTCAGACTCCCAGGGAGGGATAAAACCAGAGGGTCCTTGCTAGGGACAATTTATTTTCAGATTCCCAGAGAGGGATAAAACCAGAGGGCCAGTCCCTGTCCCGCACTTAACCAGTACATTACAGACAGTCAGATTTTATCTTGATTAACTTCAAAACAGTATACAGAAAACAGTTTTGCATGAGCTTTCAGAGAAAATCGTGTATGCATGAACGGTGCCTGAACTTAAACTGGCAGACAACAGAAATAACAGAACATACCATGAAGAAGAATACAGACAACTCAGAAACATAAACTATAACCTTTCTACCCAAAACCAGCCAACAGAATGAAAAACCTAGTACCTCCGAGATGTAGGGCCTTAAGGGTCAGCCTACGGGTATGAACTTACCTGTTTGCGGCAATGCAGTGTACTCGAACGTCCCTGGAGAGTTCGGATCTGTAACATGAATGTACAGAATTTAAACGCTACAAATGCTAACTAATATCACGTAGGAAACGCAGCAAACACACTTAAAACACTTTAGAAAACACACCAACGTGTTTTCATCCAAAACAGTGAGTTTTCACCCAAAATTGAAACCCTAAACTTTGGTAAAAACTCACTTTAAACTTGTCCAAACTTGTTAGCGTTAAAAGACGCTCACCTTTGCTGAAAAAAAAAAACGGAGAAATGCTGGAGAAACAAAGTGTGGAAGTTTTGTTTCAATCGCCTGGAAGAGAGAAAACAGAAATGAGAGGTAGAAGTGAGCTTCACGTAGGAGGAAGAGAAGACATATCTTCTTCAACAAGTTGCCACTTGGCACTCATCCATTGGTTTGCTTCCACCTACCATAATCACTTTCACATTTACCCTTCCATTAGCTTTTAACCTAACTGGCTTGTTTTGATTACACTTAGTTTGGTTTTCCCTCAAACATTCCATCATTTTAACCAAAATATTCATTGTATTAATATAATATTAATCCCGTTTAAACGATCCGGGAAAAACTATTACATGGCAAAAATGCCGGGTGTTACACTCAGATTATCTTCTCAAAATGTGACAAATATGTGATAAAAATTGCAAGTAAATTGAATAACATTTAGTATTTTTTCAAAATTTATAAATTAATTTTAAAAAAATAACAAACGATATTCAATTTACTTAAATTAATTTTAAAAAAATATCAAACGATATTCAATTTATTTGAAATATTTACCACATGTTCACAACATTATAGGAGGATTATCTGAAACTTGTCGTGATTTTGTAACACTTGTACGATTTATTATAATGTTTTTATAAAATAATTAACTAAAATTATAATAAATCTTACAAATGTTATAAAATCACGAAAAGTTTCAGATAATCCTCCCATAATGTTGTGAACATGTGACAAAAATTTTAAGTAAATTGAATATCGTTTGATTTTATTGTAAATTAATTTTTCATTTAGTAAAAAAAAAAAAGGGGAGGCCGGTACCCAGTCCGGACTAAAAGGTTCAGATTGACTATTTTTGAAACTTTAAGGTTTTTTTTTTCTTAATAGTAATTTTTAAGGTTTTTTTTAAAAAAAAACCTAAACTTTAAAGTTTTTTTTTTTTAAAAAACCCTAATTTTAATAATTAATTTTTTTTAAAAAATATATAGATTACATTTATATAAAAAAAACCCTAATTTTAATAATTAATTTTTTTTAAAAAATATATAGATTACATTTATATAAATTAAAAAACTTTATGTGTGTCGGTTCGGTTCATTAATGCTCGTTTAGCTAGTTCTGCTCAACTTGTTTAATATTGACTCACGAGTTAATTCTAGTTAAAAATTTTTTCGTCCAAATAGTTATATTGAGCTCGCTAGGCTCAAGTTGTTTATGTCAGTAGGTTCAATGAACAAGGTTCAACGAACAAGGTTCAACTAGTTGGTGTCATCTATCCCTAATTAGTGATAAGAAGTGCAAGGAGAAGGTCGAAAATCAAATTAAATCAAATCAAATCAAATCATTGCGCAGATCGAGTTAAAATTGCTGCTAGGCCCCACAATTCTATTTTAAACTTTTCTATTTGTTTTTTCTGATTTACAGGTCAGGCCAAAAGAAAAAAGGAAGCTACGACGACGTCGTATAAAAAATCCACGTGCTGTTTTCATTTTCCAAACGTTCAGTTTTTTAATGGCGAATTCTTTATAAAAAGCCGCTTATCCTCTCTGTGTTTGCCAAGAACACAAGAGAAAATATCTCTGACCTCACCGGAAACCTCTTTCTCCGATTTGTTTCTCGCAATGGTGTACGGCGTCCTCCTCCTCGCCGCTCTACTCCTCTTGGCTTCCCACAACGTTTCTGGCAGCATAAACTCCTACTGCGAAAGCTGGAAATTCTCCATCGAGGCGAACAACGCCGGCGACTGGAAGTCGATTATTCCTCAACAATGCAAGCAGTACATCGCTAACTACATCAATGGAGCTCGATATTTGTCGGATTCCGTCGAGGTGACGCGGTTCGCTTTGGCGTTTGCTAAGACGGTGGAGATCTCCTCGGACGGGAAGGACGCATGGGTGTTTGATATCGACGAGACTTTGCTCTCCAATGTGCCCTACTACGAGATCAATGGCTTCGGGTAAACACGATTTCACTTCTCCATTAACCAACTTAAAACATTTAAACTTCTCGATTCTTTCAGAAAATTAAACAAGTCTTTAGTCATAACTTTTTTTAAGGGGCCACATTAATAATTTCTTCTTATATGATTTACAAGAATAACCTAATACTGATCCCGACCCGGGATCCATCGAGTAGAACTCGAATAGACTCCGAACGCCGTATCTAAGACTTGGTTTACCTGAAATTGGTGAAAGACTATGATTGATTATTATACTTTCATCCAAAATAATTGATAATTATTGATTACTATATCACTTCAAATTTAATATTGATAAATCTTTTAATTTTCAAGAAAATTTTATGATATAATTTTATTTTCTTAATACTAATTAATATAATCATGATACGTAATTTTTTACTTTTTTACTTTTTTTTTTTTCATCATCAAAGGTCTTGTAGTTATCATGTTATCTAGTGGCAAAAATAATATGAAGATTTTTAGTAATATTCAATTTCAACCGTGAAGAATGAGGTATTTAACAAAAATAAACTTAAAGTAAAATTTTGAACAATTTAAATCTCTGAGTATGAAAAACTTTTGATTTAAACTCTGTCAGCCTCCCATTCTCAGAGATTAAGGGTCACATCCTAGGGTCGTGATCTATGGACAACAAAAAAAACAAGCATAGCAAACAATATTTGAATTTTTAGATTTTCGAGAACGGGGACAAGGTTTAAATCAAATATCTTATTTATCGAAATTTTACTTTAAGGTAGTTTTTGTTCAATATCTCATATTTTAAGGTTTAATGGAATATTATCAAGTTTTTTGAGTCTTATGAGAACATAAAAAATATTTTTAATATATTTAGATTTGCATTGTATTTAATTAATTCTCACTAATTTATTTTTTCTTATGTGTTAATTTGTTGAAAAAGCATAAATTTAAATTTCTAGAACAAATAATAAGTTTTAAACACATTGAAAAGCTAATCTAAAAGGAAAAAATAAGTATCATATTATAATATTCTAAGGCGCTATATTAAATTTACTGAACAATGAATTGTTAATTGTAAAGTAATTACGAATTTCGTCATTAAGTTTCTTTAGGCCTTGGTCTTGTCCTTTCTGACATGTTTCACATCAACAATTATTTCCTCTTTTAAAACTTTCCCGGTGGTTGAGACAAATTATTGTCCTTCGCAACAACAGGTCAAAGTATTTCAATGAAACAAAGTTTGATTTATATGAGGAAATGGGTAAGCTTCCTGCTCTACCAGCAAGTCTGAAATTCTACGAGGAAGCGAAAGAACTAGGGTTTGCCATTATGATCATCTCGGGAAGAAAAGAATACATGAGAAATATTACAGAGTATAATCTCATCAAAGCTGGATTCAACAACTGGACCAATCTCTTTCTCAAGTATGTCTTTATTTTTTTCATAAGATTTACAAAAAAAAAAAAAAAAAAAAAAAAAAAAAAAGTAAATTGTCATTTATACCTTAACAATTGGATAATTTAAAGATTATACTTTAAACTATTTTTTGGATTAGTTAAACTTTCACCTTTAAACTATCGTCAATTTGGACATTGTTATCAATTTGTTTGTTATATCTAGTACATGTATACAATTATGGGAATATAATAAGTTATTTAAATTCGATTTCTAATCTCTCTGGTGATTTATAACATAATTTTGAATTCTATTACGCGATTGACATAATTTGAAATCGTTAGATATTAGATTAAGTTCCAATCGGATTAGAAATCGTTGGAGGGGTTAGAAATCAGATTAAAACATCTAATTAAATGAGGTAAATAATATACACGTAATAAATTTAACGAATAAATTGAATATAAAGTTCATATTGCAGATAGTTAAAAAGTAGAAGTTTGATTTGTCTAAAAATAATTTAAGACCTAATTGTTAATTACTGTATACGTTTGGGTGTAATTGCACTTTACCGAAAATAACATGTCATATTTTAAAAATTTCTCAATGATTCAACAGGGGCACTGCAGATAAAGGGAAGAAAGCAATAGTGTACAAGTCAGAGAAGAGGGTGGAGCTTGTTAAAAAAGGATACAGACTCCGTGGAAGCCTCGGTGATCAATGGAGTGATCTATTTGGGAATGCAACTGCGGAGCGCTCCTTCAAACTCCCTAATCCTATGTATTATGTAGCTTAGAAAATTGTCTGTTTCCGTTTTTTATTCTGGTTTCGATTCCAGTTCTTGTTCCAATTCCGGTTCCAGTTCTCGTTTCTTTTCATGTCATTTAATAAGGCATTCTTCCATTGCTTTTTTTTTTTTTTCATGTCATTTAATAAGGCATTAAGAATGCTGCGTGTAGTTTCTTTTTGTTCACTTGTATCACTTGAAATTAAATCTTTGGCTATATATCGTGCATTGGAAATATTATTACACTAATTTATTTATTCTGAGTTTGCATTTATGTATCATTTATTCGTCCAACTATAAAAGTGATAATCCAAGTTAAGTAATGGACGTCTAAGTTGTTAAATAAATTTCATTCATTCATTCGTTCAACTACATCGCCCGCCTAATGTAAGTTGTTAAATATAAATTTTCTATCCTTTAGTTGGATTTGAGCTAAATGATTAGGCTTCGCACTCTCTGCAAAAGAATGGATTGTTCATTATGTTATTTGTCAATTGCATCTTGGACAAATTTTATTGTGAAATCTATCATTTTTGATTTGTCAAAATAGTTTTATTAATTGAATGGAATTTATTAACAAACTTGTCATTATTATATTTTTTTTCTTTTCATTTTTGAGTTAAAATTCTGATTTTCAGTTGATAAACTCAAAATCATTGATAGCCAATTTAGGCTGATGGTGGTATTTACTGGATTTTTTTTGGAAGATTTTTTAGAAATCTTATCAGTAGAAACTCAATTCGTGTCGTGGCTCTAGCAACCTTAAAGTTCTTGATCCAACGCTATGGGATGACGAAGGCCAGTAGTGCTTCACTTGCTTCATCACAATATACAAAATTTTGTCACGTCACCTTGCAGTGGCTAGTCGTTTGCCGAGACGACTTGGATGATTCTTGTAAAATCCGTGAATTTTTAAAATTTTACGAATAAATTTTTTTGAGTTTTTCGAGATCAATGCGTTCGGTTTGACTCGAATTGTAGTTAGTTGTCGGTATTTGACCGAACTGAACCAGATAGAGCCGGACAAGACCGAGCCGCCTAGGTCTGATTTTTTCAATTTTTCCCTTTTTCCGTCTTTCTTCTTCCCTTCTTTTCCCTATTTTTAACTGGGGTATTTTCATTGTTTTTGGACGATTTTGGCAATAACTTTGAGTGCATTTTTGGACTTCCAAAATATAAACTGAATTCAGAAGTACCTCTAAAATATTTAAGAATCCATTTGACTACATTACAATGCTCTCTGCCTGAATTTGAAAGAAATTGGCTGACTACTCCAATAGAATGTAAAATATCAGGTCCCATACAAACCATGACATACATTAAGCTGCCAACTGCTGAGGCATATGGAATTTTCTGCTTTCCAGTTTTTTCTTCTTCAGTGGAAGAACTTTGTTCGGTAGTAAGTTTGAAATGTTTAGCAAGTGGAGTACTGACCGGTTTTGCCTTATCCATATAGAATCGGCTGAGAATTTTCTTGATATATTTATCATGTGATAGCCATAATTTTTCATTTTTTCTATCATGAGTGATACTCATCATAAACATCTGTTTCGTCAGTCCTAAGTCTTTCATGGTAAAAGACTTGTTAAACTCATTCTTTAACATAACAATGTTTTCTCTGTTTGGGTTCATAATCAGCATGTCGCAACATAAAGTAGGAGTATTATAAATGTACCATCTGTGAACTTCTTCACGAACACACAATGGTCTGAGGAAATTTTCTTGTATCCTTGATTTTCCATAAAGAAATAGAACTTCTTGTATCATTGACTTGGAGCTTGCTTTAATCCATATAGACTCTTCTTCAATTTACATACCAAATGTTCCTTTCTCTTGACAACGAACCCTTCTGACTGTTCCATGTAAATCTCTTCTTCTAATTCACCTTGCAAGAAGGTTGTCTTTACATCAAGTTGTTTGATCTCCAAATTGAGACTCGAGGCTAATCCAAGTATCACTTGTATGGATGATAATTTCACGATAGGTGAAAAATTTCCTCAAAGTCAACCTCCTTCTTCTGACCAAAGCCTTTCACGACCAGTCGTGCCTTATACTTTGGTTGCGAATTTTCTTCTTTGAGTCTGTCTACCTATTTGTTCTTCAGTGCTTTTCTCCCCTTTGGAAGCTGAATCAACTCATAAGTATGGTTCTTATGCAATGATCTCATCTTATCTTGTATTGCATTCAACCAGTTCTTATTTTGTTGATGCTCCATAGTTTCTTCATAGCACTCAGGTTCATCGCCATCAGTGATCATTACGAACTCGTTTACAGAGTATCTTTTCAATGGTCGACAATCTCTTGTTGACCTTCTTAACTCTGGTTCTGCAACTGGTTCAGAAGAAGTCTTTGTTTCTCCACGGTCAACATTTACAGTTGCTTGATCACTAGATTCTCCAACATCTTCCCCGTCAAAAGTTGATTTCATCTTATCAACTTTTATTACATGCTCATCGGTGATCTTCATATTTTTCTTTTTGTCCTCAATGGTTTGATCGTCAAAGAAGACAACATATCGACTTCTAACAATCTTCTTGTCAACCGGATGCCAAAGCCTATATCCGATTGGATCACTTCCATTATCCGAGGAATATGCATTGCTTAGCTTTGCAGTCTAAATTGGACCTCTTATCTTTAAGAATATGGATGAATGCTCTGCATCCAAACACCTTTAGATATTTATAAGAGACGTTCTTTTCTGTCCATAGTCTATTTAGCACTTCTCTACTCAGAGGTACTGATGGAGACAAGTTGATGACATTAACTGCAGTATTCATTGCTTCTCCTCATAATATTTTGAGAAATTTTGAATGTGATAACATGTACCTTATCTTCTCCACAATAGTTCTATTCATTCTTTCTGCAATACCATTTTGTTTCGGAGTCTTTGGAACAGATCTTTCGTGCCTGATCTCGTGTATTTTGCAGTATTCATCGAATGATCCCATATATTCGCCACCATTGTCTGTGCGAATGTATTTTAACTTCTTTCCAGTTTCTCGCTTTGTGAAAGCATGAAACTGTTTGAAAACGTTAAACACTTCAACTTTGGTCTTGAGTGCATAAGCCCAAACTTTCCTTGAGTGATCATCAATAAATATGATCATGTATTGGGCACCTCCTAACGTTTTCATTGACATGATCGAGGTAAAATGCTAAATCTTGTTTTTATGTGTATGAGTTAGGGCCTTGCTAGATTGGATGGTTAGCATCGTTTTTCGTTTGATTTGGTTTAAATAGAAATTTTTGGGAAGTTTGAGAGTGGAGCGTATAACATCAAAACTTGGAATTTTTGTTGATGTGCACGTGTGGATCGTCAGGTCGTCTGAACATAAGTTGTTGCGTGTTAGAGTTCCTAGTTCCGGTTTAGGAGTCTCCTCTTGTTATCCCGTTTTGTATTAGGATTTCTAACGTCGGATTGGTTGTAGGTTCCAACAACATTTCAGTTCTGGTGCCTGCTTCGGGTCGTGAGTGTCGTCATGTCAGTAAGGAAAATGGTCGCCATCCAGGTAGATGTTTCTATACTGTAAGGTTTTTACACTGCATTGCATTGCATAGTTTAAAAAAAAAATTATTTTGATAGATGATGCCTATGGAAAACCCTGATGAGGCCTTTTTGCCAGTATGTCAGTTTTTACGTATATTTTACACATTTAAATTTTATGTGCATGGTTTTTCTTTTAACACTAATAGATGCACCCCCGATAGGCTGATTTTTTTGGGCTATTTGAGTCTTTTGGTGTTTGACTCTAGTTTTTCTGGGCTGCAATATTCGAGCAACCAAAATAACTGGAGTGAGACATAATATTTGTTTGGGGCCGATTGGGCCTTTCAGACAACAATCTTCGATTGCCTTGGGTTGCATCAGTGTGTGAGCAACTAAAGCAACTTGAGTCGTTTGATATGCACCTTCTGCTGCGTGAAGGTTGCTTGATGGTTTATACGCGATGTAACGCCTCGAGTTTTCTGAACCCGGTTTGTTACTCATAAACCCGAACATAACTAAGAAAATTTCGGACCAAATTTAAAACTTCGTTCGAAAGTCAAATTTGAACGTTTGCTAAAAACATAAAAAAAAAAACTTGCAGCGGTAAATCTTTGAGCAAAGCAATAAGCAAAACTATAAAACAGTGTTTGAATAATCAATTAAAATATTAGAAAAATAATTCGGCCGGAAGAAATGAAGGCTTAGGCATGAAATACTTAAAGTTTATAAAAGTCAAACACATCATCCGCTGAACAAAGTCAACGAGAAGGGCAGAAACAAACCGAAGGCTTCCACCGATGACGTCAGTCGGATGAATCAATTATCCAACCTCAACTGATTGCAAAACGACAAGTTTTGCTACTCGCATCTACCGATGACGTCAGCCGGATGATTCGTTCATCCAGCCTCTGCCGACCACAAAACGACAAGTCTTTTACCACGTCATCCGATAGGTTTAATACACGACATCCACCGATCGCTAAACGAAAAAACTTCTACTACATCATCCGATAGGTTTAATACACGACATCCATCGATCGCTAAACGACAAAACTTCTACTACATCATCCGATAGGTTTAATACACGACATCCACCGATCGCTAAACGACAAAACTTCTACTACATCATCCGATAGGTTTAATACACGACATCCACCGATCGCTAAACGACAAAACTTCTACTACATCATCTGATAGGTTTAATACACGACATCCACCGATCGCTAAACGACAAAACTTCTACTACATCATCCGATAGGTTTAATACACGTTTAATACACGACATCCACCGATCGCTAAACGAAAAAACTTCTACTACATCATCCGATAGGTTTAATACACGACATCCATCGATCGCTAAACGACAAAACTTCTACTACATCATCCGATAGGTTACACGACATCCACCGATCGTGAATACTACTTCATTGAAACCATTCAGAAACAATTCAAATCATTGCATTACACAAAATCCAGTAAGAACCAACATTAAAACCCAACATAATACTATTATCAGAAAAATCTCAAAAAAACGTATTCAAATATTGAAACCACTACTGTCATGAAAACTCAACATACTTAAATTGAAATATTGTCAATTAAACTTTCACACCAACTGACATCAGTTAAACCGCCCCATCAACTGCCAGATTGTTACATAGATGCACTCCTCCAACCAGTCTAGTCCTCAGCAAACTCAGTAAACACACCTGCTGTCACTTCTTCACCTACATCACAAAACTCATCTATTAGCCTAATGCTAAGTCAGTAAAGCAGTAATGAAATGAAATGCTGAAATATGAATTCCTAAACATGCAATTTCTACTTTCTCATCTCAGTTGTTCATGCATCGTTTCTGTTCAGATCCCCCTGTGAAATTGGGAGTTGGATCAACTCTCCCAAAGTATAAATATCCACTGACTCATTAAGGGGCGGATTAATTCCCTTAACAGTAAATCTGATTCACATAGCTGTTTTCGATCCCTCTGTTCGATGGGAAGCGGATCAAATTTCCCAAAGTCTAAATATCCACTGTCTCATTAATGGGCGAATTAATTCCCTTAACAGTAAATCTGATTCACATAGCTGTTTCATTATGTTCATTCCTTACCATGCCAACATGCATTCAAATTCATTTTCGTATACTTTTAAAACATGATGCATAACATACAGACACATTCAAATAAACATAATCCTAATGTTTTGTGATGTAGGCCCGAAGGCACAAGCAAACTTCACTTACCTGGTCTGCTGGAAATCGCTCAGCTGTAAGCTACCTTAGAAGTTCGCTCACCTAAGTTCATAACAGAATATCAATCAAACCTTCGCTAAAATTTACCAAAAATTAACCAGAGGAACAAGAAAACCAGTTTGAAACTCTACTGCTTGCACATTCCCATATATTCCCCAAGAACCCGAACCTACTCTCATCAACAACATCTTTGAAATCCTCACATTGTACTCCCTTAGTTATCTAATTGCTAAAACGCAAGAGAATGAGGAAAAACATACCTAAGTTGAAAGAAAATCGAGCAAGAAAAATCGCCTAGAGAGCTCTGCTGCTTGAGCTGAAAACCGAGAGAGGAGAGTAGGGAAAGAGTGGCGGCTACAGTGCATTTAATCACAAAGCCTCTTTCCTTAAATAGGTTATCCATTATAAGTTCTCAATTTACCACTATTCCCTTACTTAGTCACTCATTAACCTAATTAATACTTTTCCTAAATTTTCTCCACAACATGCTTACTATTAAATAACGGATTAGAAATTGGTTTAATAGAACCGGGTGCTACATACGATGAGGGTGATGAGGCGATGCTGACGTGCTCCTTGGGGGCTCGATAATCCCTAAACCTTTCCAAGGCATTTTATTACTGAGTTGGTGCCGCTTGAGCTTGCTCACCGGCCATTAGTAGCCATTTATATAGATGGTGTTGTGCTTGAGCTTACTCGTTGGCCATCATTTGATTTACGGGTTTTATCATCGCTGAGTTTCTAACCAGTAGCCCGGGTGACGTGGTTAGATCTTCATATTACCTTCACTTTTCAGCTTCTTTTGACTCATGAGGTGCAGTCGGATCTACGGTTGTCACCTTTTGTGCTATTGTGTCGAAGGGGTCCATGAGCGACACTTCTTTTTCACTGGGGGTTGTTTTTCTAATAGAAATGGTGATGACTTATTTTACTCATAGCTGCCTATATATGTAGCAACCTTTTCGAAACTGCCTCACCATGACTTGTTGAGGCTGTTTTTAAAGTGGTAATAAGAATTTGAGGATTTGAAAATCATAAGCTCATGGAGGCTATTTTAAGTTGAAAGAAACATTTTTAGAATAAAAAATCATGCACTACATTTTATAACTGATAATAGTTTTGGACGAAAATGATAAAACTAGTTATGGTATATGCATCTGAGTATAGTGTAGGGTTCTTTACTGAGTTAGTCACTCACTTCAAAGACCCCCTTCTATTTCCCAGGTTAGGATCGTGGAGGCTGATGTTACGGATGCTCATTGTAGAGTGGACCTTTGTTTCTTCTCTTCTTCCTTGAGAGTTTTATTTTTATCTTAGTGATGATATTTTTTATTGTAATTATTTTTTCTCTTCCTTGGTCTATATAAATTTTTGGGTGTTGGGCTTTATTTCATGAACAACATCTTATTGGATTGTTTAAGTTTCCACATTATCTTACTTTTATTTGATAGCTATATGGATTCAGCCCATTCTCCATGGGCCAGGTCTCATTTCGTTTAAAGTCTTCTGCTGTCAAACCTAGCCTTGGACTAGGTTGTCAGGTTCTCTATGAGGATTTGGCCGCTAAAATCGGCGTTTCTGTTTAGGCCTAACTCTGGGTCGTGACAATTCTCATTGCCAAACCATAATACCCAGGGACACAAGACGCACAATGCATCGTCAATGATCTTTTACACATGTCAATGTTTCTTTAGGCCTTAGTCTTTTCTTGACATCAACGATCTTCTCTTACATGTTTCACATGACAATTATTCCTTTTTTAAAACTTTTCTGGTGGTTGAGAAAATGATGCACCAAGAGGAGCAGTCACTAGGTCACGAGTCAAGACTTTAACTAACTTATGTGCTTATTTTGTAGGTGATGCATTTTATGACCAATTGGAGTTGGAGGCTATCACACAAGACATGGAGAAACCTTTTCACTTGTTGATATAGGAGCAACCTCTTGGCCGAACTAAGCTTGAAGAAGGAATCAATGTTTTCCTTGGAACAAATTAATGTAACCATAAGCTTAGTTTATTTTCATTAGTTCTTTAGTAGTTTTATTTTGTATATGGCTTGTGATGGCCGAACATATGTAGTTGAAGACCATTTGTGGCTGTGTTTTGTGGAAGAAGGGACCACTTGATACTGACCCTTGGAGAGAGGGAGGGTTTTTCCAAAATTGGCAAAACATCCTTGTACTCGACTCTTCCACTTGGCTGAGTACTTCCCCCTTTTTGCTAGTCTCTTGGCTGATGGTTTGAACCCTAATTTTGTAAAATGATATAGTATTTAAACCATCTTTAAGTCCTCTTTTGAGACATTGAATGAATTTGAGGCAACTCATTTGAAACTTGGTGTTAACTCCCAAGAAAACTTCTTCTTCCTTAGTGAGTCATATCCGTGAGAAGAGTAGTGTGCGCCTTGTGATTCCATCTTGTGAGAGACAAGGTGGTTATTACTATTATGCAATCTTTCTTCCCTCCTTTAGGTGTGGAGTCTCATAGCATGATTGTAGCAAACTCTCATCATTTCCATCCATATGAGTTTTCATCCATTGTCGAAAAAGAAGATAGTCCGAGGAACTGCTTTCTTTTCACCCGAGTAGTATCTATTGATACTAGCACCATTTTTGCTTCTTTTTTTTTTTCTTTGCAAGATCTTTGAAGGAGCCTCTCCTCACTCATCCAGGGGGAGGCTGTCCAAATTTCAGTCCTTAACTCTGTCCACAACCTGAGTTTTTCCTATTGAAAATGTACCCCAATGCGGCCAAGTTTTCCATTTCTACCGAGCCATTTGAGTTTATATTTTTTGACCTTTGGCAAGCACATCATTTAGTATCAAAGCTCCATCCTTCCTTGCTATGTTCTCTTGTTTTGAGCTGTATTCTTGGTGCCAAGATGATAACAAGGAGTGGAGCCAACAACCCCCAAAACCTACATACTAATACCCAAGCAACTGGGGCACAAAACCAAAAAGAAGGCGAGTCTAGTGTTCAAGGACAGCTAGATGAGTTAAGAAGCAAGTTTGACTCTCTACACCAACTCTTGTTAGAGACAAGAAACCAGCATGTGAGGACTTTTCCAACACCCTTACCTAGGAGAAGACCCGGAAATCTGAGGAGAAGAAACAACCCTAACGTAGTTAATGAAGAGGAGGAATCCAAGGATGATGATTATGATAGTCTGTATGCAAGGCATGATTCTAGTGATGAAATGAAGTATGTTAATGTATCGATTCCCCTCTGTAATGGTTGTTATAATGGTGATGCATTCTTTTATTGGGTGGAAAAGGCAGAGAAAGTGTTTGATTACTATAATTATTCAGAAAATGTGAAGATACAATTAGTCTCTTTGAATCTATCCGGTTATGCTAGTTTATGATGGGATAATTTAAGGGCTCAAAGAAGGCATGAAAATGATGAGGATATTGTGACTTGGAGGGTTATGAAATCCTTGATGAGAAGGAGGTTTGTGCCAAGCCACTATAAGCAAGAACTATTTATACAAATACAAAACTTGAAGCAAGACACCTCATCGGTGGAAGAGTACCTAACCGAGTTTGAGACACTCAAGATTAGGAGTGGTTTAGAGGAACCCGAAAAACAAGTTATTGTAAGATTTATAAGGGGTTTGAATAGAGAGATTGGGGATATTGTGGAATTGCAAACCTTTGAATCAATGGATGTTGTCATTCAATTTGCTATGAAGGTTGAGAGGCAAATGAAAAGAAAGGGAAAAGGAACTACCCAAAGGCCGTAAATCCTTACAAGCCGCCATCTAAAGTAGAAGAGAAGGGCACAAATACGAAGAGTTGACCTATAAAAGGAATAGAAGACAAGAAGGTGGTAGAAGATACCACTCAACCAAGGACAAGGGAGATTAAGTGCCTCAGATTGGGGCATATTGCTTCCCAATGTCCCAACAAGCGGGTCATGGTTCTTAGAGATGACAACAATGAAGTGGTGAGTGAAGATGAAGTAGTGAAAGATTCTAGTAAAGACATTGAGGCACAGTAAGAAATGTTTTATGCTCAAGAAGGGCCTCTCTTAATGGTCATCCGAAGAATCCTAATTTCACAAGCAAACAATGAAGATTGTCAAAGGGAGAACATCTTCTATAGCCGATGCTTGATCAAGGTGAAAGTTTGCTCTCTCATAATTGATGGAGGGAGTTGAACCAATTTTCCTTCTCGTGACCTTGTGAAAAAGTTAGAGTTGGAGACTGCCCTACATCCAAGCCCCTACAAATTGAAATGGTTGAATGATCGGGAGGATATCAAAGTCTCTAAGAAAGTGAGCATAGAGTTCTCCATTGGAGGGTACAAGGACAAAGTCCTTTGTGATGTGGTGCCGATGAGTTCTAGTCACATTTTATCAGGGAGACTGTGACAATATGATAGGAAGGTGTCTCATGATGGCTACTCCAACTATTATTCCTTTGAGTTTGGAGGGAAAATAATCAAATTGGTCACACTCAAACCGGATCAAGTAGCTCTAGACGATGAGTTGAGGAAGGAGGGAAGAGCCAAGTCCACCCTTTTCATGTCCATGAAAGAGTTAAGGAAGTCCCTTCTAAATGATGGGCCTATAATCTTAAAGATGTTTCGTGAAAGGATGGAGGAGTTAGGTGAAATTCCAATGGAGGTCCGAGCACTCTTGGACCAATACCAAGATGTAGCACCCGGTTCTATCGAACCAGCTCTTTTATTATTAATAAAATACACTTGATTAGTCAATAATTTATGTAGGGTTATCAAATGACTTGGCAAGGGCATTAGAGTAAATTGCAATTTTCAATGAGTGGATAACGTATTTAAGGAAAGAGGGTTGGGTTTAATGCACTGTAGCCGCCACCATTTCATACCATTTCCTCTTCGGGTTTCAGCTCAGGCAGACGAGCTCTCTAGGCGATCTTCCTCGCCCGATTCACCTTCGACCTAGGTAAGTTTTCCATTCATCTTCTCGATATTATAGTGAGTAGATAGCGGGAGAGTGCAATGCGTGTGTAACTTGGTGAATGCTGTGAGTGAGCTGAGTTCGAGTTTAGTGCTGAACCAAGAATGTGCGATGGCCCGAAGTTCTAAGCTAGCTTCTTAGATTTGTGAATGGTGTGGGATGAGATTTAGTGATGTTCTAATTAGTGTTCTGTTTATGACACTAGGTGAACAGGGCTTTCAAGTAGTTGAAACCGAGCGATTTCCAGGAGACCAGGTAAGTAGAGTTTGTTTGTGCCTTCGGGCCTACATCACAAAACAGTAGGATTTATGTATGTTTGTATGTTTATTTCCAGTTGTCATGCATCATATTTTGAGATGTACGAAAATGAATTTACATGATTTTGAATCGGCAAGGAATGAACAGATTGAAACAGTACGTGAAACAGATACACTGTTAAGGGAACTAATCCAACCCTTAATGAGACAGAGGATATTTATACTTTGGGAGAGTTGATCCAACTTCCAATTTCACAGGGGGATCGGAGGATGTGAATCAGAATTTACTGTTAAGGGAATTAATCCGCCCCTTAATGAGTCAGTGGATGAGTATACTTTGGGAGAGTTGATCCAACTCCCAATTTCACAGGGGGATCAGAACAGAAACGTTGAATGAGCAACTGAGATGAGAAAGTAGAAATTGCATATTTAGGAATTTGTGTTTCAGTATTTCCTTTATTTACTGCTTTACTTACTTAGCATTAGGCTAATAGATGAGTTTTGTGATGTAGGTGTTGAGGATACTACAGGTGATTTTTCCCTGAGAGCATAATCGAGTAGATGTGGTTGGGGAGCACATCCAGGCATCGGTTTGGCAATCTGATGGGGCATTTTAACTGGTGTCAATGGTTGTAAGGTTTAGTAGACAAGGGTTTCATTTTGAGTATGTTAAATCTTCTGACTATAGGAGTCGTTTTGATGTTTTCAAAAGCATTTTGGAACTTTTCTGATAATGGTGTTTCTGTTGGTTTAAATACTAGTTATGAGTAGTGAAATGATCTGAGCTGTTTCTGACTATTTTCAATGAAGTGAGAAGGTTTTCTATATATTCAGAGTTGTATTGTATAACAATGAGTAGTCGAGATGTCGTTTTGTTTTCTATCGGTAGATGATGTCTATCAGTAGATGTAGTCTTATTTTCTATCGGAAGATGTAGTCTTATTTTCTATCGGAAGATGTAGTCTTATTTTCTATCGGAAGATGTAGTCTTATTTTCTATCGGAAGATGTAGTCTTATTTTCTATCGGAAGATGTAGTCTTATTTTCTATCGGAAGATGTCTTCAGTAAAGGCATCGGAAGATGTAGTCTTATTTTCTATCGGAAGATGTCTTCAGTAAAGGCATCGGAAGATGTAGTCTTATTTTCTATCGGAAGATGTCTTCAGTAAAGGCATCGGAAGATGTAGTCTTATTTTCTATCGGAAGATGTAGTCTTATTTTCTATCGGAAGATGTAGTCTTATTTTCTATCGGAAGATGTAGTCTTATTTTCTATCGGAAGATGTAGTCTTATTTTCTATCGGAAGATGTAGTCTTATTTTCTATCGGAAGATGTAGTCTTATTTTCTATCGGAAGATGTAGTCTTATTTTCTATCGGAAGATGTAGTCTTATTTTCTATCGGAAGATGTAGTCTTATTTTCTATCGGAAGATGTAGTCTTATTTTCTATCGGAAGATGTAGTCTTATTTTCTATCGGAAGATGTAGTCTTATTTTCTATCGGAAGATGTAGTCTTATTTTCTATCGGAAGATGTAGTCTTATTTTCTATCGGAAGATGTAGTCTTATTTTCTATCGGAAGATGTAGTCTTATTTTCTATCGGAAGATGTAGTCTTATTTTCTATCGGAAGATGTAGTCTTATTTTCTATCGGAAGATGTAGTCTTATTTTCTATCGGAAGATGTAGTCTTATTTTCTATCGGAAGATGTAGTCTTATTTTCTATCGGAAGATGTAGTCTTATTTTCTATCGGAAGATGTAGTCTTATTTTCTATCGGAAGATGTAGTCTTATTTTCTATCGGAAGATGTAGTCTTATTTTCTATCGGAAGATGTAGTCTTATTTTCTATCGGAAGATGTAGTCTTATTTTCTATCGGAAGATGTAGTCTTATTTTCTATCGGAAGATGTCTTCAGTAAAGGCATCGGAAGATGTAGTCTTATTTTCTATCGGAAGATGTAGTCTTATTTTCTATCGGAAGATGTCTTCAGTAAAGGCATCGGAAGATGTAGTCTTATTTTCTATCGGAAGATGTAGTCTTATTTTCTATCGGAAGATGTAGTCTTATTTTCTATCGGAAGATGTAGTCTTATTTTCTATCGGAAGATGTAGTCTTATTTTCTATCGGAAGATGTAGTCTTATTTTCTATCGGAAGATGTCTTCAGTAAAGGCATCGGAAGATGTAGTCTTATTTTCTATCGGAAGATGTAGTCTTATTTTCTATCGGAAGATGTAGTCTTATTTTCTATCGGAAGATGTAGTCTTATTTTCTATCGGAAGATGTAGTCTTATTTTCTATCGGAAGATGTAGTCTTATTTTCTATCGGAAGATGTAGTCTTATTTTCTATCGGAAGATGTAGTCTTATTTTCTATCGGAAGATGTAGTCTTATTTTCTATCGGAAGATGTAGTCTTATTTTCTATCGGAAGATGTAGTCTTATTTTCTATCGGAAGATGTAGTCTTATTTTCTATCGGAAGATGTAGTCTTATTTTCTATCGGAAGATGTAGTCTTATTTTCTATCGGAAGATGTAGTCTTATTTTCTATCGGAAGATGTAGTCTTATTTTCTATCGGAAGATGTAGTCTTATTTTCTATCGGAAGATGTAGTCTTATTTTCTATCGGAAGATGTAGTCTTATTTTCTATCGGAAGATGTAGTCTTATTTTCTATCGGAAGATGTAGTCTTATTTTCTATCGGAAGATGTAGTCTTATTTTCTATCGGAAGATGTAGTCTTATTTTCTATCGGAAGATGTAGTCTTATTTTCTATCGGAAGATGTAGTCTTATTTTCTATCGGAAGATGTAGTCTTATTTTCTATCGGAAGATGTAGTCTTATTTTCTATCGGAAGATGTAGTCTTATTTTCTATCGGAAGATGTAGTCTTATTTTCTATCGGAAGATGTAGTCTTATTTTCTATCGGAAGATGTAGTCTTATTTTCTATCGGAAGATGTAGTCTTATTTTCTATCGGAAGATGTAGTCTTATTTTCTATCGGAAGATGTAGTCTTATTTTCTATCGGAAGATGTAGTCTTATTTTCTATCGGAAGATGTAGTCTTATTTTCTATCGGAAGATGTAGTCTTATTTTCTATCGGAAGATGTAGTCTTATTTTCTATCGGAAGATGTAGTCTTATTTTCTATCGGAAGATGTAGTCTTATTTTCTATCGGAAGATGTAGTCTTATTTTCTATCGGAAGATGTAGTCTTATTTTCTATCGGAAGATGTAGTCTTATTTTCTATCGGAAGATGTAGTCTTATTTTCTATCGGAAGATGTAGTCTTATTTTCTATCGGAAGATGTAGTCTTATTTTCTATCGGAAGATGTAGTCTTATTTTCTATCGGAAGATGTAGTCTTATTTTCTATCGGAAGATGTAGTCTTATTTTCTATCGGAAGATGTAGTGGGAAGCCTTTTTGTCGCTTAGTGACCGGCAGAAGCTGGGAGATCGATTTCCCCCGGCTGACGTCATCGGCAGATACAGTCTGCCGAGAGATGCCTGTGTTTCTATCTCTTCCTGTTGACGTCATCGGCAGAAGTTGGAAGAGCGATTCCTCCGGCTGACGTCATCGGTAGAAGTTTTCTGTTTCTGTTTCCCGCTTCCTTCCGTTGACCTTGTCCAGCGGTAGATGTGTTTGACTTTGAGATTTTACAGTGTTTTGGTGATTTAGATCTTTATTTCTTTTGGTCGATCATTTCTAACATTTTATCCGATTATCCAAACATTTTATTATGGTTTTGTTTAACTCTAAATTTGTTTAAATGTATTCCGCTGCAAGTTTTAAAATATGAAAGAAATTTTAGTCACGTACGGGTTTTGTGTGACGAACCGGGTTCAGATAACTCGGGGCGTTACACAAGACGTATTTCCAGAGGAACTTCAACAAGGGTTACGACCCCTTAAGGGTATTGAGCATCAAATTGATTTACAACCGGTGGTTTTACTACCAAACTGTCCCTCCAATAGGATGAATCCAGAAGAAGCAAGGGAACTACATAAGCAAGTTCAAGAATTGCGTGAGAAATATTACATTCAAGAATCCATGAGTCCATGTGTCGTGCCTATACTTTGGTACCAAAGAAAGAGGGAATTATGAGAATGTGTGTCGATAGTTGAGCCATCAATCAAGTATAGGTTTCCTATTCCTAGACTTGAAGACATGTTGAATGAGTTTAGTGGTGCTTCAATTTTCTCCAAAGTGGACTTGAAAAGTGGTTACCACCAAATACGAATGAAGGAAGGAGATGAATGAAAGATGACTTTCAAAACCAAGTATGGTCTATTTGAATAATTAATAATTCCCTTTGGATTTTCAAATGCCCCTAGTACGTTTATGAGGCTTATACATTTTTTTCTTAAGGATTTCTTGGCAAATTTTGTAGTGGTATACTTTGACGATATCTTGGTATATAGTTTGTTCGTAGAGCCCCCTTTGATACTCTTAGAGACATCAAGTTATATGGGAACCTTAAAAAGTGTTCTTTTGTAACGACTCCAAACCCGCCCCGGCTCAGTGCGTTATATTGCCCACACTTCCCGCGTTTAAAACGACGTTTATTCCAATGCCAATCATTCTTTAAACCACTTCTCCACTTAATTTTTACTCAATTTCTATTGGTCCAATTATGCTTTGAATTTTCAAACCTACTCCTTTTTTACTTTTCAACAATTTTTGGTTTTTGACTTGTCAACCTCATCTCTTTCCTTGCATTGTTTTGAACTCTTCATCACTTAAGATTAAACTCTCATACTTAACCTAACCGAGGGCTATGCACGTTATCAAAATTTTTCAGGTGTTACATCTTTTGTACAAGAGATGGTACATTTCCTCGGTTTCATCATCATTAAGGAAGACATGGAAGTAGATGAATCGAAGATTGAAGCCATTAAAAATTGGCCGATTCCAAAATTCAGATGTGAGAAATTTCCATGGGTTAGCCTCATTTTATAGAAGATTCATTAAGGATTTTAGCTCAATTGTGGCTCCAATGAGCAATTGTACCAAAAAGGGAAAGTAATTTCATTGGACTTAAGCTTGTCAACAAAGCTTTGAGTTGATTAAAGAGAAGCTTTTCCATGCTCCTATTCTTATGTTACCTGATTTCAATAAGGTATTTGAGGTGGAATGTGATGCTTTCGAATTTGGGATTGGAGCATTACTCATGCAAAAAGGTAAGCCCCTTGCATATTTTAGTGAGAAGATCAAGAGAGCCGCTTTAAACTACTCAACCTATGATAAAGAGTTCTTGGCCGTCATTAACGCTTTTGAAGTTTGGCAACACTATCTACTTCCTAAAGAATTCATCATTCATACCGATTGCCAATCCCTTAAACATATCAAGAGTCAAGGGAAGTTAAATAGGAGGCATGCTAAATGGATGAAGTTCCTTGAGCGTTACCCCTACATGATCAAGTACAAGAAAGGGGAAGCAAACATAATGGCCAATGGCCTTTCTAGGAGGTATGTACTCTTAACCGAGTTGAGCACTAAATTTTTTGGTTTGAATGGATCAATGAAGCTTATGAGGGAGACCAAGACTTTGGCCATTCGTATGAGTCGTGTAAGAAGAGGATCGAATGTGGTTATTGTATAATGGATGGGTACTTCTTCAAGGGAAGGAAGTTGCGCATTCCAAGTGAGGGAATTCGAGAATCATTAATCAAAGAGGCTCATGGTGGTGGGTTAACTAACCATTTTGGAAAAAAGAAGACCATGGAAGCGATTAAGGAGCACTTTTATTGGCCTCATTTACTTAGAGATGTGCATAGAGTGTTGGAGAAGTGGATAGTATGCAAGAAAACCAAGAGTCGAGTGTTTCCTCAAGGAGTCTACTTACCTTTACCAGTTCCTAGCCACCCTTGGGTGGAAGTGAGTATGAACTTTATTTTGCGACCCCCTCGCACTATTAGAGCAAAGGAATCAATTATGGTAGTAGTGAATTGGTTCTCAAAGATGGTTCACTTTATAGCTTGTTCTAAGATAGATGATTCTCACCACATAGCCGAGTTATTTTTCAAGGAGATGGTACACATGCATGGAATACCCAAGTCCATCGTCTCGGATAGAGATATCAAATTCTTGAACTTTTTAGAAGACACTATGGAGGAAGTTGGTCACTAAGTTGCTATTTAGCATCTCATTTCACCCCCAAACTGATGGGCAAACTGAGGTGTAGAATAGAACCTTGAGAACATTATTGAGAAGCATAGTAGGCAAGAAAATTTCCGACTAGGATATACAATGCCCTACAATGAGTTTGCATATAATAGGAGTATGCACAATTCTACTCAAATGACTACTTTTGAGGTGGTGTACAACTTTAACTCACTTGCACCATTAGATCTTATCTCATTGCCTACAAAAGAAATGACAAATCCTAATGGAGTAAGCAAGGCCAAGCAAGTGAAGACCATGCATGAAATTGTTAGGAAAAACATTCAAAGGAAGAATGAGACTTATGCCAAACATGCCAACCTAGAGAGGAAAGAGATCATCTTCAAGGAAGAGATCTAGTGTAGCTCCACTTAAGTAAGGAAATGTTTCCCAAGCAAAGAAAATCCAAACTTGTTCCTAGCACCGATGGTCCATTCAAAATATTGAAGAAGATAAACAACAATGCATATAAACTTCAATTATCGGGAGAGTATGGAGTGTCAGCCACTTTTAATATGCAAAACCCATCTCCTTACATAGGGAAAGAGGTAAAAGAAGGAGCACGTTCGGATTTGAGGTTAAATCCTCAACTACCCGGTGAGGATGAGGCATCAAGAGGAGCAATCACTAGGTCACGAGCCAAGACTTTAACTAACTTATGTGCTCATTTTGTAGATAACACATTTTATGACCAATTGGAGTCAAAGCTTATCACACAAGACATGGAGAAACCATTTCACTTGTTGACATGGGAGCAACCTCTTGGCGGAACTAAGCCTGAAGAATGAATCAATGTTTCTCTTGGAACAAATTAATATAACCATAAACTTAGTTTATTTTCATTAGTTCTTTAGTAGTTTTATTTTGTGTACAACTTGTGATGGCCGAACATATGTAGTTGAAAGGCATTAGGAATGCTACGTGTAGTTTCTCTCTGTTACACATGTTATTTTAATATTAACTAACTTTTTTTGGTATCAGTTGAAATTAAATAGTTTGCTATATATCATGCACTTGAAATATTATTACACTAAAATATTTATTTCGTGTTTTGCACTGATGTACCATTCATTCATTCAGCTATAAGAGTGATAATCCAAGTTAAGTAATGGACATAGAAATGTAATGCTACAGTGTCATGTCTAATGTAAGTTTTTAAATTTAAATATTTTGTTCATTAGTTAGTTTTGAGCTAAATGATTAAGCCTCGACGCATGAAAAGAATGAATTGTTCATCATATTATTTGCCAATCTCATCCCCATCAAACTGCATCTTGGCAAAGTTTTGATGTAAAATCTATCCTTTTTACGTTGTTGAACTAGTTTTTATTAATTAAATGAAATTTATTTTCTCATGAAATAATTTTAATTTTTGGTTAGTAACCAACTTGTCATTATTTTTTTTTCATTTTTTTGGGTAAAATTCCAAGTTCAAGTTGAACAACTCAAAATCATTGTCTCATTTTGATCTATGTTATCCAAATCAAGTTGATTGTGATATTTACTAGGATTTATGGAAGATTTTTTAGAAATCCTATGCAGTAGAAACTTAGTTGGCACATGGCTTGACGTACTTCCACTAAGGATGGCAAATCGGAACACAAATAATACCTTCAGATGCAAATAGTTTTGCTGGTAAAAAATAGACTATCTTCCAAGATTCATAACTTTCTCGAAATAAATCCAATGAAACTGAAATTTTAATTGAAAATTACTTAGGGTGTGGGAATACCTTTCAAATGTCAAGGGTTAACTTGGTGGAGATGAAATGATATGGATGAAACAATACACGTTGGTCCGAAAAGGTGTTAAGTAGGCACCTCCTCGGTTTCTTTGGCTTTCGTTGAAGAAAACTCTCCAACTTGCCTGGAAGAAAGTTTGGTGCACCCTTGCTAGATGTTCTACCCTCAAGAGAGAGATAGTTAAAGAGGGCAATAAGAAGGTATTCCACTATATTCACAAAATGGAAACCAAAACAACACACTCACTCAACGGATATCACTCACCGAAGAGGGCGACCACTTGAAGCTTGAGAGCTCAAGTTTGTAAAGATGAACTTCAGTTTTCTATTATCCAAAAATGTGCTGCAACCAACAACCATAAGAGTGGGTTTAATACCTCTTCCCTTTTTACAAATTAGGGTTAATGGATCAGCCAACAAAAAGGAGACAAAAGGGGATACTTGGCCAAGCATCCTAGGTGAGTACAAAAATTGTTTTGCCAATTTTGGCAAAACCCTCCGTCTCACCAAATGTCCCCATCATGTGGTCGCTTCTTCCATCAAAACACATCCATAAGGGATCCTAAACTCCCATAAGTTTTGCCATACAAAACAAGCAAGAGAAACTAATAAAAGTCGAGGAAAATAAACTAAACGTAAGGTTACATCAATTTGCTCCAAGGGAAACATTAATCTCCTCTTCAAGTTCGGTTCGGCTATGAGGAAACTCCCATGTCTTGAGTGCTAGGCTCTAGCTTCGATTGATCCTCACATCTTTACATACAAAATGAGCACACAAGTTAGTTAAGTTTTTTGCTCGATACCGAGTGGTTGCCCCTCTTGGCATATCATGGCTCTAGCAACCTTAAAGTTCCTAGCCACCACTATGGGATGATGAATATAGGCAGTGGTTGGCCCATCTCCATAATGTACAAAATTGTGACGTATGTCACGTTGCAGTGACTTGTTGTTCCTCAAACAGCTTGTGTCACAACCTAGGGACCGACTAGAGTAGAAATGTCGGGTTGGGTGACCAGATTCTTGGAAAGGAAACCCGATCAACCAGCCTAATGCTAAGTTTGACAGTGAAATTATTTAAAGTAATTACACAGGCAAGTCTACATAGTAAAATTCCAAGCAGATAGTACAATAAAGATAAATACTTAACAATATCCAACCATCCATGAAAGTAAAGAAATCCAATCCATCAGTTAGGCTTACAATTCCAAGTCAAATAACTAAGTTCTTACCAAAGGAAAACAAATATAGATCTACCATAAATAAATGTCTAGCAGCCTCTCCTAGTGTCCACTAAACCTGTCTGCTGTTCTCTTTACTTGGATTGGGAGGAGGTCATTGGGGTGAGTGACTAAAGACGTTATACCTAATGCATCTTATTTTCAAAACGAGTTCTATCTTCATTTCAAAACCATGATTACTTTTCAAAACTATGCATGAGATTACAAAACTGTTAACGAAACCTCTTTTCTTCTTTTTATGAAAATCGGCTTCACGAGCCCTAAATGAGGTAGTTATAAAACATGTAACGTAAATAGACAACTATACAATGAAAATAAACCTTACCATTTTTCACAGAAAACATCCTTAGTGAAAATAGAGGGTCACACAATGGACCCTCTAGCACAATCCATAGAAAGATAGTGATCCGAAGACCCAATAACGTCTCATGAGACCGAAAGAAACAGTAAGGACAATATGAAAATCAAGCCTATCACCCTAGTGACCATCGATCGACAGTCAGCCTTAACATCCCCGCCCTATTGCTAGTGTAACACCCGACATTTTTACCCTTGTAATTATTCCCCCGGATTATTTAGCGGGATGAATTTTTATATAAAATCTGATGTATGTTTTAATGAATTGTCGGAGAGTTTAATGGAAAAACCAGGTTGAAGAATTTATTTAACAAATTAGTCAAGAACCAATGGAAGGGTAAATTGGGAAGGAATTAAGGTTGGTGGGAGAAAGCCAATGGATGATTGACACTTGGCAACTTGTTGAAGAAGCCATGTTCTTCCTCCTACGTGAAATCTTCATTTCACTTCTCTGCTTCCTCCCTTCCTTCTCTCTATTCTTCTCTTCCAGGTGACTGAAACAAAGTTCCACACTTTGTTTCTCCTGCATTCTTCTATTTTCTTCAGTGAAGGTAATTTCCGTCGGTAGTTAACAAGTTTAACTACACTATTTTCTGATTTTTGAGAGGTTTAGGGTTAATGACTGTATAATCACATTTTAGGTTCACAAACTACTGAAACCGAGACGATCAAGAACATCAACTCTGCAGCAACCAGGTAAGTTCATATCCGTAGGTTGGCCCTTAAGGCCCTACATCTTGGAGGTACTAGGTTTTACATTCTGTTGGCTGGTTTCGGGTAAAAGGGTTAGAGTTAAGTTCTGTGGTTTCTGTTTAGGTTCCTGTTGTTTTATCTTTTTGTTCTCTGCTGTATTAACTGTAAGCACTGTAAATGTCCATGCATACACGATTTTCTGAAAGTTCATGCAAAAACTGTTTTCTGTACACGGTTTTGAAGTTAAGCAAGATAAAATCTGATTGAAATGTACCGGTTAAGTGTGGGACGGGGACTGGCCCCCAGATCTGTTTCTGTTCTGTTCTGTATCTCTGTTTGTGCTTGTCGTGCACTTGCCAGTTCCCCTATAAGCCCTACTTATACCCCTCTGTCACTGAAACGTAATGTTCTGTACTGTCACTTTATTCTGAAAACTGCATGCATAGTATTTTGCATCACTGCATATATATATATATATATGTTCTTACTGAGTTTTAGACTCATAGGTGAACTCCCTGATGTAGGTACTGAACCCGAAAATGAGGACTTTGTGCCTCAATGTAACACCCGACAACTTCAACCAGGTGATTTCCTAACTGAATTAACGGTCATGATTATTCAATCTTCACGGTGTAGAATTTTATGCCAAGCTTAAGTAATTACATGTAGTTTTAAACTAGGTTGAATGGCAAAGTTGTAATAATGGAGGTTTGAGACCGGTATTTAAAGAAAACGGAAAGGGTTCAAACTTCATTTAAGCCACTATAGCCGACACCTTCTACTCTCGGCAATTTCTTCTCTCCCGAGCTCTCACTCTCTGTCAGCTGGAAATCCCTCTTTCGACGATCGGTTTCCTTGCTGCTTCTCGGCTACTTTGTGCTTGAGGTACGAGTTTGGCAATGTAGCTATCTTTTAGTCGTTAAGCTCTGTTTTCTACTATGTGTTGAAGTTCTGGGTTCTTCATTAGCCGAGTATTAGTAAGGGTATTTTAAAATCTGAAAGTGGTAATGTCATTCCGAATCGATTTTGGACATTAAACAACCAACCCTGAGTTATCGTTAATCGAATCTGTCTGTTTTGGGTTTTGGATTTCAAACTGCACAGAGAACTATACTAAGAATTCAGGAGTGACTATAGCTATTAGATCCTAGGATGACTTGTGATTAGAACTAATAGGATTTTGTTTTAACTACTGCAATGTAAATGTTTTAGGTGAAGAAGTTTGGAGAGAATGGAGCTCAAATTGCTAAGGAGACCAGGTAAGTGAATGTTCAGGTTCCTTGGTCATTAGGACCCTACATCAAAGGATATTAGGTAGAAACTTATACAATGATTAGTAGTTCCCTTATGTTACTGTCTAGTACTTATGTTGATGATTAGTTCAATGGTAAGGTTTTATGTTGGATAGTGCTCTGTCTGTAGCTTGATGATTTAGGAATTTCTATGTACATGCATCATGACTATTTTATGCATATGAAAATGTTTTAAGGGCATGTTTTCCTCATGAATAAAGTAAGAAGATAAAACTGATGCAACGTGGACTAAGTGAGGGTTGGGGGCGGTTCGGCGTATGTCACAGTCCAAAAGAGGGACATATGAATACGACCCGCAGTAGGGACCAAGATCAAACTCACTGTCGAACCCCCTTTACCGGCACAAATCCTCTCTTAATCCACACAACTTTAATGAAGAATATGATCAATGATTATGAATGATAAATACGATTCATGATTATGAATGATAAACACGATCCATGATTATGAATGATAAATACGATCCATGATTATGAATGATAAACACGATCCATGATTATGAATGATAAATACGATCCATGATTATGAATGATAAATACGATCCATGATTATGAATGATAAATACGATCCATGATTATGAATGATAAATACGATCCATGATTATGAATGATAAATACGATCCATGATTATGAATGATAAATACGATCCATGATTATGAATGATAAATACGATCCATGATTATGAATGATAAATACGATCCATGATTATGAATGATAAATACGATCCATGATTATGAATGATAAACACGATCCATGATTATGAATGATAAATACGATCCATGATTATGAATGATAAATACGATCCATGATTATGAATGATAAATACGATCCATGATTATGAATGATAAACACGATCCATGATTATGAATGATAAATACGATCCATGATTATGAATGATAAATACGATCCATGATTATGAATGATAAATACGATCCATGATTATGAATGATAAATACGATCCATGATTATGAATGATAAATACGATCCATGATTATGAATGATAAATACGATCCATGATTATGAATGATAAATACGATCCATGATTATGAATGATAAATACGATCCATGATTATGAATGATAAATACGATCCATGATTATGAATGATAAACACGATCCATGATTATGAATGATAAATACGATCCATGATTATGAATGATAAATACGATCCATGATTATGAATGATAAATACGATCCATGATTATGAATGATAAATACGATCCATGATTATGAATGATAAATACGATCCATGATTATGAATGATAAATACGATCCATGATTATGAATGATAAATACGATCCATGATTATGAATGATAAATACGATCCATGATTATGAATGATAAATACGATCCATGATTATGAATGATAAATACGATCCATGATTATGAATGATAAATACGATCCATGATTATGCTCATAGTATGTCAGTGAAGTTTATGATAAATAGTTGTCTAAGTTGAATAGAATTTCTTATAACCATGAGATTTAGATTTGAATGATTAGACTTAAGAGCCTGATGATGATTTTAAAGATTATTGAATGGTTTGTTTTGCTTAAGCCTTCCGCTATGCATATTTTGGATGTGTTTATGATTCTTAGTCATTGAGGTTTATAGTTACTAAGTTAAGATTCGGGTGAGTTGTGGTATTTTATATTGGATGAAGTTGTTTGATGATTATAGTGTTTTTCTGCCGTGTAATAGAAGCTGGATAAGGCCATCATCCGGCTGACGTCATCGGTAGATGTAGAGTGTTTAAGCCATCGGATGATGAAAGTGCTATTTTGTCGTCTAGCGATCGGCAGATGTAGAGTGTTTAAGCCATCGGATGATGAAAGTGCTATTTTGTCATCTAGCGATCGGCAGATGTAGAGTGTTTAAGCCATCGGATGATGAAAGTGCTATTTTGTCATCTAGCGATCGGCAGATGTAGAGTGTTTAAGCCATCGGATGATGAAAATGCTATTTTGTCGTCTAGCGATCGGAAGATGTAGAGTGTTTAAGCCATCGGATGATGAAAGTGCTATTTTGTCATCTAGCGATCGGAGGATATAGAGTGTTTAAGCCATCGGATGATGAAAGTGCTATTTTATCGTCTAGCGATCGGCAGATGTAGAGTGTTTAAGCCATCGGATGATGAAAGTGCTATTTTGTCGTCTAGCGATCGGAAGATGTAGAGTGTTTAAGCCATCGGATGATGAAAGTGCTATTTTGTCGTCTAGCGATCGGCAGATGTAGAGTGTTTAAGCCATCGGATGATGAAAGTGCTATTTTGTCATCTAGCGATCGGCAGATGTAGAGTGTTTAAGCCATCGGATGATGAAAGTGCTATTTTGTCATCTAGCGATCGGCAGATGTAGAGTGTTTAAGCCATCGGATGATGAAAGTGCTATTTTGTCATCTAGCGATCGGCAGATGTAGAGTGTTTAAGCCATCGGATGATGAAAGTGCTATTTTGTCATCTAGCGATCGGCAGATGTAGAGTGTTTAAGCCATCGGATGATGAAAGTGCTATTTTGTCATCTAGCGATCGGCAGATGTAGAGTGTTTAAGCCATCGGATGATGAAAGTGCTATTTTGTCATCTAGCGATCGGCAGATGTAGAGTGTTTAAGCCATCGGATGATGAAAGTGCTATTTTGTCATCTAGCGATCGGCAGATGTAGAGTGTTTAAGCCATCGGATGATGAAAGTGCTATTTTGTCATCTAGCGATCGGCAGATGTAGAGTGTTTAAGCCATCGGATGATGAAAGTGCTATTTTGTCATCTAGCGATCGGCAGATGTAGAGTGTTTAAGCCATCGGATGATGAAAGTGCTATTTTGTCATCTAGCGATCGGCAGATGTAGAGTGTTTAAGCCATCGGATGATGAAAGTGCTATTTTGTCATCTAGCGATCGGCAGATGTAGAGTGTTTAAGCCATCGGATGATGAAAGTGCTATTTTGTCATCTAGCGATCGGCAGATGTAGAGTGTTTAAGCCATCGGATGATGAAAGTGCTATTTTGTCATCTAGCGATCGGCAGATGTAGAGTGTTTAAGCCATCGGATGATGAAAGTGCTATTTTGTCATCTAGCGATCGGCAGATGTAGAGTGTTTAAGCCATCGGATGATGAAAGTGCTATTTTGTCATCTAGCGATCGGCAGATGTAGAGTGTTTAAGCCATCGGATGATGAAAGTGCTATTTTGTCATCTAGCGATCGGCAGATGTAGAGTGTTTAAGCCATCGGATGATGAAAGTGCTATTTTGTCATCTAGCGATCGGCAGATGTAGAGTGTTTAAGCCATCGGATGATGAAAGTGCTATTTTGTCATCTAGCGATCGGCAGATGTAGAGTGTTTAAGCCATCGGATGATGAAAGTGCTATTTTGTCATCTAGCGATCGGCAGATGTAGAGTGTTTAAGCCATCGGATGATGAAAGTGCTATTTTGTCATCTAGCGATCGGCAGATGTAGAGTGTTTAAGCCATCGGATGATGAAAGTGCTATTTTGTCATCTAGCGATCGGCAGATGTAGAGTGTTTAAGCCATCGGATGATGAAAGTGCTATTTTGTCATCTAGCGATCGGCAGATGTAGAGTGTTTAAGCCATCGGATGATGAAAGTGCTATTTTGTCATCTAGCGATCGGCAGATGTAGAGTGTTTAAGCCATCGGATGATGAAAGTGCTATTTTGTCATCTAGCGATCGGCAGATGTAGAGTGTTTAAGCCATCGGATGATGAAAGTGCTATTTTGTCATCTAGCGATCGGCAGATGTAGAGTGTTTAAGCCATCGGATGATGAAAGTGCTATTTTGTCATCTAGCGATAGAGGAACAAACCACATCTAGACGACAAAATAGCACTTCCATCATCCGATGGCTTAAACACTCTACATCTGCCGATCGCTAGACGACAAAATAGCACTTCCATCATCCGATGGCTTAAACACTCTACATCTGCCGATCGCTAGACGACAAAATAGCACTTCCATCATCCGATGGCTTAAACACTCTACATCTGCCGATCGCTAGACGACAAAATAGCACTTCCATCATCCGATGGCTTAAACACTCTACATCTGCCGATCGCTAGACGACAAAATAGCACTTCCATCATCCGATGGCTTAAACACTCTACATCTGCCGATCGCTAGACGACAAAATAGCACTTCCATCATCCGATGGCTTAAACACTCTACATCTGCCGATCGCTAGACGACAAAATAGCACTTCCATCATCCGATGGCTTAAACACTCTACATCTGCCGATCGCTAGACGACAAAATAGCACTTCCATCGTCCGATGGCTCAAACACTCTACATCTGCCGATGACGTCAGCCGGATGATTGCCTTATCCAGCTTCTATCACACGGCAACAAACACCGTAATCATCAAACAACCTCATCCAATAGAACATACCATAACTCACCCGAATCTTAACTCAGTAACTATAAACCTCAATGAGTAAGGATCATAAACTCATCCAAAATACGCATAGCGGAAGGCTTAAGCAAAACAAACCATTCAATAATCCTTAAAATCGTATTCAGACTCTAAAGACAAACCATTCAAATCCGAATCTCATTGTTATAAGAAATTCTGTTCTACTTAGTCATCTGTTCATCATAAACTTTTCTGACTTACTATGAGCATAACCAGGGAGCTTAATCGCCTATCCAACCTTGCACTGTCACACTGAGCATCCTCCAGCAACCAGCTTTAAACGTTCTCTTGGAATTGGGAATCCTCACCTATTAACTCTTCACCTACATCATAAGGTTCAACTATAAGCCTAATGCTTAGTAAGGAATGCAACAATAACATGAATGCATAATTCAGAGAAATACATGGTCATAAGTCTTTTCTTGTTCATAATCATTGTTCATAATCATTGTTCATAATCATTGTTCATAATCATTGTTCATAATCATTGTTCATAATCATTGTTCATAATCATTGTTCATAATCATTGTTCATAATCATTGTTCATAATCATTGTTCATAATCATTGTTCATAATCATTGTTCATAATCATTGTTCATAATCATTGTTCATAATCATTGTTCATAATCATTGTTCATAATCATTGTTCATAATCATTGTTCATAATCATTGTTCATAATCATTGTTCATAATCATTGTTCATAATCATTGTTCATAATCATTGTTCATAATCATTGTTCATAATCATTGTTCATAATCATTGTTCATAATCATTGTTCATAATCATTGTTCATAATCATTGTTCATAATCATTGTTCATAATCATTGTTCATAATCATTGTTCATAATCATTGTTCATAATCATTGTTCATAATCATTGTTCATAATCATTGTTCATAATCATTGTTCATAATCATTGTTCATAATCATTGTTCATAATCATTGTTCATAATCATTGTTCATAATCATTGTTCATAATCATTGTTCATAATCATTGTTCATAATCATTGTTCATAATCATTGTTCATAATCATTGTTCATAATCATTGTTCATAATCATTGTTCATAATCATTGTTCATAATCATTGTTCATAATCATTGTTCATAATCATTGTTCATAATCATTGTTCATAATCATTGTTCATAATCATTGTTCATAATCATTGTTCATAATCATTGTTCATAATCATTGTTCATAATCATTGTTCATAATCATTGTTCATAATCATTGTTCATAATCATTGTTCATAATCATTGTTCATAATCATTGTTCATAATCATTGTTCATAATCATTGTTCATAATCATTGTTCATAATCATTGTTCATAATCATTGTTCATAATCATTGTTCATAATCATTGTTCATAATCATTGTTCATAATCATTGTTCATAATCATTGTTCATAATCATTGTTCATAATCATTGTTCATAATCATTGTTCATAATCATTGTTCATAATCATTGTTCATAATCATTGTTCATAATCATTGTTCATAATCATTGTTCATAATCATTGTTCATAATCATTGTTCATAATCATTGTTCATAATCATTGTTCATAATCATTGTTCATAATCATTGTTCATAATCATTGTTCATAATCATTGTTCATAATCATTGTTCATAATCATTGTTCATAATCATTGTTCATAATCATTGTTCATAATCATTGTTCATAATCATTGTTCATAATCATTGTTCATAATCATTGTTCATAATCATTGTTCATAATCATTGTTCATAATCATTGTTCATAATCATTGTTCATAATCATTGTTCATAATCATTGTTCATAATCATTGTTCATAATCATTGTTCATAATCATTGTTCATAATCATTGTTCATAATCATTGTTCATAATCATTGTTCATAATCATTGTTCATAATCATTGTTCATAATCATTGTTCATAATCATTGTTCATAATCATTGTTCATAATCATTGTTCATAATCATTGTTCATAATCATTGTTCATAATCATTGTTCATAATCATTGTTCATAATCATTGTTCATAATCATTGTTCATAATCATTGTTCATAATCATTGTTCATAATCATTGTTCATAATCATTGTTCATAATCATTGTTCATAATCATTGTTCATAATCATTGTTCATAATCATTGTTCATAATCATTGTTCATAATCATTGTTCATAATCATTGTTCATAATCATTGTTCATAATCATTGTTCATAATCATTGTTCATAATCATTGTTCATAATCATTGTTCATAATCATTGTTCATAATCATTGTTCATAATCATTGTTCATAATCATTGTTCATAATCATTGTTCATAATCATTGTTCATAATCATTGTTCATAATCATTGTTCATAATCATTGTTCATAATCATTGTTCATAATCATTGTTCATAATCATTGTTCATAATCATTGTTCATAATCATTGTTCATAATCATTGTTCATAATCATTGTTCATAATCATTGTTCATAATCATTGTTCATAATCATTGTTCATAATCATTGTTCATAATCATTGTTCATAATCATTGTTCATAATCATTGTTCATAATCATTGTTCATAATCATTGTTCATAATCATTGTTCATAATCATTGTTCATAATCATTGTTCATAATCATTGTTCATAATCATTGTTCATAATCATTGTTCATAATCATTGTTCATAATCATTGTTCATAATCATTGTTCATAATCATTGTTCATAATCATTGTTCATAATCATTGTTCATAATCATTGTTCATAATCATTGTTCATAATCATTGTTCATAATCATTGTTCATAATCATTGTTCATAATCATTGTTCATAATCATTGTTCATAATCATTGTTCATATTCATCCAGTATGAAAACTTATCATTAACTAAACGTCAACATAAGTACTAGACTGTAGCATTAATAACCTCTAATCGTCATATCAGTTACTATCTAGCATCCTTGTGATGTAGGGCCCCTATTGGCCGGAAATCCTATACATTCACTTACCTGGTGTCCTTAGCAATGAGAGCTCCTTTCCTCAGACTTCTTACCTAAAACATTACATACAGTAGTTAAAACAAAATCCTAAAGTTTACTCACAAGCCATCCTAGGGTCTAATAGCTAATAGTCATTCCCGACATTCTTAGTTTAATGCTCAATGTAGTCTGGAAATCCCAAAACCAAAACAGACAGATTCGATTATCGATAATCAGGGGTGGTGTTTTTTAAATGTCCAGAATCGATTTGATAAAAGCATTCCCACTCTTAGATTCAAATGTTCTTATTATTAGTCTGCCATTGGAAAATCCAAAACTTCAATGCCGAGTAGAAAACAGGGCTAACAAACTAACAGATAGCTACGTTGTCTATTGCATACCTCGGGCACAGAGTAGCCGAGTAGTGGCAGAGAAAACCGATAGTCGAAGAGAGTATACTGAAAGCAGAGAGCAAGAGCTCGGGAGAGAAGAAATCGCCGAAAAGGAGGTGTCGGCTATAGTGGTTTAAATGAGGTTTAAAACATTTCTTTTTTCTTTATATACTGGTCATCACCCTCCATTATTACAACTTTGCCACCCAACCTAGTTTAAATCCACATGAAATTAATTATTCTTAGTATAAAACTCTAAACCGTGAAGATTGAATATTTATGACCGTTAATACAGTTAGGGAGTCACCTGGTTGAAGTTGTCGGGTGTTACACATGTTCACCGGATGATGCCCCCTTATTTCATCGGATGATGTAGGGAGTTTCTTCACCGGATGGTATAAATATGGTTTTTGTAGTCTAGTGACCGGTAGATGTGGTTTATTCCTCTACCGGTAGATGCAGTCTAAAGGTTTAAGTTTCCCTTCACCAGTCGATGAACATTGTTCTGCCCGCCGGCAGATGTCTAATGTTTTCCTTTGCCGAATGAGGCCTAGCGAATCGCGTACGACCTCTTGAGTTAAATTATGTTTCAAAAAATAAAATAAAATACATTACTAATAATGAATAATATGTGAGTAATAAGAATTAAATGATCAAGAAAGATATGGATTCTGTGACGATCTCTCTGGGGTTGTTACACTCAATCTGATGAATAGGTAGCTGGTGGTTCGAGCTCTCGGGTTGGTTGTGGCTGTCAGACAAATTCCCGACTGAGAGAGTGAAATTCTAAACCTATGTTCTGTTTATGTATTTAAAACTTCCGTGTTGGATATTCTGCAAATATATGTTAGGTTCTGTACTGATCCTCAGATTTTAAAACAATGCACAGATTTTGATGTCTAAGTTTCAAAAACTACTGTATTTGATAGTTTAATTCATGTTCTGAATGTTCTGGAAATTGTTGGGGATATTTTCTGTTAGTTTGTGCATGGATGACTTCTGGTTTTAGGACTATCCATGCAGTCTGTTTCTTGAATCTGTCAATTGTAAAGGATGTCCTACAACCTTATTTAGAATCGGGTATTGAAGGTCTACAACTTTCATGTCTTCTGCTTGTGCTGTATTTGACAGTTGGATTAAGTTATGAAGTATTCTGAAATGGTTTGGAATATTTTCTGTATCCTTAAGTTTCTGTTATACCTTCTGTTGTGCTCAAGAACCATGTTTTGATGTGGTTTGAGAATCTGAATCTTTTATTGCCTTCTGTTATGCCCTCTGTTTGTATGTCTTCCTGTTAAAATTGTCAAGCCCTGCCTTAAAAACTGCATCTTCCGATCACGTTCACTGCTGTTTTAAGTGTACATCCACAGATAGTCACTGTTCACATTTTGTCTTATCTCATTCACCGGTGAACAGTAGATTTCATCTCAGTTTTAGTTACTTCTGCCGATTTCATCTTCCGATGACGTCATCTTCTCTTCCGATGATGTCATCACACCTGCCGATTCCATCTGCTGCCTTCATCTTCCAATGACGTCATCACCTATTCCGATGACATCATCATACCTTCCGATTCCATCTGCTGCTTTATCTTCCGATGACGTCATCACACTTGCCGATTTCATCTTCCGATGACGTCATCACCTATTCCGATGACATCATCATACCTTCCGATTCCATCTGCTGCTTTATCTTCCGATGACGTCATCACCTATTCCGATGACATCATCATACCTTCCGATTCCATCTGCTGCTTTATCTTCCGATGACGTCATCACCTATTCCGATGACATCATCATACCTTCCGATTCCATCTGCTGCTTTATCTTCCGATGACGTCATCACCTATTCCGATGACATCATCATACCTTCCGATTCCATCTGCTGCTTTATCTTCCGATGACGTCATCACCTATTCCGATGACATCATCATACCTTCCGATTCCATCTGCTGCTTTATCTTCCGATGACGTCATCACCTATTCCGATGACATCATCATACCTTCCGATTCCATCTGCTGCTTTATCTTCCGATGACGTCATCACCTATTCCGATGACATCATCATACCTTCCGATTCCATCTGCTGCTTTATCTTCCGATGACGTCATCACCTATTCCGATGACATCATCATACCTTCCGATTCCATCTGCTGCTTTATCTTCCGATGACGTCATCACCTATTCCGATGACATCATCATACCTTCCGATTCCATCTGCTGCTTTATCTTCCGATGACGTCATCACCTATTCCGATGACATCATCATACCTTCCGATTCCATCTGCTGCTTTATCTTCCGATGACGTCATCACCTATTCCGATGACATCATCATACCTTCCGATTCCATCTGCTGCTTTATCTTCCGATGACGTCATCACCTATTCCGATGACATCATCATACCTTCCGATTCCATCTGCTGCTTTATCTTCCGATGACGTCATCACCTATTCCGATGACATCATCATACCTTCCGATTCCATCTGCTGCTTTATCTTCCGATGACGTCATCACCTATTCCGATGACATCATCATACCTTCCGATTCCATCTGCTGCTTTATCTTCCGATGACGTCATCACCTATTCCGATGACATCATCATACCTTCCGATTCCATCTGCTGCTTTATCTTCCGATGACGTCATCACCTATTCCGATGACATCATCATACCTTCCGATTCCATCTGCTGCTTTATCTTCCGATGACGTCATCACCTATTCCGATGACATCATCATACCTTCCGATTCCATCTGCTGCTTTATCTTCCGATGACGTCATCACCTATTCCGATGACATCATCATACCTTCCGATTCCATCTGCTGCTTTATCTTCCGATGACGTCATCACCTATTCCGATGACATCATCATACCTTCCGATTCCATCTGCTGCTTTATCTTCCGATGACGTCATCACCTATTCCGATGACATCATCATACCTTCCGATTCCATCTGCTGCTTTATCTTCCGATGACGTCATCACCTATTCGGTCGACACTTATAACACTCGGGTTGGATCTGCAGTCGACACTTTAGCAAGCGATCAACACTTCTTACTTTTCAACCAAAATACCCTAGTGCATAAAATTTTATCCAAAGGTGTCGACACTACAAGTGTCGACCGACCTCTCAGAGCAGTGACACCTTAAACTCCAACAGAAGGGTTTGAAGTGTCGACTGAATCCACAGTGGTCAACACTTGGGCGATTTTTTAGCGACGAGAAGTTGCCAAAATCGCCTCTCCTCACTGTTTCGCCCCTCGAAACAATGATTAAACCTACACAAACTCTAAATATACCAACAACCCAGAAAATATCCAGGGATGTAAGCTCTTTTGCTTGAATTTGACTATAGACATAAACCCTAAATAAAAACTCAAAAACGGATGGAGGAAATCAACTTACCCTTAGAGCTCGTCGTCAAACAAAGAAGATTTTACACTTTGGTTGCACGATCAGAAGTCGAATCCCCTCCTCCTCCTCCTTCTCTTGGCTCTCTCTCCCTTCTCTTTCTTCTTCTCTCTAGCGGTGCTCAAGTGAGAGCAAGAACAAGGGTTTCAACCCTTTTAATAAACTTCCTCTATTTACACATTTTCCCTAACTTTCTAATTAATTTATTTCTTTGTCATTTATTTACTTCTTTAATTTTGATTACCCATTATAAATTTCTTTACAATTCCAACTACTAGTAACTTTTCAATTTATCAAATTATCCAAAATTCCCAAAAAATCCAATGTGGCAATTAAAAGAAAAGACGAGTCAAACCCATAACACGTCGTTAGTCAAAAATAAAAAATTTAACTCGTGGAATTTTATAAATTATAAAAATAAAAATTTTATAGCTTATATGATTGTTATGTGCCAAGCCACAACACCTAGGGACACGGGTTGTATCGTCAAGGATCTTTACAAATGTCAACCAATTGTCAAAAAATGTTTTTAGTTTGATTTCTATTCTCGATATAGAATCCAATCAGTTTTTTTAAGGTTTTAGAGGGGTTTCTAATATCAGTATTATTGTAAGTTTAGAGGAGCTTACCAACTATAAATATATTTCTGAGCATACAGTTTCCAACGGTCAGAAGACCCACTGCTGTCGAGGTATGAGTTTCTTTTACTACATTTTGTAATGTATTATGGTTTTCAAGTAGTTACATAGAAAACTTTGACCCCACTATCATACATTATGTTAAATTTTATACTATATGTACCATAGTGATACATGTTTATTTTCAGCATACATAATATCCTTTTTATTTAATGAAAGACTCACGATCTGGATCATTCGTTTCTTGTGCACCTTCAATTGAGTGAGAAAATGTTTGAATATTACAAACTAAATGTATTAGGGCAGCTCATGATGTCGTTTCCAAGGGTGAAAGTTTGAAAAGTTGATCGAGGCATTTTTGTTATGTCTCGATTGGTCTCTGTTTTTCTTTCTTATACATCTTCAAGTCCTAATGTATAAAGTCTATGAATTGATCTAACTATACTGAGATTATTTTTACAAAAAAAATAGTGGTGACATTACTTTCCTTGTATGTTATGATATAGTATGTAGCACTATATTTATACTTGTCCTACTGATTTTTCTTGGAACTGGTTTTTAATTAGTAATATTTTGAATAAAACTATTTTTTAGACATGGTGTAGACTATTATTATTCAGTTTTTAAAATACAATTATTTAGCTCACCTTGCATTATACTTTTTCTATCATAGTAGTCAGGATTAGTGGTGACCGAGTTAGTAGAGTTGCTTTTATATTTTCTTTGGAGTGTTTACCTTTTCCTCGATGGCACAAATCAACTTCTTGCACAATGTTCTTGCTAAACTTCATTTATTGCATGATCTTCTATTTTTGTGATTCCTATGTAAACCTAGCCCTGTCTCGTGTCGATTATAACTTGAAGTCTTCCACTATGAACTAGGGACCACGTGTCTTTAGGATTTCACAATTTAAATTTCGTAAACCAGCGCAAGTTCCTCTAGGTATCTGCTACAAGCGTCTATTTCCTTTGGCATTTTGCTCAAGATTGGACGTTCGCACTTGATATCAAGTTACCCGGACAAAGTGTTCTTCAACACTTTAATCTTTTTTGATCAAGTTTTCAACTCGAAATTGTACTTACTATCTATGTATGCTATAAAATGTAACTTTAATGTTCACTTTGAAGGAATGATGTATATGTTAGTAACATTTTGTTAGCTTAAAGGTAATAAGCTTACGTTTTGTTTTGATGCTGAGTAAGTTAAATTGGTTAAGTATTTGTAAGTTTGTTTTAATGGATATTTATGCATAAAGTTTGCATGTTTATCTTGTTAAGAAATACCGTTGATGAGAGTTATTTGATTGTGTTACTGTGTTTGTTTAAGTTTTTTCAATAATGATTAAGATTCTTAGGACTTGTATGATGAAAGTAAAGGGGTTATGGATAAAATTTTTGTGAGGAAATAGTTTTTAACTCGAGACTAATAAGTGTCGACCGAACCAAAAATGTATCAACCGGTGCAACGCTGAAAAATATTACAGAAAGCTTTAGGTGTCGACCACCTTCTTAAAGTGTCGCTAGCAGAACATTGCAAGAAATTACAAAGAGGTTGAAGTGTCAACTGCACGAACTTTGAAGAAATTACAAAGAGCTCAAATTGTTGACCAGTCTAACAAAGTTTCGACCGGTGCAGTCTACAACAATGTCGACTGAGTTGTTGAAAATGTTTGAAAAATTATGCAACGTTCACACAACTATTGACCTATTAGATGAAGGTATCAACTAGTAAACTATTTCTCTAAAAACTTCTATAAATAGAGGAGAGCCTCTCAACACAAACCATAAAACTTTATAATCGTAACAAATTGCTACAAAATTCACTTGAGAATTTGAGTCTTTAGCTTACACCAAACTCCTACACTAACTTGAGATTTTTCTCATTGAGAGAATGTGTGATATTATTCATTTGTGCTCAAAATTTCATCTTGTTATTTTTGTGCATGAGTAAAGGGTGACGCCTTGAGAATGAGTCAAGTGTATTTATTTGCACTCTTTTACCCTTCTCTCTCAATTTACTTATTGAGATAAGTTTTAAGCTTAGAATCACCTAATTAATTAAAAAAATATAACTTATTTAACTAATATTGTTTTAAATCATGAAAAATTTTAATGACCTAATTTACCCCTAGGTTATCTTGATTCTACAATTAGTATCAGAGCTTGGTCCTAGTCTTTTCTTGTGATTGAAAGAAAAAGTAAACATATTCTACAAGATGATAATCACGAGCAAACCCTTCAAGTTTTATCAAAACTAACGACTCTTCTATTTACCTAGATTGGGATGAGATCGTTGGAGTGAGTGACTACTCAGTACAAATGTAATACTAAATGCATGTTAAGTCAAAAACTTATTTATTTTTCCTTTCAAATCAATGTTCAATTTTAAACCGTTATTTAAATTCAAGTTGTCTATAAGTTTATAAAACAGTCCAGAAAACTTTTGTCCATCATCTCAATCAAACGTCGACTCTAAGAGCCCTCAGTGAGGTAGTTATTACCACATACATAGATGAATATACATTGAAAAATAAAACTCACTGTTGTCCACAGAAAACATCACCAGCGAAAAAGTAGGGTCACTCAATGACCACTATGACACAGACCAGAGAAATGTGCTGATCCCCAGATCAAACAACAACTCATGAGAACGAAAGGAAATCGTGACAGCAATCTGAAGGTTAAGCGACGTCACCTAAGTGGCCGGGGACTAAAAGTCTACCACAACACCCTAATACAATGAATAGCGGAATGGTCGAGCGACCAAAGTCTGCCCCGACATCATCTGTGCAAAAACATTAGTTTGATCAAGTTTAGAGATTCGAATGAGCACGTCATCACCGCCCTAGTGTCATTCTCTGTATGTGTAAATATTATAACATTCACGCTATAAAAGGTGTGACAAGATAGCCTTGTGATGCTTTGATACCGAAAATGTCCAAAGCATCAAGAGGATTCATCCTCCCAAGTATATCACCACAAAAATAGAATGCCATGCATGCTGAAAATAAACATGGAAAAACCATATAATGCGAATCAAGGAACATGATCCATTACAAGACATAGGAGAACCAATGACAAGGTCAAAAACCAAGAAGATTCACAAAGCCTTACATAATTTCATCATGGAAACCCAAGAGAAAGAGTCATCACAACCTGAGCAAAGACCAATGATTATGCTAAGTATCGACGAGGAACCAATGGGGGAAATGCATGCAAAAGACCAAAAAAACATAGCAATCAAAAAGGTGTTTCTTGGAAGAAAAAGGAGAAGCTAGTGTGTGCTCCCAGCAATAGCTAGCGTGAGCTGCGAGCAACGAGTTACACCACACCGCGAGCTCATATGAAATCATCTGCGCACCCCGCACACTCGCCTCTTCTGCTCACACTCATGTGCCCGCCTCGTCAGCATCCATTCACCCGCATCATGTGCCTACCCGCGCAGCGTGAAGCTCAGCCCAACGCATGCGCCGCAAGTCCAGTACACACCCTTCTGAGGCCAAACCTTCTTTTTTTGTGTTTTTTTCTAATTTTTGAGTTTGTTAAGTTTCCTATTTGATAATTAAGTTAAGTTTACTTATTCCTAGTTGTCTTGAGGCTATTTAAACATCATGGATGTACTTCAAAAGGACACACAATTTTTGCTATTGAATTTTCTTATTGAGAGTCTTTTTTTAGATTTTCTCTTTGGTTCTTTCTGAAGAACTAGATCTTCTTCAAGTCAAAGCTTGTAAGATCATCTATTAGCTTTGGTTCGTAGCAACAAGTTTTGTTTGGATCAAGCTTCTCTTGCTTGATAACTTTGGTTGCATCGGCAAGGTTCTCGTACTTGATTCTAAGGTGTTCTGAGTTTCTCGTACTTGATTCTAAGGTGTTCTGAGTTTTATTCTAAATTGTTGAAGGGCCTCGGATTCTTAATATCCATGGTTCTAATCATTTGGTATCATAGCAAAGCCTCTTCGTTTCAAGTTCCTATCTTTATTATCTTGTAACTTTTTTCTTCTCTTGAAATATTCCTTTCAAAAATTCTTCTAAGTAAAAAATAATTATTTTTGAAATTTCTTCTTTGCGAAGTTCTTCATAGTAAAAAAAATGCAAAAATTGAAAAAGTTCAAAAAAAAATCTCGACTTTCTTCTTTTATTTTTGAATTCTCACTCTTGAGATATTTGCATACTCAATTCAATTTTTCTTGAAATCTCATTCTTGAGATATTCGACATATTCAATCATTCACGAATTCTTATTCTTGAGATATTCGACATATTCAATCATTCACGAATTCTTATTCTTGAGATATTCGACATATGCAATTGAAGTTTCAAACTTTGAAATTTCAAATCTTGTGCTTAAATCTTATATTTTTGCTATTAAATTATTGTAATTCTTATTCTTAGAATATTTTATTCTTGCTCTGAATATTTAATTGTTGTTCTTATAGTTTCATATTCTTGTCAACTGAATATCCTTGTTGATCTTCAAATATCTTGACCATAAAATATCTTTTCAATTATACTTTGTTGATTCTTTCCTTGAATATTAACAAAATTTTCTTCATTGATTGTCCTTTCTGCTTTTCAAATTGCTTGATTCTACTAATCTTGAAGGTCGGAATTTTTAGCTTGAAATTTTATTGTACTTGCTTTTACTTTTTGAATATTTTCTCTTGATCAATTTATTACATAATTAGTTAAAAAGAAAAATTGAGAGATAAAAGGCAAGAGGATGTGATTACTTTATAAAAGACATATTTTGAGTGAAACACAAGTGGAGTGACGATTATTTGAGTGTAAACCCATGAGGGAGTGAGAGAGGTCCGTTTAACTCACATATTTTTATTAGTTTGTTTTTTTCTTCTATTTACTTGTTGATTATTCAAAAGTTTGAACCATACCATGAGTAGTGAAGGAGAACACTCTAATTTTGACCCAAACATGTTCATAAGGACTGTACAAGATCAAGTTAAGGCATTCAACATGTAGTTGGATAGAATGGAGTCCCTAACGAGAAAGATGATTTGAAGCAAATCTAAAGGATGGAAATCTAAGCAACATGAAATTGGTAATACTGCCTTTTTAAGGTAAAAATGATCCCGGATTATATTTGGAATGGGGAAGGAAAGTCGATAATATGTTTGATTGCCAAAACTTCACCGATGAATGGAACGAGTGGATAAGCTAGCCACAATGGAGTTCAGAGATTACGCAAGTATATAATGTGATCAATTAATAAGGAACCATAGGAGATATGGTGAGCAACTCATTCGTACATCGGAGGAAATAAAGGTACCTATGAGAAAGCATTTTATTCCTAGCCATTATTATCGAGATTTGTGCTGAAAGTTACAAAGTTTTACTCAAGAAGTTAAGAGTGTGGAGGAATATTACAAGAAGTTGGAAGTAGCCATTATAAAGGCTAAGGAAGAAGAGGATGTGGAGGCAACAATGACACAATTTATTGGAGAATTAAACAGAAATACTATGGATATTGTGGATCTACAACATTAGATGGATATAGAGGAATTGTTATATAAATCCATCAAGATTGAAAGACAACTAAAAAGAAAGTTAAACTCAAAGCTGAGATATACTTCAAATTCTCCTTGAAAATCAAATTGGAAGAATGAAAAGTCAATCTCAAAGCCAAAGGAGGAGTTCAAAGGAAAGGACACGACATCAAACATGAAAAGTAAGGCCAAATTCTCCACACCTACTAGGACTCGTGAAATCAAGTGTTTTAGATGTCAAGGATTTGAACATATTACTTCTAATTGTCCAAACAAGAGAGCTATGGCTGTAGTAGATAACGGTGATGTGACAAGTATTAGCTCAAGTGACGATGAAATGTCATCATTGGAAGACTATAGCGATGTGGATGTGGAAGAACCTATGATAGGTGAATTATTAGTCACATGGAGAGCACTCAACATTCAACCCAAGGATAATGGAGTCAAAGTGCAAAGAGAGCACATCTTTCATACTAGGTGCCATTTGAACTAGGTATGTAGCTTGATCATTGATAGTGGAGTTGTATTAATGTGGCTAATACTCTATTGGTAGAAAAATTGAGCTTTGAAACTGAAAAGAATCTAAAACCATATAAGCTTCAATGGTTTAAGTGATTGTGGTGAAGTGAAGGTCACCAACCAAGTAAAAATGGCACTATCAATTGGAAGGTATAAAGACGAGATTCTTTGTGATGTAGTACCTATGCAAGACACTAATAATCTTTTGGGAAGACCTTGGCAATTCGATTGAAAGGTCAAACACAATGGATTCAAGAACGAATACTCATTTGTTCAAAATAGAAGAATGGTATTCCCAACGCCATTAACACTTAGGGAGGCTTACGAGGATCAACAATGGATTGTGAAAGAATTCAAAAAGAGAGAAAAGCCAACGAGTGAAAAAGTGAGTGGAATGAGTGGAAAAAAAAGAGAGGAGAAAAGAAAGTAGAAAAAGAGAGAAAAAATGACTTTGAGAGAAAACAATAGGAGAGTGGAAAAATTAGTGAAATGACAAGAAAAAAGTGAGATGAAAAGTGCGATGTTAACAAAACAACAAGTGCTCTTACTTTTTTGCAAAGATGTTTATTTTCTATCTAGTGAACTAACCGCTTCTCTTTCGAGTGTTGTTTCTTCGCTTTTACAGGAATTTGAGGATGTATTTCTCAAGGAATTACTGAGAGGAGTACCTCCTCTAAGGGAGATCGTGCATCAAATAAATTTCATGCCAAAAGCATCAATTCTTAATCGACTCATGTATCGAGCTAATCCTGAAGAGACTAAGGAGATCCAAAAGCAAGTGGATGAATTGGAGAAAAAAAGGTTAGTGAAGAAAAGCCTGAGCCTGTGCTTGGTACTTGTGATTTTAGTTTCAAAGAAGGACGGAACGTGGAGGATGTGCGTGTACTGTAGAGTGATCAATAAAATTACAGTAAAATATCGACATCTTATTCCTAGGTTAGATGATATGCTTGATGAGTTATATGGTGCATGCTTATTTTCAAATATTGATTTAAAGAACGGGTACTATCAAATTCTCATGAAAGAGGGCGATGAATGGAAATTTGTTTTCAAAACAAAATATGGTCTTTATGAGTTGCTAGTCATGTCCTTGATTTTATCAAACGTGCCTAGCACGTTTTTGAGGTTAATGAATCACATTTTAAGATCATTTATTAGAAAATTTATCTTGGTTTATTTTGATGATATTTTAGTTTATAGAAAAATGTTGGAACAACATGTTGAGTATCTAAAATCTGTTTTTAATGTTTTGCAAATAAACCAATTATATGGTAATTTCAAAAAGTGCACATTTTGCATAGAATCAATAGTGTTTCTTGATTTTGTAGTGAGTTCAAATGGAGTAATGGTGGATGAAGAAAGAATCAAAGTAATCATGGAATGACCCAGACCTAAAAACTAATAAGGTACGTAGCTTTCATGGTTTAGCTATCTTTTATAGAAGATTCGTTAAGGACTTTAATACCATCGCGACATCGTTAAATGATTTGGTTAAAAAAATGTAGAATTTAAGTGAACCGAGGTTCATTATAAATCGTTTAATCTTCTAAAGAAAAAGTTAACTAATGCGCCTTTGTTAGTATTACCAAATTTTGTTAAAACTTTTGAGATTGAATGTGACGCGTTAAGAAAAGGAATTGGAGGTGCTTTTGATGTAAAAAATGAAGTCGATAGAATATTTTAGCGAAAAGCTTAATGGAGTGGCATTGAATTCCACACATATGACAAAGAATTGTACACCTTGGCAAGGACGTTACAAACGTGACAACTTTACTTGTGGCCGAGTGAGTTTATCATTCAATCCGACCACGAGTGTCTAAATCATTTGAAGGCGCAAAAAAAAACTACACAAAAGACATGCAAAATGGATGGAGTTCGTAGAAACATTTCCTTACATCATCCATTACAAATAAGGTAAAGAAAATGTGGTTGCCGATGCATTGTCAAGAAGGTATGTACTCATAACTTCTTTCCAATCTAACTTGTAAGCATTTGATTTTATAAAAGATTTGTATGAAATGGATATCGATTTAAACTAGTTTGGAAAGATTGTGAGAAACATGCATGTAAAAGACCATAATAGATATGAGAATTTTTTATTTGAAAAAGATAAACTTTGTATCCCTAAATGTTCATTAAGAGAATTGCTTGTCTGAGAAATTCGTGGAGGAGGATTATTGAGGCATTTTGGAGTAAGTAAAACTGTGAGTGTGCTTTGTGAACATTTTACTTGGCCGAGAATGAGGCATGACGTACAAACTATTTGTGATAAGTGCATTGTGTAACACCCGACAGTCTCTGCCAGGTGATTTTCTTAACGGAATTAACTGTCACCTTTATTATTAATACTTGAATTTAATTTTAATACCAAAGTTTATTTGATTTCTAATTTTGGGGTGGAAAAATGGTAATTAGGAAGGATCTTATTAATATAAATAGAAATGGAAACCTTAAACCCCACTGTAGCCGACATTCTTTCTCGGCGATCCCCGTGCTTCCAGAGCTTTTTCTCTGCCGGCGATTCCCTCTTTGGCGATCGATTTCTCCAACCTCCACTCCGATAACCTACATTCGAGGTAAGATTTAGTCAATGTTTCAAGATTCTTCAATAGTCGGATAATAGGAACATTTTTATCGGTGTTTGGTAATGGCATTTCCGAATCGATTCTGGACATTTAATATAACCGACCTTGATTAATCGTTAGTTGAACCCAGCTGTTTTGGTTTTGGATTTCAGACTACACACAGAGAACTAGACTAAGGGATTCGAGAATGACTTTAGTTATTAGATTCTAGGATGATTTGTGATTAGGACTATTAGGAATTTTATTTTAACTACTACAATGTAATGTTTTAGGTGAAGAAGTCCGAAGAAAAGGAGCTCAAGTTGCTAAGGAAACCAGGTAAGTGAATGTGTAGGATTCCCGGCCATTAGGGCCCTACATCATAAGGATGCTAGGTAGAAACTGATACGATGATTAGGAGTTATTTAAGCTATTGTCTGTTACTTATGTTGATGTTTGTTTTAAGTTAGTAAGATGGTTTGTACTTGGATGATTCACGGATGTTTGAGAACTATGTTATGTGCTGTTCTGTTAGAGTCTATGAAGTCAACTGTCTAGTATGATAAATTCCATAGTCTGATGATTTAAGAACATTCATGTCATGCATCATGATTTACTCCTCAAGCATATGAAAATGATTTATGAGCATGTTTTCTCCATGAACAAGATATGAGAATGAATATGAAAACGATCCTATACAACATGATTAAGTGAGGGTTGGGGGCGGGTTGACGTATGCCACAGTCCAAAGAGGGACCATGAAAACGACCCGAAAGGGAACATGATCAAAATCACTGTCAACCCCCCTTTTACGGCACAAATCCTCCCTTAATTCATATGATGAAAACGATGAACAGAAACAAGAATTGTAACACCCGAGTCAACGGCCAGGTGATTTTCTTAACTGTATTAACGGTCATAAATATTTAATCTTTACAGTTTAGGACTTATACCAAGAATAATTAATTACATGTGGATCTAAACTAGGTTGAGTGGCAAAGTTGTAATAATGGAGGATTGAGGCCAGTATTTAAAGAAAAAGGAAAAGATTTAAACCTCATTTAAACCACTGTAGCCGACACCACCCTTTCCGGCGATTTTTTCTCTCGCAAGTTCTTACTCTCTGCTACCAGCAAACTCTCCTCGACGGCCGGTTTACTCCGCCACCACTCGACTACTCTGCGCCTGAGGTATGCATTAGACAATGGGGTTATTTGTTAGTTTATTAGCTCTGTTTTCAGCTCTGTATTGAAGTTTTGGATTCTTCAATGGCCGAGTATTGATAGGAACATTTTGAAACCCGAGATTGGTAATGTCATTCCGAATAGATTCTGGACATTTAAAACAACCAACCATGAATTATCATTATCGAATCCGTCTGTTTTGATTTTGGGATTTCGGGTTACATTGAGTATTAAACTAAGAACTCGGAAAGGACTCTTAGCTATTAGATCTTAGGATAACTCGAGATTAGAACTATTAGGATTTTGTTTTAACTACTGCAATGTAAATGTTTAGGTGAAGAAGTTTGAAGAGAAAGGAGCTCAAGTGCTAAGGAGACCAGGTAAGTGAATGTATTAAGATTTCCGACTAATAGAGCCCTACATCGTGGGAGTACTAGGTTAAGATGTCTAATGTTTACCTTATGATTATGAGCTTGTCTGCACTTGAAGGATTTATGTATGTTGCGAGTTACACCCTATGATGACCTGTTAGTGATTGTGAAGTTGTCTGCTCTGGTATGATCCTTGTCATAGTTTGATGAGTTAAAAGCTCTCATGTTCATGCATCATGAATGTTTCTCAAGCATAAGAAAATGTTTTAACGCATGATTTCCATGAACAAGATATGTATGTATATATGTATATGTATAAGACTTATGCAACGTGGATTAAGTGAGGGTTAGGGGCGGTTCGGCGTATGTCACAGTCCAAAGAAGGACATATGAATACGACCCGCAGTAGGGAACAAGATCAAACTCACTGTCGAACCCCCTTTACCGGCACAAATCCTCTCTTGATCCACACAACCTAAATAATGAATATGATCAATGACTATGAATGATGAATATGATCAATGACTATGAATGATGAATATGATTAATGACTATGAATGATGAATATGATCCATGGCTAGGAATGATGATTACGAGCAAAGACATGAACAAGAAAAGACTTATGAGCATGTGATTTTCCCAAATTATGCATTCATGCATCCATGTAGTGTTGCATTCCTTACTAAGCATTAGGCTTATAGTTTAAACCTTATGATGTAGGTGACGAGTTTTCAGGTGAGGAACTCAAGGTCAATGAAGATGTCTAAGCTTGGTTGCTGGAGGATGCTCAGAGTGACAGTGAAGGCTGGATAGGCGATCAAGTTCCCTGGTTATACCCATAGTAAGTCAGAGAAGTTTATGATAAACAGACGACTAAGAAGAATAGAGTTTACTTATAACAAGGAGATTCGGATTTTAATGGTTTGACTTCTGAGTCTGTTAACGATTCTAAGGATCATTGAATGGTCTGTTTTGCTTAAGCCTTCCGCTGTGTATCTTGTATGGGATATGGTTTTCACTCATTAGGGTCTATAATTCCCAGGTTAAGATTTGGGTGAGTTGTAGTATTTTCTGTTAGATGAGGTTGTTTGATGATCATAGTGTTTTGCTGCCATAAGATAGAAGCTGGATGAGGCATTCAACCGGCCGACGTCATCGGCAGATGTCAAATGATAGGAGTCGAACGATTGAGTCTTCCGGATGACGTCACCGAAAGATGTATTATGTTTCTCCATCGACAGATGTAGAGTGTTAGCCATCGGATGATGAAAGTGCTATTTTGTCGTCTAGCGATCGGCAGATGTAGAGTGTTAGCCATCGGATGATGATGAAAGTGCTATTTTGTCGTCTAGCGATCGGCAGATGTAGAGTGTTAGCTATCGGATGATGAAAGTGCTATTTTGTCGTCTAGCGATCGGCAGATATACAGTGTTTAGCCATCGGACGATGTGAGGGTTTCCTTGTCGTTTAGTGACCAGGTTATGTTTTAATTATGCACGTGGGGAGCACATGTCTATCGGATGATGTTTCCCTATTTCACCGGAAGATGAAGTATATTCCCTCGCCGGATGATCTAAGGAGTCTTTTTACCGGATGATATAAACATGGTTTTGTCGTCTAGTGACCAGATGATGCGAGTATTTCCTTATTGTTTATTGTTCATGAAATGTTTTAAATCGGTCACGTGATGCACACGTGACCACCGGTAGATGCAGTATATAGTTTAAAGTTTCCCCTTCACTAGTCGAAGCACATTATGCTGCCCGCCGGCAGATATGAAATGTAGTTGAAGTCTTTAAGCCTGCTAGGTATACTGTTATTAAAGAAAAAAAAAAGAGAATGAGAAAAGAGTTCAAATATGAGTTAAAGTTTTATGTAAAGTCGAGAATTTCGTGGCGATCCTCCCTTGGTCGTTACAATTATGGTATCAGAGCAAAAGCGGGTTCTAAAACCGATTCTGCAGACTGCCTTCCAGCACTGACTGTCACTTGAGCACTCCAACAACTGTAAGTATTTATGATTTCAGTATATGTCATTAAGTTAAGATATATCTGTAATGATTTGTCTAGGAATCTCAAAATGGTTAGAGGTCAGCAGAGAGAGACCAATGAGGATAGCAATGCTATTGCTCAGTTGACAGAGTTGGTTATGCGCCAATCTCACCAGATAGAACGACTGATGACTGCTAGGGAGGAACAAGGCAACTGCAGTACTAATGCAACTCATGATCATGGGGGTGAGCGTTTCCACCGGCTTCGACCCCCGGTGTTTAATGGACATGTTTCAGATCCTATTTATGCTGAGGAGTGGATTCGAAAGATAGAAGACATGTTTAAGTATGCAAAGGTTGAGGAAGGGGATAAGGTCACCTATGCTGTCTTTCATTTGGAGTTAAGTGCAAGGCATTGGTGGGACTCGATCCAGAACACCGTTATGCCGAAGCTATGACCTGGGAGATGTTCAAGACTGCTTTCTTTGACAAGTACTTCAATAGGACTATTCGGGCCAACAAGAAGAAGGAGTTCATGAATCTCTGACAAACTGGCTCTGTGATGGATTACATATGCAAGTTTGATGCTTTGTCATGATTTGCTCCCCGAATGATTGAGGATGACGAGGACAAGATTTACCAATTTGTTCAAGGGCTGAAGCCGAGTCTGTATGTGAAAGTAAAGACTGTTGGAATACACAATGTACCCTATGGTGAAGTGACGGCTAAGGCCTTGGAGCTGGAAGAGGCAGAAATGACAGCATATGCACAGCGTGAGCAGCCAAGGAAACTCACGAAGGACACTCAGCCGCCACCACGTCAGAACAAAGGTTGGCAGCCAAAGCAGAACAGGGGACCACAGCAACAACAACAAGGGATAAAGAGACCCCCCAACTAGAATGATGACCAAGGAAAAGGAAAGAGGCCTCTGACACCCTTATGCCCCACCTGCCAGAAGAACCACCCCGGCGAATGCAAGTTGCGTTCTAGCCGCTGTTTCAGATGTGACAAGGTTGGACATATAGTCAGAGACTGCCCCATGCCGCCAGATCCGAACCGTGCAAGGGTAGCACCAAGAGTCTATGCAATGATGGAGGATGAGGAAGCCGTGCAGCATACAGTCATAACAGGTACCATTATGATCTGTGGTTTTGCTGCTTACACACTTATAGATACGGGAGCCACACACTCGTTTATATCAACTCTGTTTGTATGCCAACACAACTTAGAACTTTTACCAGCCGAAAGGCCATATGATGTTATGTTACCATCAGGGGAGTCCCTACATTCTGAACAGATTGTTAAAGGTGATGTTGTGTCCTTAGGAAGTAAGAGATTATATGTAGAACTAATTGTAATTGACATGAAAGGATACGAGGTGATATTAGGAATGGATTGGTTATTTAGGCATTATGCCACAATAAGTTGTAGATCTGGGATGGTTGATTTTTGACCCCCAAATGGTGATCATTATTCCTTCCAAGCTATTCCTAAGATAAGCAAAATACCGATTATATCCTCACTAGAAATCTACCGGTTACTGAAAAATGGTTGTGAGAGTTACTTAACTAGCATAATGGATGTTCGGGTGAAGAATAAGGTAGAGTTACAAGATATCCCCATAGTCAGAGAGTTCCCTAAGGCATTCTTGGATGATTTGCCAGGATTACCACCTGATAGAGAAATAGAGTTTGTAACTGATACATATCCCGAGGCATTGCCTGTATCTAAGAATCCTTACCGGATGGCACCAGTTGAGTTAAAGGAGTTAAAAGTCCAACTACAGGAATTAGTAGACAAAGGATTTATACGCCCTAGTAGTTCCCCTTGGGGTGCACCTGTCTTATTTGTCAAGAAGAAGGATGGTTCCCTTAGAATGTGCATAGAATACAGAGAGCTAAATAAGTTGACAATCAAGAATAAGTACCCCTTACCCCGAATTGATGATTTGTTTGACCAACTGCAAGGAGCAAAGGTGTTTTCAAAAATAGATTTACGTTCAGGTTATTACCAACTGAAAGTTAAGGAAGGAGATATACCAAAGACAGCCTTCAGAACCCGTTATGGACACTATGAATTCTTGGTCATGTCATTTGGACTGACCAATGCACCTGCAGCCTTTATGGACTTAATGAATCGTGTGTTACGGGAGTATTTGGACAAATTTGTAATTGTGTTCATAGATGATATCCTGATATACTCACGGACAGAAGCTGACCATGAGGAGCATTTAAGAATAGTTTTGACAACATTGAAGGAGCACCAGCTTTATGCCAAATTGTCCAAGTGTGAATTTTGGTTGGACAAGGTTAATTTTCTTGGCCATGTAGTTTCTGCTAATGGCATATCAGTGGACCCGACCAAAATTCAGGCAGTAAAGGATTGGCCACAACCAAAGAATGCCAGTGAAGTCCGCAGTTTCCTTGGATTGGCAGGCTATTACAGAAAGTTCATCAAAGGATTTTCTATGATAGCTAAGCCCCTGACGAATTTGACAAAGAAGGACAATAAATATTCTTGGACCGAAGCTTGTGAGAATAGCTTCCATACATTGAAGGTGAAGTTAACAACAGCCCCGATATTGACCTTTCCAACCGAAGAAGGAAAGTTTAGTGTCTACTGTGATGCGTCAAAAGTTGATTTGGGCTGTGTTTTGATGCAAGAAGGTAAAGTTGTAGCGTATGCCTCTAGGCAATTAAAGAGTTATGAATAGAACTACCCCACCCATGATTTAGAATTAGCCGCTGTCGTTTTTGCTTTGAAGATATGGAGGCACTACTTATATGGACAGCAGTGTGAGGTGTTTTCTGACCATAAAAGTCTGAAGTATCTCTTTACACAAAAGGAATTGAACATGAGGCAGAGGCGTTGGTTGGAATTTGTTAAGGATTACAACTTTGAGATCAAGTATCACCCGGGTAAGGCTAACTCTGTAGCTGACGCATTGAGCAGGATGTCAACAACAATGCAACCCGTTGTATGAACTATGTCTATACCTTTGAGGACAGCGGTTCAGAGGTTTGAATTGGAGATAGTTCCAGAGTTATCAACCTTACTTGCCGATTTGACCATTCAACCAACGGTTTTAGAAAAGATCAAAGAGGCACAACAGAAGGACTCTGAGGAGAATAACAACATGATGAACAAGGTGAAAGACACCACCTCCGAGTTTAGTCTTTCCAAGGATGGGATTCTGAGGTTTAGAAATAGATGGTATGTCCCTAATGATGAAGGATTACGTAAGCTAATCTTGACTGAGGCGCATTCGTCTTCCTTTTCTGTGCATCCTGGAAGCACCAAGATGTATCGAGACCTGAAGTTACTCTATTGGTGGCCAAACTTAAAGAGAGATGTTGCTAAGCATGTAGAGTCATGTTTGGTTTGCCAACAGGTTAAAGCCGAGCACCAACGTCCAGGAGGTACCCTTCAGCCTTTACCTATTCTCGAGTGGAAGTGGGAACACATAGCTATGGATTTCGTTGTGGGGTTACCTAAGACAATTAAAGGACATGATAGTATCTAGGTTGTGATTGATAGATTGACAAAGTCAGCCCATTTCTTACCAGTAAGGACAACCTACTCGATGGACCAGCTTGCTGATCTTTATGTACAAGAAGTTATTAGGTTGCATGGAATTCCTGCATCTATTGTCTCTGATCGTGACCCTAGGTTCACCTCACGGTTTTGGAAAAGCTTACAAGACGCATCAGGTACAAAGTTAACCTTCAGTACTGCCTTCCACCCACAGACAGATGGTCAATCTGAAAGGACTATTCAGATACTTGAAGACATGCTGAGGGCTTGTGTGCTAGAGTTCCAGACATCTTGGAGTAGATACCTACCCTTGGTTGAGTTCTCTTACAACAATAGTTACCAGTCCACCATGGGTATGGCACCTTATGAGGCGTTGTATGGTAGGAAATGTAGATCACCTCTGTATTGGGATGAAGTTGGTGAAGCAAAACTCATAGGTCCCGAGATGTTACAGCAGATGTCAGACAAGATTGCCACTATTAAGAGGAGGATGATTACTGCACAAAGCCGACAGAAAAGTTATGCAGACCAAAGGAGGAGAGATCTTGAATTTGCTGTTGGTGATGAAGTTTTTCTGAAGGTTTCACCATTTAAAGGAGTACTAAGATTTGGCAGGAAGGGAAAGCTCAATCCACGATTTATTGGACCATTCCCTGTTATAGCTAGAATCGGTAGTACAGCTTACAGACTGCAGTTGCCTCCATCATTAGATAAAGTTCATAATGTTTTCCATGTGTCAATGTTAAGAAAATGTATACGGGACCCTACACAAGTTGTTAAACCAGTAGATTTTGAGATTGAGCCGACACTAACATATGAAGAGAAGCCAGTGCAGATATTGGAATTCGCAGTTAAGACTCTGAGGAATAAAGAGATTCCGTTGGTCAAAGTTTTATGGAAGTATCATGGCATTGAAGAAGCCACGTGGGAGTGACGACAGGACATGTTAGACAAGTATCCAGAGTTGTTTGCTTGATCAATTTTTGGGGACGAAAATTTTGTTTAAGGAGGGGTGGATGTAACACCCGAGTCAACGGCCAGGTGATTTTCTTAACTGTATTAACGGTCATAAATATTTAATCTTTACAGTTTAGGACTTATACCAAGAATAATTAATTACATGTGGATCTAAACTAGGTTGAGTGGCAAAGTTGTAATAATGGAGGATTGAGGCCAGTATTTAAAGAAAAAGGAAAAGATTTAAACCTCATTTAAACCACTGTAGCTGACACCACCCTTTCCGGCGATTTTTTCTCTCGCAAGTTCTTACTCTCTGCTACCAGCAAACTCTCCTCGACGGCCGGTTTACTCCCGACTACTCTGCGTCTGAGGTATGCATTAGACAATGTGGCTATTTGTTAGTTTATTAGCTCTGTTTTCAGCCCTGTATTGAAGTTTTGGATTCTTCAATGGCCGAGTATTGATAGGAACATTTTGAAACCCGAGATTGGTAATGTCATTCCGAATAGATTCTGGACATTTAAAACAACCAACCCTGAGTTATCATTATTGAATCCGTCTGTTTTGATTTTGTGATTTCGGGTTACATTGAGTATTAAACTAAGAACTCAGAAAGGACTCTTAGCTATTAGATCTTAGGATAACTCGAGATTAGAACTATTAGGATTTTGTTTTAACTACTGCAATGTAAATGTTTAGGTGAAGAAGTTTGAAGAGAAAGGAGCTCAAGTGCTAAGGAGACCAGGTAAGTGAATGTATTAAGATTTCCGGCTAATAGAGCCCTACATCGTGGGAGTACTAGGTTAAGATGTCTAATGTTTACCTTATGATTATGAGCTTGTCTGCACTTGAAGGATTTATGTATGTTGCGAGTTACACCCTATGATGACCTGTTAGTGATTGTGAAGTTGTCTGCTCTGGTATGATCCTTGTCATAGTTTGATGAGTTAAAAGCCCTCATGTTCATGCATCATGAATGTTTCTCAAGCATAAGAAAATGTTTTAACGGATGATTTCTATGAACAAGATATGTATGTATATATGTATATGTATAAGACTTATGCAACGTGGATTAAGTGAGGGTTAGGGGCGGTTCGGCGTATGTCACAGTCCAAAGAAGGACATATGAATACGACCCGCAGTAGGGAACAAGATCAAACTCACTGTCAAACCCCCTTTACCGGCACAAATCCTCTCTTGATCCACACAACCTAAATAATGAATATGATCAATGACTATGAATGATGAATATGATCAATGACTATGAATGATGAATATGCAAAGACATGAACAAAGAAAGACTTATGAGCAGGTGATTTTCCCAAATTATGCATTCATGCATCCATGTAGTGTTGCATTCCTTACTAAGCATTAGGCTTATAGTTTAAACCTTATGATGTAGGTGACGAGTTTTTAGGTGACGAACTCAAGGTCAATGAAGATGTCTAAGCTTGGTTGCTGGAGGATGCTCAGAGTGACAGTGAAGGCTGGATAGGCGATCAAGTTCCCTGGTTATACCCATAGTAAGTTAGAGAAGTTTATGATAAACAGATGACTAAGAAGAATAGAGTTTACTTATAACAAGGAGATTCGGATTTTAATGGTTTGACTTCTGAGTCTGTTAACGATTTTAAGGATCATTGAATGCTATGAATGATGAATATGATCAATGACTATGAATGATGAATATGATCAATGACTATGAATGATGAATATGATCAATGACTATGAATGATGAATATGATCAATGACTATGAATGATGAATATGATCAATGACTATGAATGATGAATATGATCAATGACTATGAATGATGAATATGATCAATGACTATGAATGATGAATATGATCAATGACTATGAATGATGAATATGATCAATGACTATGAATGATGAATATGATCAATGACTATGAATGATGAATATGATCAATGACTATGAATGATGAATATGATCAATGACTATGAATGATGAATATGATCAATGACTATGAATGATGAATATGATCAATGACTATGAATGATGAATATGATCAATGACTATGAATGATGAATATGATCAATGACTATGAATGATGAATATGATCAATGACTATGAATGATGAATATGATCAATGACTATGAATGATGAATATGATCAATGACTATGATGACTCTATGAATGCTGAAATGATTAATTCTAGAATGATGAATATGATCCATGGCTAGGAATGATGATTCGAGCCAAAGACATGAACAAGAAAAGACTTATGAGCATGTGATTTTCCCAAATTATGCATTCATGCATCCATGTAGTGTTGCATTCCTTACTAAGCATTAGGCTTATAGTTTAAACCTTATGATGTAGGTGACGAGTTTTTAGGTGACGAACTCAAGGTCAATGAAGATGTCTAAGCTTGGTTGCTGGAGGATGCTCAGAGTGACAGTGAAGGCTGGATAGGCGATCAAGTTCCCTGGTTTATACCCATAGTAAGTTAGAGAAGTTTATGAATATGATCAATGACTATGAATGATGAATATGATCAATGACTATGAATGATGAATATGATCAATGACTATGAATGATGAATATGATCAATGACTATGAATGATGAATATGATCAATGACTATGAATGATGAATATGATCAATGACTATGAATGATGAATATGATCAATGACTATGAATGATGAATATGATCAATGACTATGAATGATGAATATGATCAATGACTATGAATGATGAATATGATCAATGACTATGAATGATGAATATGATCAATGACTATGAATGATGAATATGATCAATGACTATGAATGATGAATATGATCAATGACTATGAATGATGAATATGATCAATGACTATGAATGATGAATATGATCAATGACTATGAATGATGAATATGATCAATGACTATGAATGATGAATATGATCAATGACTATGAATGATGAATATGGGGAGCACATGTCCATCGGATGATGTTTCCCTATTTCACCGGAAGATGTAGTAGTGCTATTTTGTCGTCTAGCGATCGGCAGATGTAGAGTGTTAGCCATCGGATGATGATGAAAGTGCTATTTTGTCATCTAGCGATCGGCAGATGTAGAGTGTTAGCTATCGGATGATGAAAGTGCTATTTTGTCGTCTAGCGATCGGCAGATATAGAGTGTTTAGCCATCGGATGATGTGAGGGTTTCCTTGTCGTTTAGTGACCTGGTTATGTTTTAATTATGCACGTGGGGAGCACATGTCCATCGGATGATGTTTCCCTATTTCACCGGAAGATGAAGTATATTCCCTCGCCGGATGATCTAAGGAGTCTTTTTACCGGATGATATAAACATGGTTTTGTCGTCTAGTGACCGGATGATGCGAGTATTTCCTTATTGTTTATTGTTCAGGAAATGTATCGGTCACGTGATGCACACGTGACCACCGGTAGATGCAGTCTATAGCTTAAAGTTTCCCCTTCACTAGCCGAAGCACATTATGCTGCCCGCCGGCAGATATGAAATGTAGTTGAAGTTTTTAAGCCTACTAGGTATACTGTTATTAAAGAAAAAAAAAAGAGAAGGATAAAAGAGTTCAAATATGAGTTAAAGTTTTATGTAAAGTCGAGAATTTCGTGGCGATCCTCCCCGGGTCGTTACAAGAATGATAAATGATCAAGAACATGTTTCTCTCAACTGTACATTCATGAATACATGCTAGTTTGCATTCCTTACTAAGCATTAGACTTATAGTTTAAACTTCATGATGTAGGTGACGAGTTTTCAGGTGACAATCTCAAAGTTAATGAGGATGTTTAAGCTCGGTTGCTGGAAGGTGCTCAGGGTGGATATTTGTGACTGGCAGGCGATATTGACCCGCGGTTATGCTCACATTAAGTCAGTAAGGTTTATGATAGACTGAAGTCTGTGTAGAATGAGATTTCTTTTTTACAACATTGGGATGTTGGAATTTTTCTATTTGATCTCTGAGTTCGAGGAATGATTTAAGTTTATAGAATAATCTGCTTAATTAAATCTTCCGCTTCACGTATCTTGAATGAGTCTATGATTTTTATTCGTTTAAAGTTTATGCCTATCAAGTTTAAATCTATGAGAGTCGGGTATCTTTCTGTTGGTTGAAGTTGCTGGATGATTATCGTGTTTTACTGCTGAGTGATAGGAGTCGGATGAGTGTATCATCCGGCTGACGTCATCGGCGGATGTCAAATGATAGAAGTTGAACAATTGTGTCTTTCGGCTGACGTCATCGGATGATGTCGAGTGTTTACTCACCGGATGATATAAATAAAGTATTTAGTCGTTTGATCACCGGATGAAGTCTCCTGTCAGATGAGGTAAGTGAGTCACGTGCATTGCACATGTCCACCGGATGATGTCCATGTTTACCGGGTGATGTAGGTGTTTTCTTTACCGGATGATATAAGTAATGTTTTGTCGTTTAGTGACCGGGCGATGTAGGTGTTTTCTTTACCGGATGATATAAGTAATGTTTTGTCGTTTAGTGACCGGGCGATGTAGGTGTTTTCTTTACCGGATGATATAAGTATTGTTTTGTCGTTTAGTGACCGAGCGATGTTTTAATTAGACACGTGAAACACCCGTGTCCGTCGGCAGATGTGTAATGTATTTCGTTGCTGGGCGATGCCTAATGAATCACGTGTGATGTCTTGAACTAAGTTATGATTTAAAAGAAAAATATAGAGAAAAATAAAAAGGGAGAGAACAAAGGAATGTAAGGATATATGGTCAATTCTAAAAGAGTCATGATTTGGTTTCGGCCCTACTGGGGTCGTTACACATTGATTGTAGGAAAGTCAAATGAAAGATTAAACCTCATGGACAATAAACCCTCTTCCTATTCCTACCAACCTTGGGTTGACATTTCAATAGATTTTTTATTAGGTTTTTCGAGAACTCAAAGAGATAAGGATAACATATTTGTGATTAATGATAGGTTTAGTAAAATGACTCACTTTATTGCGTGCTGAAAGACTAGTGATGCTACGCATGTGGCGAATTTATTTTTTAGAGAAATTATATGTCTTCATGGATTATCTAGAACCATTGTGAGTGATAAAGACGTTACGTTTTTAAGTCAACTTTGGAGGACTTTATGGAATAAACTAGACACTAAACTCTTATTTTCTACCTTTGCACACCTTCAAACGGATGGACAAACAGAAGTGGTAAGTAGGACATTTTCTACCTTGTTAAGAGCAATTATTTCAAAAAATTTAAAATAATGGGAGAAATATCTACCTCATGTAGAATTTGCATATAATAGAGTTGTTCATTCTACTACTTTTTATTTGCCATTTGAAATTGTTTATAGTTTAAATCATTTAACTCCACTTAATATTTTACTTTTGCCTACTAATGAGTTTGCTAATGTTAATGGAAAGAAAAAGGCTGAGTTTGTAAAGGATTTGCATGTAAAATATACAAGACAACATTGAGAAAAGGAATAAGTACTACGAAAGGCAAGAAAACAAAAGTTGAGTGAAAGTAACCTTTGAACTCGTAGATTGGATTTGGATTCACTTAAGAAAAGAAAGATTTGCCAAACAACGAAAGAACAAGTTGCAACTGCGAGGAGATGGCCCCTTCCAAGTTTTGAAACACATCAATGAGAACGCTTGCAAGATTAACTTATCGAGTGAATATGGTAATGCTTCTTTTAATGTTAGTGACTTATCTTTTTATGATGCAGGAGATTGGAGAACGAATCTTTTCAAAGAGGGTGAGAATGTAACGCCCCCAAACCCGTCCCGGCTCGGTGTGCTACTTTGCTAACAAATCTCACGTTTAAAATGACATTTAAAATAAAATACGATAAAATTTGACTCGATTTTTGGGTTTTGCGAACCCTCAAAATTTGTTGGAAAACGTGCACAAAATACGTGCAAAACATGTCAGAAAAGATCGGGTTAAAACATAGTAGAAATAGGAAATTTTTTAAAAAAATAAAGTTTTGTGTGTTGAGTGGCGCGCGCGCAAGCTGCGTGCACCGCGCGCGCCACCCCTCGCACGCGCAGGTGCCAGACCAACAACTGCCGATCGATCGGCGCTGCGCACCGATCGATCGGCGCTGGGCGCTGCGCACGCCCAGCTCGCGCCTTGCGCGCCCACCTTCAACCTTCTCCCACTTTTCTTCATGTTTCTTCAAACCACCCACCTCCAAACCACCCAAAATTTTCCCCACACGTTCCCGACACTCCCGACTCCTTAACACGTAAAAGTCCTGGAAATCCAACTCCAAAATATTAGCAAAAATGGAAAGACCATTGAAACACGACGTTGTTTACTTTACGAAAATCGAACAGCATAACGACTGAACTTTTCTAAAACCAAAAATCCTGAAAAACAAATGTTTTATAAAACATATCAAAACCATCCCAAAACACATTTACAAAAGCTATTTAACACCATATGTCACACAAACACTATTCCATAAAACTACCAAAAATACAAATCCTCCCCACCTCCCAAAGACCATGGTCGAGGCGCCTCGACAACTGCCTGCACTGGCATACCGCGTACATCACTGACTGTATTCTAATCCTAGCTTTCCTCAAAGCACTCACCTGTAATGACGTCGCCCTACACCACAGAACACAAAATGTAAGCCTAATGCTTAGCAAGTAGGGAACAATGTAGTTCAAAACCATGCACAATGCATCACAACACTCACACACAACCCTAACACATGCGGTTTCTAACCCTCGGTTGTGTTCATTTCATTTTCTTTTCATTACTCTTTCACTTTCACATGGGAGTCAAGCGGATACCTATCCTATCAAGATGGTCACGCATTGACCCCGCAGAGCTAGATCCGAGGCACACATCGTGTTCACACACGGGATGGCCATACACGATCTTCACCCATACACGATCGCATAACCTTCTAGTGCTTTCTCACTAACATCGAAGCGTTATACTCGATCGCTGAACCTTCTAGTGCTTTCTTAATAGCACTTATCATTGAAGCGTTCACGGAACCTTCTACTGATATCGAAGCTTTCACAGAACCTTCTACTTAACATCGAAGTGTCCCCTTTTATGTATTTTATTCCACGTTTCTTTTGTAGAGTCCCTCTCGATTTGCCCTATTTCATGCATCGTTATCAACGAGGCGACTCCATCAAAAGATCGCATTGCATTTCATATCTTCTTATCTTTTACGTTCCACTCCCACAGTTTGCAAACAATGTTCAAAACACATATTTTAGTAGTTGGAAAATAATGATGCATGTCACACATTGCTCAACACAAAACAAAACACAACAACAAGAAAACAATCCATACCGTTCCATGGTGTAGGACCGAAGGCAAAACACATACACTCTAATACTTACCTGTCTGCTCCGCACGTGGTTGTTCCCTTCGACTAGGCTAAAAGCTCGCTCGTCAACCTAACAACCTAACACGTTAAAGGAATAACTTAGCAATAATCTAAAAATCCTAAACTAAGTCCAATCAACACATTTAACCATAATTTAAATAAAACAATCACAAAAACCCGATTTTCCTACAATTTCTATCGTTCAACTTCAATCGGCCATAACTCCCTCGTTTTTCAATGGATTTCGATGTGCCACCATATTCCGTAAACCTCTACACGTCTACTTTCCGTTGATACACTTAAATTAACCAACCCAACGAAATGGCCAACTCAAATTCACTAAAACAGAATCGGTGTACACTTTCTTAAAAATCGGTTTTTGCACCACTTTCATCTAAACTCTAATCTAACCCTAAAAATAACCTAAACCACCATAGCTAAAGTTTAAATCATCAATTTAGGAAGGAAAACCAGCCAATGAACAAGATTTTCGGACTTCATTTTAGGGTTTCCCAAAACCCTTCCAAAAGTCCAATAAACACCACTAAAAACCTCAAAACCTATCAAATGATTACTTAGTTTGAAAAACCCCACTAAAACCTACCTTTGATCTTGATAAAATTGAAGAGATGAAGGTGAAGAAACCCTTCAATGGTGTCAGCCTTCATTCGTGGGAGAAGATGAAGAACAAAACAAGTTTTTGTCTTTTTAACTTAACCTCATTTTCTCTTTTAACTTTTTACCACAAAACTTTGTCAATTTATAAATTAACCCTCACTTAATGTTCTTTCATTTCCTCCCTCACGTGGATATCTCTTTCCCCCACTCATTTCACTTCTTTCCACTTTACTTTTCCTTCCTTTCTATTGGTTGAATTTTGTTGACTTTTCAAACTAACTTTTCAACCTATCTTTTCTCTTCCTTTCTTCATTCCAACGTTGAAGCTTCTATTCTCCTCTTTTTGACTTTTCAACCATTCTCTCATTCTTTCTCTTTTGTTTCTCATGTGAATCTCAACCTTTTTAACTTTTGCATAATTTCCTTCACTTTTTTATTCTATTGACTTTTCAACTACTTTACACTTTCTTTTCACTTTTCAAACGTCACATACTTCAAGCTTTCATTCTCTTCTTTAAGCCCTTCACACGTGATCATCAAATTATCATAGGAAAGTTTGACTAATTCAAACTTAAGCTCACCTCTAACTCCTCCCTCTCTCACTTCATAAAACATTGAACATTTTTATATTTTTCTTTATAACTCTCACGTGAGTGTCTTTAATTAAGAACAATTTTACCAATCAAACCTTTTTCTACTTCAATTGCAACATGAGTTCAACAACACTTCCTTCCATTTTTAACTCTCATCCACATTATTTCCTTTTTCCCTTGCATTTCCATTAATCGTGAAAGTCTCATGATTATGCTCCCATAACCGTCTAATCTAAAGCTACGTACACTAGAGGAAAATTTCGGGTGTAACAGGGAATGATGCTAATCAAGGTGCAACCAAGCCTCAATTACAGGACCACAATCCATTACAAGACATAGGTGTAACTCCCCGAATTTTATAAACCCGATTCGTTACTCATAACACAGTACACGACTAAGAAATTCTGGTAAATTTTTAAAACTTCACTCGACGATCAAAATTTGACCCTTTAAACATTAAAACTTGCAGCGGAAAACCATTTGTATAAGACAACATTTATTAAATGATTAAAATATTATAGACAGTTGGTTGAAAGAAGATAAAGGGAAAACAGGACACATCTACTGCTGAATAGTTCCAGCGGTAGAAATAGTGACAAAATAGTCTCGGGTAGAAACAGAAATAGAAGACATCCACCGCTAAACAGTGTCAGCGGTAGACGCAGAAACAAAAAGCATCTTCTGTTACTAACATCCACCGCTCACGTCAGCCGAACGTCACGTCGACTTCTCACATCTACCGCTCACATCTCCCGCTCACATTTGCCGATGACATGTTGACTACTCACATCTACCGATCACATCCCCAGCTCACATCTGCCGACGACACGTCGATTACTTACATCTACCGATCACATCCCCCGCTCACATCTGCCGACGATACGTCGACTACTCACATCTACCGATAGACAACATCCACCGATAGACAATATCTACCGGTGAACAGTAACACTCAACATCCACCGATAGACAACATCTATCGGTGAACAGTAACACTCAACATTCACCGATAGACAATATCTACCGATAGACAAAAACACTCTAAACAAAGAACAACTCCGACTGCTAGGAGAACTTGTAATTTACTGAAATCATTCAAAACAACCTGACCCTATGAGACTTTTGAAATCCAGTAAGAATCACAATTAAAACCAACGACGTATCATTATCCGAGAAATCTCAAAATTTGTATCAGAAGTACTAAAAACTATCACAATCATTAAAATTCACAGCTTAGTTAAACTGAACGATTGTTCACTAAACTTTCCAAGAAAAATCCAAAATAGCAAACTATAACTAAACCAAATCACGTTTCATAATCAGGAAAAACCTCAAAAACATTATAAACTTTAAACTACTACTGTCATCAAAATCCTCAGTACACTTCAACAAATCACTTGGCCATTAAGACTTCACATACTGACATTTGTTAAACCGCCTCATCAGTGCACCAAACCGCGGCGTGAATGTACTCCTCCAACCAGCCTAGTCCTCAACAAGCTCAGAGAACACACCTGCTGACACTTCCTCACCTACATCACAAAACTCATCTATTAGCCTAATGCTAAATAAGTAGAGCAATAATGAAATGATAAGCTGAAACATAAATCTTAATCATGCAGTTTCTACTTTCACATCTCAGTTGCATTCACATTCTTTCTCTGATCTGATCCCTCGGTTCCATTGGGAGTTGGATCAATTTTCCCAAAGTCATACATCCTATTCATCGATTAAGGGGCGGATTAGTTTCCTTAACAGCTGATCTGATCCTATATTCCATTGGGAAGCGAATCAATTTCCCAAAGTCATACATCCTCTTCATCGATTAAGTGGCGAATTAGTTCCCTTAACAGTTGGTCTATTACAATCTGTTCATGCCTTACCATGTCATTACGTGTAAATTCATTTTCGTGTTCTTCCCCAAAACATGATACATGACATACAAAAAACATTCAAACAAGCATAAACCTACTTTTTTGTGATGTAGGCCCGAGGTTTCCTGGAAAAGCTTGGTTGCAAACTACTTCAGGTTTTGCTCAAACCTATAGCTGTAGACAGAGTATTAGTTTAGCTTCATATTAAATTATCCTCAAATCTATCAGAACTCGTAAGGAAACTATCTCACTTATAGCATTCTCAAAACTCACATTTAAAATCCCCCTCTATCATCGATAGTTACAATGTAGCAAGAAATCGAAGTAGAACTTACCTAGCTTGGAGAAAATGGGAGAGAAAATCGCCGAGACAAACTCTGATTAGCTGAGCTGAATGCCGAGAAAGGAAATGAGAAACAGTTGCGGCTAAACCTCATTAAACACTCCCTTAAATACGTTATCCACTATAGATCTCTATTTACCATTTTGCCCTTATTCAGTCACTCATTAACCTAATCAATAATTCTCCCAATTTCATCCATAAAATGTACACTATTAGTTGACAAGGTAAAATCGGTTCAATGGAACCGGATGTTACAATCTACCTTCCTTAAAAGAATTTTGTCCTCAAAATTCAATACCTGAATAATCCTGGATGTTGGTCTATCATGTCCTGCTGGCGTTCCCAAGTTGTCTCCTCTATGCTCTGGTTATGCCATAATACTTTCACCAGTGGGACCTCTTTGTTGCACAATACTTTCACAGCATAGTCAATGATCTTTACTGGTTTCTCTTCATAAATAAGAGTAGGATGAATTTCAATGTTCTGCTGTTCCACAACCTGAGTTTGATTTCGCATACACTTCTTCAGCATAGAAACATGGAACACATTGTGAATTCCATCCATAGAGGCCGACAATTGCAACTGATAAGCTGTCTTCCCAATCCTACACAAAATTGAGAAAGTCCCTATAAACCTGGGGTTTAACTTACTTCTCTTCCCGAATCTTACAACTCCTTTGAACGGTGAAACTTTAAGAAAAACTTCATCACCTACTTCAAACTCCAATTCTCTGCGTCTCCTACGGCATAACTTTTCTGTCGGCTTTGAGCTGTCAAGATTCTCTGTCGGATGAGGGCAATCTTCTCCACCGTCTGTTGCACAATATCAGTACCAAGCAAACGTGCCTCACCAACTTCATCTCAATACAAAGGAGATCTGCATTTTCGTCTATACAATGCTTCATACGGTGCCATCTCTATTGTTGCCTGAAAACTGTTATTATAAGAAAATTCCACCAATGATAAGTACTTACTCCAAGAACCCTGAAAATCTAATACACATGCACGAAGAAAATCCTCTAATGTCTGAAGGGTCCTTTCAGATTGTCCATCTGTTTGAGGGTGAAAAGTTGTACTAAAATTGAGCTACGTACCCATAGCCTTGTCCAGACTCTTCCAAAACTTAGATGTAAATCTAGAATCTCGGTCTGAAACTATAGTGCTTGGAACTCCATGCAGTCTAACAATCTCTTGCACATACAACTCAGCGAGCTGATCCATCGAGTATGTCGTCTTCATTGGCAGGAAATAGGCAGATTTGGTTAAACGATCTACTATCACCCAAATTGCATCATGCCCCCTTACTGTCCTAGGCAATCATACAACAAAATCCATCGTTATTTGTTCCCATTTCCATTCAGGAACTGGTAAGGGTTGTAATGTTCCTGCAGGTCTCTGATGTTCAGCTTTAATCCGTTGGCAAACTAGACACGATCCTACATACTCTGCTACACTTCTTTTCATATTTGGCCACCAATAATATTGTCTAAGGTCTCTGTACATTTTTGTATTGCCAGGATGAACAGAGAATTTAGAAGAATGAGCTTCTGAAAGGATCTCTTCTCGAAGTTCTTTATTGGCCGGAACAAACCATCTATTTCGAAACTTGAGAATTTCATCCACAGAATAGTTGAAATCCAACTTATCAGTAGAATCCATGCTCAATTTGTACTTGTTGCACTCAACATCATTCGTCTGAATTTCCTTTATTTTATCCAAAATTGTAGGCTTCAAGGATATTGCAGAAAGCATAGCTGACACGCTAGACACAGCTTCTAGGTTAAATCTTTGGAATTCAGTCTCTAAGGTTAACGGCATGTCAAGAATCAATGCTGAGGCTGAAGTCGTCACTCTACTCAATGCATCAGCCACTACATTCACCTTACCGGGGTTGTATTTAATCTCTAAATCATAGTCTTTGACAAATTCCAACCATCGACGTTGCCTCATATTTAATTCTTTCTGTGTGAAAATATATTTCAGACTTTTATGGTCCAAGAATATTTCACAAGATTGTCCATACAAGTAATGTCTCCAAATTTTTAATGCAAATACCACTGCAGCTAATTTTAAGTCGTGCGTAGGGTAATTCTTCTCATGTGTTTTCAACTGTCTAGAGGCATAAGCTATTACTTTTCCATCCTGCATCAACACACAGCCAAGTCCAACTTTAGAAGCATCACAATAAATGCTAAATTTACCATTCTCAACAAGAAGTGTTAAAATTGGACCATTGGTCAATTCCAGCTCGCTCGCCGTTGTGTGCGCACCGCCAATCCAGTGCACGTGCCACTCAGCCTAGCAGGTGCTCTTTCTTGGCCATTCGCAATCGAACCTTCCTTTTTATGTTTTTTTCCTAATTTTTAAGTTTTTTAAGTTTCATATTTCATAATAGATTAATTTTATTTATTTCTAGCTGCCTTGAAGTTGTTTAAACACCATGGATGTACTTCAAAAGCACACACGATTTTTGCTATTAAATTTTCTTCTCGAGAGTCTCTTTTTAGTTTTTCTCTTTAGTTTTCTGTGAAAAATTAGTATTTTTCAAGTTAAAGCTTGGGAGATCACCTATAAGCTTTGGTTCTTAGCAACAAGTTTCTTTTGGATCAAGCTCTTCTTGCTTGATAACTTTGGTTTCATCGGCAATGTTCGATTGGGGTCAAGTTCCTCATACTTGATTCTAAGGCGTTCCTGAGTTTTATCTCACATTGTTGAAGAATCTCAAGTTCTCAATATCCATGGTACTCATCACCATATATATATATATATCTTAATCTTTTATGGTTCTGTACCGAATTTCAAATAAACTGGATTTGGCAGTGGAATCTGGAAATTGATACAAACCACTTAGGCCTTCCAGAGATACAAAGGAATTTCTTTGTCAAATGGTAGTCGAGGTTTGACATTGAAAGTTGTTTTACAAAAATCACTCAGACCAATAATCAAAACAAAATCCTTCAATTATCAAAAACAAAATCTGTGAAGGAATCAGAAAACAGTACTGTTCAAAATAAGAAGCTTATGCTCCAACAAAAGTTTCCTGAAATGAGTTCTCATGAAAGGAAATTTAAATTGTTTGATATGATCAAAGAACAATTCCTTGCATTAGATGAGGATGAGGATGATGATGATGACATTCAAAAGGATGACAATCAAACCGATGTTTCCATGAATTCAGATTCAAATTCGTATTTAGCTTGAAATACTAAGAGCTGTAAAAATTGAAAATATAGCAATGAAAATTGTTGACACCCCAGGTCAACGTATAACTCAACAAACTACTTCCGCAGTTGAAGATTGTGTCTTCTCCCTTATCCAAGCTATAGTTCTTCATTTTATTGGCGCTGTTGAACAACGTCATGAAAAAAGTAGAGAATTATTAAAATCTTAGATGTCCTTCTTTAACCGATTTTAGATGGTATAAAGATGTTTTCTTAACAAAAGTTATGCAAAGAAAAAATGCTAATTCCGAGCATTGGAAAGCAAAATTTGTAGATGGTTTACCACCTTTATTTGCCCAAAAAGTTAGACAAAAACTAATCGATATTAATGATAGTCATATTCCTTGGTCTTCTTATACCTATGGTCATCTAATTTGTGTCTCAACACAAGAAGGTTTATCCCTTTGCAATGATACGAAATTGTAGTATCAATTGAAAAAACAAAATGTAACTAGCAAAAAAGAGATAGGAGAATTTTGTGAACAATTCGCCTACAACATCCCAATGTCTTATCCTAAAAAGATAAGAAGAACTACATCAAAACCTGATAAACCGTATAACAAAAGAAACCATAGACCAGGCAAAAGAGAACGACACCTCCTCCAAAGAAAAAATCAACTAGGAAATATATTCCTAAAAAAAAAAGAAAAAAAAAGATATATCTGAAATTAAATGTTACAAATGTGGCAAATTTAGTCACTATGCAACAAAATGCACAACTAAAAAGAAAATTGCAGAATTGAATATAGATGAAGGTCTTAAAATTCAATTATCAAAATTACTACTAACTTCTTCAGACTCTAAATATAGTTCAAGTGAAGAAGAAACAACTACCTCATCCGCTTCATCATCTTCCGATAATGAAGGATGTAGTAACAAATGTTGTAATATGTGATCTCTAAATGTTTTAACAAAAACTCAGCAGGATATAATTGATAATTTAGATCAAATTCCTGATCCTACATTTAGATAAAAAATAATAGAATTGATGATTCAAAATAATAATAAAAATTTTCAACAAGAAAAATATATCAATTCTGATATTCAAAACTTTAATCCAAAATATTATAGTATTAATGAAATATTAAATAGAATTGAACAAACTCAAATTTTAAAACCTGTAACAATTCAAAATTTACAACATGAAATAAACAATTTAAAATCAGAAATTGTTCAAATAAAAGATCAATATTATAAAATACAAATGGATTTTGAAGATGGATTAATACGTCTTGAAAACCAAAATGAATTAGGAGAAAACTCTTCTTCTTCTTCAACACATGAAGATTTTATTCCTTTTGAAACTTTAAATCTTCTTAAAAAAGTAGTTTATCAAAAATGGTTTGTTGAAAGTACTTTTATAATCAAAGATTATCAAATTCCTAATATTATAGCTCTAATTGATAGCGGAGCTGATATTAATTGCATCCAAGAAGGAATTATTCCAACAAAATACTCTGAAAAAACTGTTCAAACCTCAACTGCTGCTAGTGGTAGCAGATTAAAAATACATTACAAATTATCAAAAGTATCTGTGTGCAATAAAGATACAACAATAGAAACTACTTTTCTATTAGTCAAAAATCTTCAACAACAGGCAATTTTAGGAACACCTTTCTTTAATCAAATTATGCCTATTACCAAAATTGATTCTACATGAATTTATGGCACTCTAAATAATCAGGAGATTATTTATTTGTTTATCACATATACTGAAACAAAAATTATAAATGAATTAAAAACTTTATATCAAAATAAAGAGAAACAATTACACTTTCTCAAAGAAGAAATTAATTGTTTAAAAATTGATCAACAACTACAAAATCCAAAAAATAATCATCAAAATAAAAGAAATTGAAACTCAAATATTAAATAAAATCTGTAATATTACTCCAAATGCTTTCTGGGATAGAAAGAAGCATATTGTTTCTTTACCAAATATTCCCAATTTTGATTAAAAACAAATTCATACAAAAGCTCGTTCTAGTCAAATGAAAGAAGAATATAGAATTTTATGTCAAAAGGAAATAGAATCCCTTCTCGACAAAAAGCTTATTCGAAGGAGTTATTCTCTTTGGAGTTGTACTGCTTTCTATGTCAATAACAAAGCCGAACAAGAACGTGGAGTACCTCGTCTTGTTATTAATTACAAACCTTTAAATAATAATTTAAAGTGGATTAGATATCCAATATCGAACAAAAAAGATCTTTTAGATAGGCTTCAATCTGCCTTTATCTTTTCAAAATTTGATCTCAAATTAGGCTATTGGCAAATACAAATAGTTGAAAAAGATAGATACAAAACAACATTTGTGGTTCCATTCGGTCATTATGAATGGAATGTTATGACATTCGGATTGAAAAATGCTCCATCCAAATTTCAAAATATTATGAATGATATTTTTTCATCCTATTCAGACTTTTGTATCATCTATATAGATGATATTTTAGTCTTTTCTCAAACTATTGATCAACACATAAAACATCTGCATATTTTAAAAGATGTAATCAAAAGAAATGGTCTTGTAATTTTCACCCCAAAATTACAATTATTCAAAACTACCATTAGATTTTTAGGACATACTATTCAAAAGGGAACCATAATTCCTATTAATCGTAGTATTGAATTTGCATCAAAATTTTCCGATGAAATTAAAGACAAAACTCAATTACAAAGATTTTTAGGATCTCTTAACTACTTAGGAGATTTTTATCAAAATTTAGATAAGGATACATAATTATTATACAAAAGACTTCGAAAAAATCTTTCTCCTTGGACTGAAGCACATACAAAAGCAGTTCAATGAATTAAACAAAAGGTTAATTCTTTTCCTTGTTTATGTTTATCAAATGTTAATTGGAAGAAAATTGTTGAGATAGATGCCTCTAATATTGGTTATGGAGGTATTCTAAAACAAATTAATCCAACTACAAACAAAGAAGAATTAATTAGATTTACTTCTGGTACTTGGAAACCTGTTCAACAAAAATATTCTACTGTTAAAAAAGAAATTTTATCAGTGGTAAAATGTATTTCAAAATTTCAAGATGATTTACTAAATCAACAATTTATTTTAAGAATAGATTGTTCATCAATCAAACATATTTTATCAAAAGATGTTAAAAATATTGTTTCAAAGCAAATATTTGCTCGATGGCAATCTGAGCTTTCTGCTTTTGATTTCTCTATCGAATATATCAAAGGTTCAAGTAATTCTCTTTCAGATTTTCTCACTCGAGAATTTTTACAGGATGTCCACCCCAGGAAGGGGTAGGGGTTGTGGTCGTGGCCGCGCCAAACAAAATTATTATCAAAATTTTTCCACTATAGGGGAATCATCAAAAAGTTCTCAAACAAAATCTTTGGATACTGAGAAGCCAAAAACTGCAAAAGAGGCTCTAGAACAGGGTCCTCAATTTACAAAAAAGAATCTAGTGGAATCCATTTTTGCCCTTTCTACCAAATAACTCCATCTTAATCAAAATGATCCATGGTTTTTTCAAAGCCGATATATGGGTACACAACACTACTTAGTTCCAGAAGGGAAGCTTCGTTATTATTATGAGGCTATTCTTCTTTAGACTCAGTCAGTTCAAATCGTACATCATTTTGTTGATCAAAATAATTTCAAATCTCCTATAACACATTCTAAGTGTTATATTGTCCGAGTCCTTCATCCACAAGAATGAGGATTATCTGTTTATGCAAATCAGACAATAACAAATAATGAACAAAAGTACAACTACTGGGACTATGTTCAGGCATGGACATTTGTTTTTTTCTATCAAAATCCGCCAAGAAATCATTCTTGGTTCTTCACAATCAATCCGAAAATCTTAAATTCTGAAGACAAATTTCCATCTTGGTTTTACCATTGGTGGCAATCTCATGCTTCATAATTAAGTATTTTCCCTAACAAAATTCAAGAAGTTTATCAAACTTGGGAGAAATATCATCCTATTATTTCGTCCCTCAAAACAAAAGTTATCGGTCTTAATCTTTTATGGTTCTGTACCAAATTTCAAATAAACTAGATTTGGCAGTGGAATCTGGAAATTGATACAGACCACTTAGGCCTTCCAGAGATACAAAGGAATTTATTTATCAAATGGTGGTCGAGGTTTGACATTGAAAGTTGTTTTACAAAAATCACTCAGACCAATAATCAAAACAAAATCCTTCAATTATCAAAAACAAAATCTGTGAAGGAATCAGAAAACAGTACTGTTCAAAATATGAAGCTTATGTTCCAACAAAAGTTTTCTGAAATGAGTTCTCAGGAAAGGAAATTGAAACTGTTTGATATGATCAAAGAACAATTCCTTGCATTAGACGAGGATGATGATGATGACATTCAAAAGGATGACAATCAAATCGATATTTCCATGAATTCGGATTCAAATTCTTATTCAGTCTTAGCAGGAGAATCACAAAACCTTGATGATGATATTATTGCTGATACTGATCTTTGGAAATCTTTCAAGGAGGCCTATATTGATTTATCTCAGCAAAAAACAAAGAAAAGCAAAGGAAAAGGTAAAGCATAAGTAGTGCTTTAATGGCAGAATCTTCTCATCAGCCAGTTCCTATATCAAAACGCAATCAAAGAGATGTCAAATTACCATTATGGAGACGTTTACAAAAGTTTGCGCCATTTCATCCAAATCATCCTACTATTATTCATTATATGAAGATCTGGATTATAGCAAATTCATATACATGGGATGAACTTCAAAATATCAATTACCATGCTGCAAAATACGATCCTAAATTCATTCCTAGATATAATGACTTAGTTACCAAGGCAGTTATCAAAATGGAAAAGGTCAGACAAAATACGTTTTCTCCTAAAGAATTTCAAATTTGGAATAATCACAATGAAGAATCAACAAAGTTATGGGTTGATTATCAAATTAGCAAAGCCCTCAGAAAGCAATATGCAAATGGTATCAAAGGATCAGCCTTCATCATCAAAAAGAAGGTACAGTTCAGAATTCTTATCATGACTACTTCACAATTGTAGGAGACATATCAAAAAGCAATTCCAGCACCACCACAAAAATGGTTGATGATTAATTGGTGGCTTGTCAAATCAAAAAAAAAAAGCAAAAGATAAATCAGTAGCCAAAAAAAACCTAAAGCAAAAGGAGGACCCACATTAAGCCTCCACTAGCCAAAATTTATCATCCATGACGATTGTGTAATTTTACTTTATGCTCCACTTCTCTATATAAGGAGCACTTGTATTCATTTCTCTTTAAGTTTTTTAGAGTTTGTCTTTGTAATCATAAAAACTCTTGCTCTCACTTGCTCTCTCTCTCTTGTAAGTTTTCTTTCCTTTGTTTAATTATTGTTGTTTAATATAATTATCCTTTGGTTCCTTCTTTCCATCTCGATCTTCCCCCTAATTGGTATCATATAGATATATATATATGTAAAAACTAACGTACTGGCGACAAGTTCTGTTATATATTTCTTTGTTATATGTAATAACCCACAAAAATAATGTTTTTCGAAAAACATGTATGCAATACAACTAAGTATAAAATCCTTACTTTGCGTTGACTCTTTTTACTCGCAAAAGCCACCATTTCTAGAACCCGTTCAAAATTAATAAAGTTGTTTAAATCTATCACAAAAAACTAGGGTTAAGTTGTTTAAATCTATCACAAAAAACTAGGGTTAAGTTGTTTAAATCTATCACAAAAAACTAGGGTTAAGTTGTTTAAATCTATCACAAAAAACTAGGGTTAAGTTGTTTAAATCTATCACAAAAAACTAGGGTTAAGTTGTTTAAATCTATCACAAAAAACTAGGGTTAAGTTGTTTAAATCTATCACAAAAAACTAGGGTTAAGTTGTTTAAATCTATCACAAAAAACTAGGGTTAAGTTGTTTAAATCTATCACAAAAAACTAGGGTTAAGTTGTTTAAATCTATCACAAAAAACTAGGGTTAAGTTGTTTAAATCTATCACAAAAAACTAGGGTTAAGTTGTTTAAATCTATCACAAAAAACTAGGGTTAAGTTGTTTAAATCTATCACAAAAAACTAGGGTTAAGTTGTTTAAATCTATCACAAAAAACTAGGGTTAAGTTGTTTAAATCTATCACAAAAAACTAGGGTTAAGTTGTTTAAATCTATCACAAAAAACTAGGGTTAGGAGTCATTTAGTAAACATTGAACAAATGGTTGGGTCCTATACCAGTACTAGGAGCTCAATCTGAAACATTGTAAATCGCTGCAAACTTCGAGAGAAAATTTTCCCTTAAATATAACCCTAGGCAGCATTTGGACCCTTCAAAGGTCGACGACACATAAAAGTAGGGGTCGACCACACTGGTCGACACTTATAAGGAGGGTCGACCGCACAGAACGACACTGCTAAGCAGGGGTTGACACCTTCAAGGAGGGGTCGACCCTTAATCCTTTCGTGTTTTGGCAAGAGTTGACACCTTCACCAAAGTGTCGACCCTACAAGATGTTGACCAACCTCCGTAAGGGGCCGACACCTGTTAGGCCCATTTTTTCAGCCGTAGGGGTTGAAGTGTCAACCAACCTTCCACAGCGATTGACACTTTTGTGATTTATAGTGACTACAAGTCACGAAAATTGTCTCCACCGTTTCTCACCTCTGATCAACCAAACCACTTACATAAAACTTAAATTTACTAAGATAATCCATGGATTCTAGTGTTCCAACTCAAATCCAATAAAAACCCAAAATTCCAAACTAAAAAACAAAGAGGTTAGGATGACTTACCTACGAAGCATCTTCACAAAAGTTAGAGATGAAGGTCCTGTCAATTTCTCTTTGCCTTTGGAATTCTGTGATTCCACGACGACACTCTCTCCTACACTGTCCCCTTTTTCTCCGCGGCCCCAAAAAAAGGGGAGGGTTTCCCCTTCGTCTTTCTCTTTTTTTTTTCTTTTCTTCAAATTCATTTAATTTAGTTAATATGAAATAAAATAATTTATATGAAAATAAAAATCCATTAAACTCTTAACCTACAAAACTCTGAAAATTCTCCAAACTGCAAGCAAAAATTCATTTAAATTCAATGTGGCCCTAACAAGACATAACAACCCAACCCTTGACACGTTGACCTTCAATAATGAAAAAAAGTTAACCCGTGAAATTTAATTTCTAGTTTTTATAATAGCCCAGATTATAAGAACCACATATATTAAGAATCTGAGACCCTTCAAAAATGAGAAATAAAACTCAGGGACACCTTATAATCAAGTATGAGGAACTTGACCTCGATCGAACCTTGCCAATAGAACCAAAGTTATCAAGCAAGAGTACCTTGATCCAAACCAAACTTGTTGGTAAGAACCAAAGCTATTAAGTGATCTCTCAAGCTTTGACTTGAAGAAGACCTAATTCTTCACAAAGAAGTAAAGAGAAAATCTAAAACGAAACTCTCAAGAAGAAAATTCAATAGCAAAAGTCATGTGTCATTTTTAGAGTACATCCATGGTGTTTAATTAGCCTCAAGACAGCCAGAAATAAGTAAACTTAACCTAATTATGAAATAAGAAAATTAACAAACTAAAAAATTAGAAAAAAAAACACAAAATGGTAAGTTTGGCTGCGGATGGGCGCACGTAGGGTTCGGGTCAAGGCGCGAGCTTGTACTGCAGCTAACGCGTGGGGCATGTAACAGGCATTTTGCAGGTAGTCATGCTGACGGGGCGCAGGTGTTGTGGACGCGCTGGTACACTATGGCGCGAGAGTAGGTGGGCGTGCAATGATCTCGTGCGCATGTTGGCTATTGTTATGCCCGCGCTCTTGTTGTTGTTGGGCACACATGTTGGGTTGCTCTTTTTCCTCCATAGCAACAATTTTTTGATTGTCATGTTTTCTTGGTCTTTTGCATACATTTCCCCAATTGGCTCATCATCAATACTTAGCACAATCACTAGTCTTTGCTTGTGTTGTGTTGACTATTTCTCTTGGGTTTCCATGATAAAATTATGTACCTTTGTGTATCTTCTTAGTTCTTAACTTTGTCATTGGTCCTCAAATGTCTTGTAATAGATCATGGTCCTTGATATATGGTTTGGCTGCACTTGATTCCAATCACCAAATAATATCGCGGAAGCCCAACCCTTCGTCCCACTAACACATTGGGGGGGGGGGGGTGAAAGTCTTATATTCTACTTTTATGCATGAGAAAAACTTGTTTTATTATTCATTCTAAAATCATGAGTCAACGAGAAAAATACAGTGCAAGCATTTATATTTATCAAATCATTTTTATTATTTTAAAATAGGCTCCACAACCAATCAATGAGGCTGTTTCGAAAATGTTGTTGCAAGTATAGGTAGCTATAGACAAAATAGGTGACCATCGTTTTCCGTATAAATCAATCTAGTGAAAATAAGGTCACTCGTGTACCTTTACACAAGGAATGCTACAAGATGCGTAAAAGAACAACAACGATCCAAAGATGATGTGCCCCATAGGCCCATTACACGATCTCGAGCCCAAGCCCATAATTTAACTAACCTATGCACTTACACACTTGTCTCTTTTTCAAGTAATGGATCGTGCGAAGGCTTGGAGGACACCTTGGGGAACTTCTAGTGGGAGATCAAAGCTATGGACTTGCACCAACCAAAGCACCTAATCACTTGGAAGTTCAAGCAAGGAGACCATGATGCTCGTATGAGAATTTGTCTTCTTGAGCCATGAATCGTGTAACCTTTTTCATTTAAAACTTATTTAGGCAAACATTAGCCTTTTTGTTAAACCTTATTATATGAATGCATGTTATACATTTAGGACTAAATGTATGGTAGGTTAGAGGTGGCTTGGTTAAAGGTTTAGCCCACTTGAAGACATGGCTTGCAACGAAGCCCAAAGGGTGGCCCAACCCACTCTAAACCCTAGTCAACTACTATTAGGCCTATAAATCATGGCTATTGGTGTTTGTAGACTTTTTTGGCTGATTTTGAATGAGCATCCATAGATTTTGGTTGAAGCTTGAAGGTAAGGCTCGATTGCTCATCAACTGAGGGATTGCACCCTCAAACATCCCTTATAGCTTTTTAGCTCGTAAGGGTTGTATTAGCCATCTTCTTCTCCATTCTCTTGAAAGTGGAAAACAGCAAGGAGAGGCCACAAACTGTCCATTGAATCGGTTTCTCTTCCTTTGAAGGAAACATTGCCAAAAGCTCAAAATATTGCTTATTGGCCGATTCTTGGAGTTTTGCAAATCGTCTTCTTCTTAACGAATCTGAACCACACCGTCCACCAGCACACACTTGACTCACTCCACTAATCTCACATAAAATTTCGTTTCATTTGGAGCACATTTAGTTATCATCTTCATATTTTGTTTGAGATTTCCTCGGTTTAATCGATTCTAAAGAGCTAGATCCATTTGAGGTTCTTGAGCTTGTCTTGCAAACGCGGGCCTAACATTTGGTATCAAAGCTTGGCTCGCTCCCTTGGGGTGCTAGAAACCAAGTTGGTTTGGTTTTCCAAACCCATTTGGTTATCCAAAATCGATTGCACAAGTGCAAGGAAAAGGCCGAAGGAGACGATGACTTATGGATAGCTACTTATTAAGAGCGCGAAAATTGTATATTCCACAAGGAAGTTTACGGCAATGTCTGGTAAAAGAAGCGCATTATGGAGGATTAGCGAGTCATTTCGGGAAAAAGAAGACCCTCGATATGCTTAAGGAGCACTTCTATTGGCCACACATGAAAAGAGACGTGCACTGCATGGTGAAAACATGCGTCATTTACAAGAAAGTCAAGAGTAAGGTTCTACCACAAGGCTTATATATGCCTTTACCCGTTCCCTCACAGCCTTGGGTTGAAGTTAGTATGGACTTCGTTTTGGGATTGCCACGGACTGCTCGTAACAAGGATTCAATCATGGTGGTTGTGGATCGTTTCTCCAAGATGGCACATTTCATTTCTTGTGCAAAAACGGATGACGTCTGCTCAATAGCATATTTATTTTTCAAAGAGATCATTCACCTGCATGGTAAACCGCATTCTATAGTGTCGAACCAAGACACTAAATTTTTTAGCTCCATTTGGACTACTTTGTGGAAAAAGTTAGGGACAAAGCTGTGTTTTAGCACATCTTTCCACCCTCAACCTGATAGGCAGACAGAAGTTGTTAACAGGACCTTAGGCTCCCTCTTACGCAGTATTGTAGGTAAGAAACTATCCAGTTGGGATATAGTCCTTCTGAAATTGGAATTTGCTTACAATTACAATTGCACCCTTCATTCCACTACTGAGCAAACGCCTTTTGAGGTTGTCTATGAGTTTAACCAATGTACACCGTTGGACCTTGTTCCCTTACCAATTAATGAACTGGCCAACCCATTAGGAGCAAACAAGGTTGAATAGGTTAAAAAATTACATGAGAGCGTGCGTCAAGCCATCGAAAAGAAAAATACAAGCATGGCTAAGCGAGTAAATGAAGGTCGAAAAGAAGTTATTTTCAATGAAGGAGACTTGGTTTAGGTGCATTTGCGCAAAGAAAGATTCCCCGATAAAAGGAAATCTAAGTTACTTTCTCGAGCGGATGGACCATTCAAGGTGTTGGAGCGAATAAACAACAATGCTTATAAAATTGAATTGCCAGGTGATTATGGAGTATCAGCTACTTTCAACGTCATGGACCACCCTATATAAGCAATGAAGAAAACTTTGAGGAGCCTGAATTAAAAGATTTGAGGTCAAATCCTCAATCACCTGGGGAGGATAATGTGACCCATAGGCCCATTACACGGTCTCGAGTCCAAGCCCATAATTTAACTAACCTATGCACTTACATGCTTGTCTCTTTTGTGGTAATGGATCATTCGAAGGCTAGGAGGACACATTGGGTGTAACACCCGGCATTTTTGCCACGTGGTCATTTAAGCGGGATAAATTGTATATTAATACAATAGATATTTTCTTTTATTTGTTTGGACGTTTAATTGGAAAACCAAACCGTGTGTAATCAAAACAAAACCAATTTGATTAAAAACCAATGGAAGGGCAAATGTGGAAGTAATTAAGGTTGGTGGGAGAAAACAAATAGATGATTGACATGTGGCAGCTTGTTGAAGAAGTTAAGTTCTTTCTTCTACGTGAATGTTCATTCACTTCTCTGTTTCCCCTCATCTCTCTCGGCTTTCTCTCTTCCAAGCGATTGAAACAAAACTTCCACACTTTGTTTCTCCAGCGTTTCTCCGTTTTCTTCAGCAAAGGTGAGCGTCTTTTAATGCTAATAAATTTGGACAAGTTTAAGGTGAGTTTTTATCGAAGTTTAGGGTTTCGGTTTTCGGTGAAAACTCACTGTTTTTGGATGAAAACACGTTGGTGTGTTTTCTAAAGAGTTGAAATGTGTTTGCTGCATTTCCTACGAGATATTAGTTAGCATTTGTAGCGTGTTTAAACTCTGAACATTCATGCTACAGGTCCGAGCTTTCCAGAGACGTTCGAGCATACTACTTGGCTGCACACAGGTAAGTTCATGCATCTATGTTGGCCCTTAAGGCCTACAACTCGGAGGTACTAGGTCTGGTTCGGGTAGATAGGTTTTAGGTTATGTTTTAAGTTAAACTGTGTTCCGTTATATTCTGTTTCCTGTTGTATTCATTCTGTCATCTGTGAAGTTAAGTTTAAGCATTTCACTTATTCATGCGGGGGGGGGGGGGGGGGGGGGGGGGGGGGGGGGGGGGGGGGGGGGGGGGGGGGGGGGGGGGGGGGGGGGGGGGGGGGGGGGGGGGGGGGGGGGGGGGGGGGGGGGGGGGGGGGGGGGGGGGGGGGGGGGGGGGGGGGGGGGGGGGGGGGGGGGGGGGGGGGGGGGGGGGGGGGGGGGGGGGGGGGGGGGGGGGGGGGGGGGGGGGGGGGGGGGGGGGGGGGGGGGGGGGGGGGGGGGGGGGGGGGGGGGGGGGGGGGGGGGGGGGGGGGGGGGGGGGGGGGGGGGGGGGGGGGGGGGGGGGGGGGGGGGGGGGGGGGGGGGGGGGGGGGGGGGGGGGGGGGGGGGGGGGGGGGGGGGGGGGGGGGGGGGGGGGGGGGGGGGGGGGGGGGGGGGGGGGGGGGGGGGGGGGGGGGGGGGGGGGGGGGGGGGGGGGGGGGGGGGGGGGGGGGGGGGGGGGGGGGGGGGGGGGGGGGGGGGGGGGGGGGGGGGGGGGGGGGGGGGGGGGGGGGGGGGGGGGGGGGGGGGGGGGGGGGGGGGGGGGGGGGGGGGGGGGGGGGGGGGGGGGGGGGGGGGGGGGGGGGGGGGGGGGGGGGGGGGGGGGGGGGGGGGGGGGGGGGGGGGGGGGGGGGGGGGGGGGGGGGGGGGGGGGGGGGGGGGGGGGGGGGGGGGGGGGGGGGGGGGGGGGGGGGGGGGGGGGGGGGGGGGGGGGGGGGGGGGGGGGGGGGGGGGGGGGGGGGGGGGGGGGGGGGGGGGGGGGGGGGGGGGGGGGGGGGGGGGGGGGGGGGGGGGGGGGGGGGGGGGGGGGGGGGGGGGGGGGGGGGGGGGGGGGGGGGGGGGGGGGGGGGGGGGGGGGGGGGGGGGGGGGGGGGGGGGGGGGGGGGGGGGGGGGGGGGGGGGGGGGGGGGGGGGGGGGGGGGGGGGGGGGGGGGGGGGGGGGGGGGGGGGGGGGGGGGGGGGGGGGGGGGGGGGGGGGGGGGGGGGGGGGGGGGGGGGGGGGGGGGGGGGGGGGGGGGGGGGGGGGGGGGGGGGGGGGGGGGGGGGGGGGGGGGGGGGGGGGGGGGGGGGGGGGGGGGGGGGGGGGGGGGGGGGGGGGGGGGGGGGGGGGGGGGGGGGGGGGGGGGGGGGGGGGGGGGGGGGGGGGGGGGGGGGGGGGGGGGGGGGGGGGGGGGGGGGGGGGGGGGGGGGGGGGGGGGGGGGGGGGGGGGGGGGGGGGGGGGGGGGGGGGGGGGGGGGGGGGGGGGGGGGGGGGGGGGGGGGGGGGGGGGGGGGGGGGGGGGGGGGGGGGGGGGGGGGGGGGGGGGGGGGGGGGGGGGGGGGGGGGGGGGGGGGGGGGGGGGGGGGGGGGGGGGGGGGGGGGGGGGGGGGGGGGGGGGGGGGGGGGGGGGGGGGGGGGGGGGGGGGGGGGGGGGGGGGGGGGGGGGGGGGGGGGGGGGGGGGGGGGGGGGGGGGGGGGGGGGGGGGGGGGGGGGGGGGGGGGGGGGGGGGGGGGGGGGGGGGGGGGGGGGGGGGGGGGGGGGGGGGGGGGGGGGGGGGGGGGGGGGGGGGGGGGGGGGGGGGGGGGGGGGGGGGGGGGGGGGGGGGGGGGGGGGGGGGGGGGGGGGGGGGGGGGGGGGGGGGGGGGGGGGGGGGGGGGGGGGGGGGGGGGGGGGGGGGGGGGGGGGGGGGGGGGGGGGGGGGGGGGGGGGGGGGGGGGGGGGGGGGGGGGGGGGGGGGGGGGGGGGGGGGGGGGGGGGGGGGGGGGGGGGGGGGGGGGGGGGGGGGGGGGGGGGGGGGGGGGGGGGGGGGGGGGGGGGGGGGGGGGGGGGGGGGGGGGGGGGGGGGGGGGGGGGGGGGGGGGGGGGGGGGGGGGGGGGGGGGGGGGGGGGGGGGGGGGGGGGGGGGGGGGGGGGGGGGGGGGGGGGGGGGGGGGGGGGGGGGGGGGGGGGGGGGGGGGGGGGGGGGGGGGGGGGGGGGGGGGGGGGGGGGGGGGGGGGGGGGGGGGGGGGGGTAAAATCATGCAAATGTTTTCAGCACCGGTTTTGAAGTAAGTAAGATAAAATCCTGTAAAGAAAATGTATGGTTAAGTGTGGACGAGGACTGGCATCCTGTCAAGTACTCCTGTTATGTCCTGAAAGTGGCATGTACATCCTGTTGCGCCAGCTCCTTCTCCCATTTATACCTTTCCTGTCCAGTGAAACGCAATGTTAAGTAATGTAATGTTCACGTATTTCAAAAGTCCATGCATCACTGCATTGCATTTCATGTTCTTATTGAGCTCTAGGCTCATAGTTGAACTCCTGTTGTAGGTATGGATTTTCCAGATGAGGAGCTTGATCCTCAAACTGACGAGTTGATGTAGTTGGGGGAGAAGCTCACGGGATGGTTACTGCAGCCAGACAAATCCTGTCCCGAGGTTTAAGTATTTAAAGTAAAGTCTATGTCTGTAAACCCTACTGGAATTCTGTGTTTGGTTTTTAAACTATGTTAGGATTCTGTATTTTTGGTTGTTGAAAACTCTGTAGGAAATTCTGTTGGATATAGATAATGTAAGGTATTCTGTTGGTTAAGCTTTCTCTTGTTAAAACCTCTGTATTCGACAGTTGAACTATGTTTTGAAGTATTCTGGAATTCGTTTGGAATATTTTCTGTTAGTCTGTGCATGGACAGCTTCTGGTTTTAGAGCTATCCATGTAGTGTGATTTTTCTTAAGTTTCTGTCATGTTAGAGCCATCCATGTAATTTGTTTTTCCTTAAAATTCCGTCGTGTTTTTCCCGATATGTTCAAAAATCATGTTTTGAATCGTTTTCTGAAGTTTGAAGTTTTCATACATTCTGTTTCCACAACTTTTGTTTTTATGTAATCATGTTAAAAGTTGCCAGTTTTGTCTTTTACATTTTTAGTCATCCGGTCACTGTTCACATTTTTCATCTTCCGGTCACTGTTCACAAATTTCATCTTCCGGTCACTGTTCACAATTTCATCTTCCGGTCACTGTTCACAAATTTCATCTTCCGGTTACTGTTCACAAATTTCATCTTCCGGTTACTGTTCACAAATTTCATCTTCCGTCACTGTTCACAAATTTCATCTTCCGGTCACTGTTCACATTTTTCATCTTCCGGTTACTGTTCACAAATTTCATCTTCCGTCACTGTTCACAAATTTCATCTTCCGTCACTGTTCACATTTTTCATCTTCCGGTCACTGTTCACATTTTTCATCTTCCGTCACTGTTCACAAATTTCATCTTCCGTCACTGTTCACAAATTTCATCTTCCGGTCACTGTTCACAAATTTCATCTTCCGGTTACTGTTCACAAATTTCATCTTCCGTCACTGTTCACATTTTTCATCTTCCGGTCACTGTTCACATTTTCATCTTCCGTCACTGTTCACATTTTTCATCTTCCGTCACTGTTCACATTTTCATCTTCCGTCACTGTTCACATTTTCATCTTCCGTCACTGTTCACAAATTTCATCTTCCGTCACTGTTCACAAATTTCATCTTCCGTCACTGTTCACAATTTCATCTTCCGGTCACTGTTCACATTTTTCATCTTCCGGTTACTGTTCACAAATTTCATCTTCCGTCACTGTTCACATTTTCATCTTCCGTCACTGTTCACAAATTTCATCTTCCGGTTACTGTTCACAAATTTCATCTTCCGGTCACTGTTCACAATTTCATCTTCCGTCACTGTTCACAAATTTCATCTTCCGTCACTGTTCACATTTTTCATCTTCCGTCACTGTTCACAAATTTCATCTTCCGGTTACTGTTCACAAATTTCATCTTCCGGTTACTGTTCACAAATTTCATCTTCCGTCACTGTTCACAATTTCATCTTCCGGTCACTGTTCACAATTTCATCTTCCGGTCACTGTTCACAATTTCATCTTCCGTCACTGTTCACAAATTTCATCTTCCGTCACTGTTCACAAATTTCATCTTCCGTCACTGTTCACAATTTCATCTTCCGGTCACTGTTCACATTTTTCATCTTCCGGTTACTGTTCACAAATTTCATCTTCCGTCACTGTTCACATTTTTCATCTTCCGTCACTGTTCACAAATTTCATCTTCCGGTTACTGTTCACAAATTTCATCTTCCGGTCACTGTTCACAATTTCATCTTCCGTCACTGTTCACAAATTTCATCTTCCGTCACTGTTCACATTTTTCATCTTCCGTCACTGTTCACAAATTTCATCTTCCGGTTACTGTTCACAAATTTCATCTTCCGGTTACTGTTCACAAATTTCATCTTCCGTCACTGTTCACAATTTCATCTTCCGGTCACTGTTCACAATTTCATCTTCCGGTCACTGTTCACATTTTTCATCTTCCGTCACTGTTCACAAATTTCATCTTCCGTCACTGTTCACAAATTTCATCTTCCGTCACTGTTCACAATTTCATCTTCCGTCACTGTTCACATTTTTCATCTTCCGGTCACTGTTCACAATTTCATCTTCCGTCACTGTTCACAATTTCATCTTCCGTCACTGTTCACAATTTCATCTTCCGTCACTGTTCACAATTTCATCTTCCGTCACTGTTCACAATTTCATCTTCCGGTCACTGTTCACAAATTTCATCTTCCGTCACTGTTCACAATTTCATCTTCCGTCACTGTTCACAATTTCATCTTCCGGTTACTGTTCACAAATTTCATCTTCCGTCACTGTTCACAATTTCATCTTCCGGTTACTGTTCACAAATTTCATCTTCCGGTCACTGTTCACATTTTTCATCTTCCGGTTACTGTTCACAAATTTCATCTTCCGTCACTGTTCACAAATTTCATCTTCCGGTTACTGTTCACAAATTTCATCTTCCGTCACTGTTCACATTTTTCATCTTCCGGTCACTGTTCACATTTTTCATCTTCCGTCACTGTTCACATTTTTCATCTTCCGTCACTGTTCACAATTTCATCTTCCGGTCACTGTTCACATTTTTCATCTTCCGGTCACTGTTCACATTTTTCATCTTCCGGTTACTGTTCACAAATTTCATCTTCCGGTTACTGTTCACAAATTTCATCTTCCGTCACTGTTCACAATTTCATCTTCCGTCACTGTTCACATTTTTCATCTTCCGGTTACTGTTCACAAATTTCATCTTCCGTCACTGTTCACATTTTTCATCTTCCGGTTACTGTTCACAAATTTCATCTTCCGGTCACTGTTCACAAATTTCATCTTCCGGTCACTGTTCACAAATTTCATCTTCCGGTTACTGTTCACAAATTTCATCTTCCGTCACTGTTCACAAATTTCATCTTCCGTCACTGTTCACATTTTTCATCTTCCGGTCACTGTTCACATTTTTCATCTTCCGGTCACTGTTCACAATTTCATCTTCCGTCACTGTTCACATTTTTCATCTTCCGTCACTGTTCACAATTTCATCTTCCGGTCACTGTTCACAAATTTCATCTTCCGTCACTGTTCACAATTTCATCTTCCGTCACTGTTCACAATTTCATCTTCCGTCACTGTTCACAAATTTCATCTTCCGGTCACTGTTCACAAATTTCATCTTCCGTCACTGTTCACATTTTTCATCTTCCGTCACTGTTCACAAATTTCATCTTCCGGTTACTGTTCACAAATTTCATCTTCCGTCACTGTTCACAATTTCATCTTCCGGTCACTGTTCACAATTTCATCTTCCGTCACTGTTCACAATTTCATCTTCCGGTCACTGTTCACAATTTCATCTTCCGTCACTGTTCACAATTTCATCTTCCGGTTACTGTTCACAAATTTCATCTTCCGTCACTGTTCACAATTTCATCTTCCGGTCACTGTTCACAATTTCATCTTCCGGTTACTGTTCACAAATTTCATCTTCCGTCACTGTTCACAATTTCATCTTCCGGTCACTGTTCACAATTTCATCTTCCGGTCACTGTTCACAATTTCATCTTCCGGTCACTGTTCACAATTTCATCTTCCGGTCACTGTTCACATTTTTCATCTTCCGGTCACTGTTCACAATTTCATCTTCCGGTCACTGTTCACATTTTTCATCTTCCGGTTACTGTTCACAAATTTCATCTTCCGTCACTGTTCACATTTTTCATCTTCCGTCACTGTTCACATTTTTCATCTTCCGTCACTGTTCACATTTTTCATCTTCCGTCACTGTTCACAATTTCATCTTCCGGTCACTGTTCACATTTTTCATCTTCCGGTCACTGTTCACAATTTCATCTTCCGGTCACTGTTCACATTTTTCATCTTCCGGTCACTGTTCACAATTTCATCTTCCGGTCACTGTTCACATTTTTCATCTTCCGGTCACTGTTCACATTTTTCATCTTCCGGTTACTGTTCACAAATTTCATCTTCCGTCACTGTTCACATTTTTCATCTTCCGGTCACTGTTCACATTTTTCATCTTCCGGTTACTGTTCACAAATTTCATCTTCCGTCACTGTTCACAAATTTCATCTTCCGTCACTGTTCACATTTTTCATCTTCCGTTAAGTACTTTGACCGAGGAGTGAGAAAGGAGAAGTTACTTGAGTTTTCTCGGCTGCGACAGTATGGATCTGTGGCCGAGTATGTTCAGAAATTTGAGTCGCTATCCCGATATGCAACACACATGGTGGCCACTGATGAGAACAAGGTGCACCAGTTTATTCAAGGTTTAAAGATGGACCTTCTGCGAGGAATCACGACTGGAGGTTTTGATGAGGCACCATATGTGAAAGTGGTGGCCAAGGCTTATCAACTGGAGGCCTTAGAAATAAAGTCCCAGAGACAGAGAGAACCACCGAGAGGAATTATAAGAAATACTCCTCAACAACAACAACAAAAGATTCAGAATGTACATCCTCAACAGCAACAGAACCAGGGGCATTAAAAGGCCAATGAGACCCTTACTTACCAGGACAAAGGGAAGAGACCGATGGGAGGCTCCTCAGCCTCCTGTCTGCCCACGTTGCCAGAAGAATCATACAGGAGACTGCAGGCTCTTTACCTGGTCAATGTTTCCGGTGTGGTAAAGAAGGCCATCAAGTCCGGATTGTCCGGTGCCTGACACAAGGCCGGTTGGTGTATGCCTAGAGGTGTTTGCAATGATGGAGGACGTCGATAATGCTGATCAGCACACAGCAATTACAGGTACAATATTAGTATGTAATGTGCCTGCTTATACCTTGTGGGACACGGGGGCCACACATTCGTTTGTGGCCATGGACTTTGTAGTTAGACAAAAATTTGTAGTACGTCCTCAGATCAGCCCTACAGCGTTATGCTACCGTCCGGAGAGTTTATGCACTCTGAGCAGGTTGTACGGGGTGATATAGTGTCAGTGGGAGACCAGAAATTTTATGCCGATCTTATCGTCATCGGTATGAAAGGGTACGATGTCATTCTGGGATGGACTGCTATTTAGACATTATGCCACCATCAACTGTAGGTCCGGCTTGTGTCATTTAAGCGCCCAAATGAAGTAGAATTCTCTTATCAGGCAGTACCGAAGAAACACCGTATGCCCTGTGATATCTTCCTTGAAAGCTCAACGACTGATGAAGTCAGGATGCATCGCATTTCTTGCCCACGTTGTGGATGTTCAAAGGCAAAATGAGGGTGGAACTTCAAAACATTCCGGTAGTCCGGACTTCTTAGAGGTTTTCTTAGATGACTTACCGGGATTGCCACCTGATCGTGACATCGAGTTTGAAATCGATGTGTATCCTGGTGCGGAACCAGTATCGAAGAATCCGTACCGTATGGCACCAATTGAACTGAAGGAGTTGAAGGCTCAGTTGAAAGAATTAATGGACAAGGGTTTTGTGCGCCCTAGTTTCTCTCCGTGGGGTGCTCCCGTCTTGTTTGTCAAGAAGAAGGGATGGGTCCCTACGGATGTGTATTGACTACCGTGAGCTGAACAAGTGACTATCAAGAATAAGTACCCGTTGCCAAGAATTGACGATTTGTTTGATCAGCTACAGGGGGCTCGGGTATTTTCTAAGATTGACTTACGCTCGGCTATTACCAGTTGAAGGTCAGAGCTGAGGATATTCCAAAGACTGCCTTCAGAACCCGGTACGGGCACCTACGAGTTCTTGGTGATGTCGTTCGGGTTGACTAATGCTCCGGCAGCATTTATGGACCTAATGAACAGGATATTCCATGATGTCTTGGATAAATTTGTGATCGTTTTCATCGACGACATTCTGGTTTATTCCAGGAGTATGGCTGAGCATGAGAAACACTTGGCTATGGTACTGTCAATCCTAAAGCAACATCAATTATATGCCAAGCTGTCAAAGTGTGAGTTTCTTGTTAAACAAGATTAATTTCTTGGGCAACGTGGTGTCTGCTGAAGGAGTATCTGTGGACCCGGCCAAGATTCAGGCTGTGAGGGATTGGCCCAGGCCGAGAAATGCAAGTGAAGTACGAAGCTTTATCGGGCTAGCTGGTTATTACAGGAAATTCATCAAGGGGTTTTCTGTGATCGCGAAGCCTATGACCAGCTTAACAAGGAAGGAAATCAAGTTCAAGTGGTCTGAAGCATGTGAGGAGAGCTTTCAGACACTTAAGCAGAAATTAACCACTGCTCCTCTGTTAGTATTGCCAGTTGAAGATGGCAAATTCAGCGTATACTGTGATGCTCAAAGATTGGCCTGGGATGCGTATTGATGCAAGAGGGTAAAGTGGTAGCATACGCATCAAGACAGTTGAAGAACCATGAACAAAACTACCCTACTCACGACCTTGAGTTAGCGGCAGTTGTATTTGCGCTGAAAGTATGGAGACACCACCTATATGGACAGTCATGTGAGGTGTTTTCTGACCACAAGAGTTTGAAGTACCTCTTTACTCAGAAAGAGTTGCATATGAGACAAAGGCGGTGGTTAGAATTGTGAAAGATTACGATGTTGAGATCAAATACCATCCTGGTAAAGCTAATGTGGTAGCTGATGCACTGAGCAGGATGCCAGCTACCATGCAACCAGTTATGTCGGCCGTATCAATGCCTTTGAGGACGGAGATACAGAAGTTCGATATGGAGATGGTTTCTGGGCTATCGGCCATACTAGCAGATTTGACGCTACGACCCACCGTCCTGGACCGAATTAAAGAAGCTCAGAAGACCAATTCAAAAGAGATGGCTGATATGGTGAGCAAAGTACCAATGGCTTCTTCCGATTTCAGTTATTCGGGAGATGGAGTTCTAAAGTTCAAAAACAGATGGTATGTTCCGAAAGACGAAGAGCTACGGAAGCACATCTTATCGGAAGCCCACTCATCTCCTTTCTCTGTGCATCCTGGAAGCACGAAGATGTACCAGGATTTGAAACTTCACTTCTGGTGGCCGAATATGAAGAATGAAGTGGCAAAATATGTGGAGTCTTGTATGATATGCCAACAGGTCAAAGCTGAACATCAACGACCAAGTGGAACGCTTCAACCTCTTCCGATTCCCGAATGGAAATGGGAGAACGTTACAATGGACTTCGTTGTTGGTCTGCCAAGAACAGTTAAAGGCCATAATAGCATTTGGGTCATAGTGGACAGATTAACGAAGTCGGCCCATTTTCTACCTGTGAAGACGACGTTCACCATGGATCAGTATGCCGAGCTGTATATTAGTGAGATTATTAAGCTGCATGGCATTCCTGTATCAATCGTCTCAGACCGTGATCCCAGATTCACTTCCAGATTTTGGAAAAGTTTGCAAAGCTCCTTGGGCACTAGATTGGACTTCAGCACGGCATTTCACCCACAGACGGATGGACAATCTGAGAGAACGATTCAGACATTGGAGGATATGCTAAGATCGTGCGTGCTGGAATTTCATGCTCCTTGGAGTAGATACCTGCCACTTGTGGAGTTTGCTTACAACAATAGCTACCAGGCTACGATCGGTATGGCTCCATATGAAGCACTTTATGGCAGGAAGTGTAGATCCCCATTATGTTGGGATGAAGTCGGAGAAACCAGCTTATCGGCCCCGAAATACTGCAACAGATGTCTGGGGTAATAACGGCGATCAAGCAAAGAATCCAGGCTGCACAAAGTCGACAGAAGAGCTATGCAGACCATCGGAGAAGAGATTTAGAGTTTGCTGAAGGTGATGAAGTATTCTTGAAGGTGTCACCTTTCAAGGGCGTGATGAGGTTTGGAAAGAAAGGGAAGCTAAGCCCAAGGTTCATTGGCCCTTTTCCCATCTTGAAGCGTGTGGGAAGCGTGGCGTACAGACTACAGTTACCTGCGTCTATGGAAGGAGTACACAATGTTTTTCACGTGTCGATGCTGAGGAATGTGTACGAGATCCAACTCAGATCGTGGAACATGTGGACTTTGATATAATGCCGACGCTGACATATGAAGAAAGGCCCATACAGATTCTGGATACCCAGTCAAAGTATTGCGCAACAAGGTGGTCCCATTAGTGAAAAGTTTTGTGGCGCAATCATAACGTGGAGGAAGCCACATGGGAAAGACAAGAAGATGTAGAGCCCAATATCCGGACCTCTTTGCTTAGGCAAATTTTGGGGACAAAATTTCTGTTAAGGTGGGTGGAATGTAACACCCGGCATTTTTGCCACGTGGTCATTTAAGCGGGATAAATTGTATATTAATACAATAGATATTTTCTTTTATTTGTTTGGACGTTGAATTGGAAAACCAAACCCGTGTGTAATCAAAACAAAACCAATTTGATTAAAAACCAATGGAAGGGCAAATGTGGAAGTAATTAAGGTTGGTGGGAGGAAAACAAATAGATGATTGACATGTGGCAGCTTGTTGAAGAAGTTAAGTTCTTTCTCCTACGTGAATGTTCATTCACTTCTCTGTTTCCCCTCATCTCTCTCGGCTTTCTCTCTTCCAAGCGATTGAAACAAAACTTCCACACTTTGTTTCTCCAGCGTTTCTCGTTTTCTTCAGCAAAGGTGAGCGTCTTTTAATGCTAATAAATTTGGACAAGTTTAAGGTGAGTTTTTATCGAAGTTTAGGGTTTTCGGTTTTCGGTGAAAACTCACTGTTTTTGGATGAAAACACGTTGGTGTGTTTTCTAAAGAGTTGAAATGTGTTTGCTGCATTTCCTACGAGATATTAGTTAGCATTTGTAGCGTGTTTAAACTCTGAACATTCATGCTACAGGTCCGAGCTTTCCAGAGACGTTCGAGCATACTACTTGGCTGCACACAGGTAAGTTCATGCATCTATGTTGGCCCTTAAGGCCCTACAACTCGGAGGTACTAGGTCTGGTTCGGGTAGATAGGTTTTAGGTTATGTTTTAAGTTAAACGTGTTTCCGTTATATTCTGTTTCCTGTTGTATTCATTCTGTCATCTGTGAATGTTAAGTTTAAGCATTTCACTTATTCATGCATACACGTTTCCTGTAAAATCATGCAAATGTTTTCAGCACCGGTTTGAAGTAAGTAAGATAAAATCCTGTAAAGAAAATGTATGGTTAAGTGTGGACGAGGACTGGCATCCTGTCAAGTACTCCTGTTATGTCCTGAAAGTGGCATGTACATCCTGTTGCGCCAGCTCCTTCTCCCATTTATACCTTTCCTGTCCAGTGAAACGCAATGTTAAGTAATGTAATGTTCAGTATTTCAAAAGTCCATGCATCACTGCATTGCATTTCATGTTCTTATTGAGCTCTAGGCTCATAGTTGAACTCCTGTTGTAGGTATGGATTTTCCAGATGAGGAGCTTGATCCTCAAACTGACGAGTTGATGTAGTTGGGGGAGGAGCTCACGGGATGGTTGCTGCAGCCAGACAAATCCTGTCCCGAGGTTTAAGTATTTAAAGTAAGTCTATGTCTGTAAACCCTACTGGAATTCTGTGTTTGGTTTTTAAACTATGTTAGGATTCTGTATTTTTGGTTGTTGAAACTCTGTAGGAAATTCTGTTGGATATAGATAATGTAAGGTATCTGTTGGTTAAGCTTTCTCTTGTTAAAACCTCTGTATTCGACAGTTGAACTATGTTTTGAAGTATTCTGGAATTCGTTTGGAATATTTTCTGTTAGTCTGTGCATGGACAGCTTCTGGTTTTAGAGCTATCCATGTAGTGTGATTTTTCTTAAGTTTCTGTCATGTTAGAGCCATCCATAGTAATTTGTTTTTCCTTAAAATTCCGTCGTGTTTTTCCCCGATATGTTCAAAAATCATGTTTTGAATCGTTTCTGAAGTTTGAAGTTTTCATACATTCGGTTCCACAACTTTTGTTTTTTATGTAATCATGTTAAAAGTTGCCAGTTTTGTCTTTTACAATTTCATCTTCCGGTCACTGTTCACAATTTACCTCCGGTCATGTTCACAAATTTCCTCTTCCGGTCACTGTTCACGAAATTTCATCTTCCGGTCACTGTTCACAATTTTCAACAAATCCGGTCACTGTTCACAAATTTCATCTTCCGGTCACTGTTCACAATTTCATCTTCCGTCACTGTTCACATTTTTCATCTTCCGTCACTGTTCACATTTTTCATCTTCCGGTTACTGTTCACAAATTTCATCTTCCGTCACTGTTCACAAATTTCATCTTCCGGTCACTGTTCACATTTTTCATCTTCCGGTTACTGTTCACAAATTTCATCTTCCGTCACTGTTCACAAATTTCATCTTCCGGTCACTGTTCACATTTTTCATCTTCCGTCACTGTTCACAAATTTCATCTTCCGGTCACTGTTCACAAATTTCATCTTCCGGTCACTGTTCACAAATTTCATCTTCCGGTCACTGTTCACAAATTTCATCTTCCGTCACTGTTCACATTTTTCATCTTCCGGTCACTGTTCACATTTTTCATCTTCCGTCACTGTTCACAATTTCATCTTCCGTCACTGTTCACAATTTCATCTTCCGGTTACTGTTCACAAATTTCATCTTCGGTCACTGTTCACATTTTTAACAAATCCGGTCACTGTTCACATTTTTAACAAATCCGGTCACTGTTCACATTTTTAACAAATCCGGTCACTGTTCACATTTTTCATCTTCCGTCACTGTTCACAAATTTCATCTTCCGTCACTGTTCACAAATTTCATCTTCGGTCACTGTTCACAATTTCATCTTCCGGTCACTGTTCACATTTTTCATCTTCCGTCACTGTTCACATTTTTCATCTTCCGGTCACTGTTCACATTTTTAACAAATCCGGTCACTGTTCACAATTTCATCTTCCGGTCACTGTTCACATTTTTAACAAATCCGGTCACTGTTCACAAATTTCATCTTCGGTCACTGTTCACATTTTTAACAAATCCGGTCACTGTTCACAAATTTCATCTTCCGGTCACTGTTCACAAATTTCATCTTCCGTCACTGTTCACAAATTTCATCTTCGGTCACTGTTCACAAATTTCATCTTCGGTCACTGTTCACATTTTTCATCTTCCGGTTACTGTTCACAAATTTCATCTTCGGTCACTGTTCACATTTTTCATCTTCCGGTCACTGTTCACAAATTTCATCTTCGGTCACTGTTCACAATTTCATCTTCCGGTTACTGTTCACAAATTTCATCTTCCGTCACTGTTCACAATTTCATCTTCCGGTTACTGTTCACAAATTTCATCTTCGGTCACTGTTCACAATTTCATCTTCCGTCACTGTTCACATTTTTAACAAATCCGGTCACTGTTCACAAATTTCATCTTCGGTCACTGTTCACAAATTTCATCTTCCGGTTACTGTTCACAAATTTCATCTTCCGGTTACTGTTCACAAATTTCATCTTCGGTCACTGTTCACAATTTCATCTTCCGTCACTGTTCACATTTTTCATCTTCCGGTTACTGTTCACAAATTTCATCTTCGGTCACTGTTCACAATTTCATCTTCCGGTCACTGTTCACAATTTCATCTTCCGTCACTGTTCACATTTTTCATCTTCCGTCACTGTTCACAATTTCATCTTCCGTCACTGTTCACAATTTCATCTTCCGTCACTGTTCACATTTTTCATCTTCCGGTCACTGTTCACAAATTTCATCTTCCGTCACTGTTCACAAATTTCATCTTCCGGTCACTGTTCACAAATTTCATCTTCCGGTCACTGTTCACATTTTTCATCTTCCGTCACTGTTCACAATTTCATCTTCCGTCACTGTTCACAAATTTCATCTTCCGGTCACTGTTCACAAATTTCATCTTCCGGTCACTGTTCACAATTTCATCTTCCGTCACTGTTCACAATTTCATCTTCCGTCACTGTTCACAATTTCATCTTCCGGTTACTGTTCACAAATTTCATCTTCCGGTCACTGTTCACAATTTCATCTTCCGTCACTGTTCACAAATTTCATCTTCCGTCACTGTTCACAAATTTCATCTTCCGGTCACTGTTCACAATTTCATCTTCCGTCACTGTTCACATTTTTCATCTTCCGGTCACTGTTCACAATTTCATCTTCCGTCACTGTTCACATTTTTCATCTTCCGGTCACTGTTCACAATTTCATCTTCCGGTCACTGTTCACAATTTCATCTTCCGGTCACTGTTCACAATTTCATCTTCCGTCACTGTTCACATTTTTCATCTTCCGTCACTGTTCACAATTTCATCTTCCGTCACTGTTCACAATTTCATCTTCCGTCACTGTTCACATTTTTCATCTTCCGTCACTGTTCACAATTTCATCTTCCGTCACTGTTCACAAATTTCATCTTCCGTCACTGTTCACAAATTTCATCTTCCGTCACTGTTCACAAATTTCATCTTCCGTCACTGTTCACAAATTTCATCTTCCGTCACTGTTCACAAATTTCATCTTCCGGTCACTGTTCACAAATTTCATCTTCCGGTCACTGTTCACAATTTCATCTTCCGGTCACTGTTCACAATTTCATCTTCCGTCACTGTTCACAAATTTCATCTTCCGTCACTGTTCACAAATTTCATCTTCCGGTCACTGTTCACATTTTTCATCTTCCGTCACTGTTCACATTTTTCATCTTCCGTCACTGTTCACAATTTCATCTTCCGTCACTGTTCACAATTTCATCTTCCGTCACTGTTCACAATTTCATCTTCCGTCACTGTTCACAATTTCATCTTCCGGTCACTGTTCACATTTTTCATCTTCCGGTCACTGTTCACATTTTTCATCTTCCGTCACTGTTCACAAATTTCATCTTCCGTCACTGTTCACAATTTCATCTTCCGTCACTGTTCACAAATTTCATCTTCCGTCACTGTTCACAATTTCATCTTCCGTCACTGTTCACATTTTTCATCTTCCGTCACTGTTCACAATTTCATCTTCCGGTCACTGTTCACAAATTTCATCTTCCGTCACTGTTCACATTTTTCATCTTCCGTCACTGTTCACAAATTTCATCTTCCGGTCACTGTTCACAAATTTCATCTTCCGGTCACTGTTCACAATTTCATCTTCCGTCACTGTTCACAAATTTCATCTTCCGTCACTGTTCACAATTTCATCTTCCGGTCACTGTTCACAAATTTCATCTTCCGTCACTGTTCACAATTTCATCTTCCGTCACTGTTCACAATTTCATCTTCCGTCACTGTTCACATTTTTCATCTTCCGTCACTGTTCACAAATTTCATCTTCCGTCACTGTTCACAATTTCATCTTCCGTCACTGTTCACAAATTTCATCTTCCGTCACTGTTCACAATTTCATCTTCCGTCACTGTTCACAAATTTCATCTTCCGTCACTGTTCACAATTTCATCTTCCGTCACTGTTCACAATTTCATCTTCCGTCACTGTTCACAAATTTCATCTTCCGGTCACTGTTCACAATTTCATCTTCCGGTCACTGTTCACAAATTTCATCTTCCGTCACTGTTCACAAATTTCATCTTCCGTCACTGTTCACAATTTCATCTTCCGTCACTGTTCACAAATTTCATCTTCCGTCACTGTTCACAAATTTCATCTTCCGTCACTGTTCACAATTTCATCTTCCGGTCACTGTTCACAATTTCATCTTCCGTCACTGTTCACAAATTTCATCTTCCGGTTACTGTTCACAAATTTCATCTTCCGTCACTGTTCACAATTTCATCTTCCGTCACTGTTCACATTTTTCATCTTCCGGTCACTGTTCACAAATTTCATCTTCCGTCACTGTTCACAAATTTCATCTTCCGTCACTGTTCACAAATTTCATCTTCCGTCACTGTTCACAAATTTCATCTTCCGGTCACTGTTCACAATTTCATCTTCCGTCACTGTTCACAAATTTCATCTTCCGTCACTGTTCACAAATTTCATCTTCCGGTCACTGTTCACAATTTCATCTTCCGGTCACTGTTCACAATTTCATCTTCCGGTTACTGTTCACAAATTTCATCTTCCGGTCACTGTTCACAAATTTCATCTTCCGGTCACTGTTCACAAATTTCATCTTCCGGTCACTGTTCACAAATTTCATCTTCCGGTCACTGTTCACAAATTTCATCTTCCGGTCACTGTTCACAAATTTCATCTTCCGGTCACTGTTCACAAATTTCATCTTCCGGTCACTGTTCACAAATTTCATCTTCCGGTCACTGTTCACAAATTTCATCTTCCGGTCACTGTTCACAAATTTCATCTTCCGGTCACTGTTCACAAATTTCATCTTCCGGTCACTGTTCACAAATTTCATCTTCCGGTCACTGTTCACAAATTTCATCTTCCGGTCACTGTTCACAAATTTCATCTTCCGGTCACTGTTCACAAATTTCATCTTCCGGTCACTGTTCACAAATTTCATCTTCCGGTCACTGTTCACAAATTTCATCTTCCGGTCACTGTTCACAAATTTCATCTTCCGGTCACTGTTCACAAATTTCATCTTCCGGTCACTGTTCACAAATTTCATCTTCCGGTCACTGTTCACAAATTTCATCTTCCGGTCACTGTTCACAAATTTCATCTTCCGGTCACTGTTCACAAATTTCATCTTCCGGTCACTGTTCACAAATTTCATCTTCCGGTCACTGTTCACAAATTTCATCTTCCGGTCACTGTTCACAAATTTCATCTTCCGGTCACTGTTCACAAATTTCATCTTCCGGTCACTGTTCACAAATTTCATCTTCCGGTCACTGTTCACAAATTTCATCTTCCGGTCACTGTTCACAAATTTCATCTTCCGGTCACTGTTCACAAATTTCATCTTCCGGTCACTGTTCACAAATTTCATCTTCCGGTCACTGTTCACAAATTTCATCTTCCGGTCACTGTTCACAAATTTCATCTTCCGGTCACTGTTCACAAATTTCATCTTCCGGTCACTGTTCACAAATTTCATCTTCCGGTCACTGTTCACAAATTTCATCTTCCGGTCACTGTTCACAAATTTCATCTTCCGGTCACTGTTCACAAATTTCATCTTCCGGTCACTGTTCACAAATTTCATCTTCCGGTCACTGTTCACAAATTTCATCTTCCGGTCACTGTTCACAAATTTCATCTTCCGGTCACTGTTCACAAATTTCATCTTCCGGTCACTGTTCACAAATTTCATCTTCCGGTCACTGTTCACAAATTTCATCTTCCGGTCACTGTTCACAAATTTCATCTTCCGGTCACTGTTCACAAATTTCATCTTCCGGTCACTGTTCACAAATTTCATCTTCCGGTCACTGTTCACAAATTTCATCTTCCGGTCACTGTTCACAAATTTCATCTTCCGGTCACTGTTCACAAATTTCATCTTCCGGTCACTGTTCACAAATTTCATCTTCCGGTCACTGTTCACAAATTTCATCTTCCGGTCACTGTTCACAAATTTCATCTTCCGGTCACTGTTCACAAATTTCATCTTCCGGTCACTGTTCACAAATTTCATCTTCCGGTCACTGTTCACAAATTTCATCTTCCGGTCACTGTTCACAAATTTCATCTTCCGGTCACTGTTCACAAATTTCATCTTCCGGTCACTGTTCACAAATTTCATCTTCCGGTCACTGTTCACAAATTTCATCTTCCGGTCACTGTTCACAAATTTCATCTTCCGGTCACTGTTCACAAATTTCATCTTCCGGTCACTGTTCACAAATTTCATCTTCCGTGTTGGAATTCTATTGGTCAGTATATTTTTTATGGATGAACTTGATGGAGGTTAATCTTCATGCATTAAAAAGAGGTTTCTAGTCCTCTCTCTCTCTGCTGAAAAAACAGAACGTACATGACAAATTCTCCATCAGACTATCATTGAAAGAGAGTTACGAAAAGGGAGAGAAAAATCCTATTAAGAAATCAAGAAACCATGGATCCAAGTAAGTAATATTTTCTATCACCTTATGCTTCTGTAATTTTTATTTTGATCATAGAGACATGAACATCAAATTATCGTACATGTTTCTGTTATTTCTCTGTTAAGAAAATAAGAGAAAATTATGTAAACATGTACTATTTACCTTCATGGAATCAGGTAATCAATTATTTCTATTATGAAGAGATAAGAAAAATGATTGATGTTTGTGAAATATCTATTGTTCAAGATCCTGTTATTTCACTAGAATGAAAAGAGAAAATTAAAGCTAGCATGTGGTATCAGAGCATCGTTGTAGAACAGTTGATTTTCCAATTATGAATCGTATGTTTATCCGCTCTTTACTGATCGATTTCTGTTAAAATAAGGATAAATAATTGGTGATATTAAGAAATTTTGAAATTATTGTTTATGGACATTATTGTTCACTGATTTTACTGTTCACATCGATGTTACTGTTCATGGCCGATTTTATTGTTCACTCCGGCGTACTGTTCACGGCCGATTACTGTTCATTAAAAAAATGTTTAATTGTATATATGACAATTATGTCTTGTCATTATTAATAATTGAAATTGGATCAAAATATCATTTATGTGAATGTCATTATTATTTAATTTGATGTCTAAATTATGATGATTTGTTAGTCACCAAAGTGGCCGAATCAGAACATTTTTCTCAGATATCAAATTAAATAAATTCAATTGCTCATGTTTTATGTGATGCTCGCTAATGAAATGACATGATGATAATTATGATTTTGACATGAGTGTATTGATTTTCATTGTTATAAAATAGTTTAAATCGCCCAAAGGTTGATTGGTTATTTTATAATGATGAATATAATTGTGGTAAATTGATATGCTTTGATTGGGTGTGTTTAGTATATCCAAAGATAACGAACATGTCTATATCGAGTATGTTGATTACCAATTATGTGAAATTTAAGTTGAGCATCAATTATGTTTATAATTATATATTGTTGTGTCACCCAAAGGAGAACTTCAATATATATTTATGATTGTTTGATTGCCTTATGACTCAAAGCATTAAAGTATGAGCATGTTTTATATTTTGCAGCATCTATTCCTGTTGCTCTTCATTTGCAAGCCACATCTGTTGTAAAGTTTTCTGGTCTAAATTTCTCTGAATGGTGCGAACAAGTTCAGTTTCACCTTGGTGTTCTGGATCTTGATTTGGCACTATTAACTGAGAAACCAGCTGCTATTACTGCATCTAGTAGCGTTGATCAGAGATCTTCCTATAAAGCTTGGGAAAGATCAAACAGACTGAGCCTAATGTTTATGCGGATGACTGTAGCGAACAACATCAAGTCCACATTTCCTAAAACTGAAAGTACAAAGGAATTTATGAAATTTATGGAAGAATGTTCTCAGTCTGAATCGGCTGATAAATCACTTACTGGAACACTGATGGGTACTTTGACCACCATGAAGTTTGATGGTTCTCGTACCATGCATGAACATGTTGTTGAAATGACAAACATGGCAGCAAGATTAAAGTCCATGGGAATGGAAGTGAATGAGAACTTCCTAGTGACGTTTATCCTGAACTCCTTGCCTCCTCAATATGGCCCATTTCATATGAGCTATAACACTATGAGGACTAAATGGAATGTACATGAATTGCAAAGTATGCTCATTCAGGAAGAAGCAAGGCTTAAGAAACCAGGAACTCAAGCTGTCGATCTCATGAATTATGAAGGAGCTGGAAAGAAACCAATAAAGAAAGGTGGAAAGGATAAGAAAGGATTATCATCGATAGCTCAGTCCTCTTTCCAAATCGACAAAAAGGAACAACGAAAGGATAAATGTAATTTATGTCGAAAGCAAGGACATTATCAGAAAGATTGCCTAAAACGTAAGGCATGGTTCGAAAAGAAAGGTAAGTCTAGTGCTTTCGTATGTTTCGAATCAAATTTAATTGAAGTTCCTTGTAATACTTGGTGGATTGATTCTAGTTGTACTACTTACGTTTCTAATACGATGCAGGAATTCCTTACAACCCAAACCATAAGCCCAAATGAAAAGTACATATTTATGGGCAATCGGATGAAAGTTCCAGTTGAAGCTATTGGAACTTACCGACTAATGTTTGACACTGGACATCAATTAGATCTTTTTCAAACTGTTTATGTTCCATCTGTTTCTCGTAATTTAGTTTCTTTGTCTAAACTTGATACAGCTGGATATTCCTTTATGTTTGGGAATGAATGTTTCAATTTGTATAAAAATAATGTTCTTATTGGTTCTGGTGTTCTTTATAATGGTTTGTATAAATTAAAGCTTGATAATCGTTTTGCAGAGCTTCTTTTAACCTTGCATCATAATGTGAGAACTAAACGTGGTTTAGTAAATGAAGGTTCTGCTGAACTGTGGCATAAACGATTAGGTCATATATCCAAAGAAAGAATGGAAAGATTGGTAAAGCAATCAATCCTTTCAAATTTGGATTTTACTGATCTAAATATTTGTGTTGATTGTATTAAAGGAAAACAAAGAAGAAATACAAGTAAGAAAGCAGCCACAAGAAGTAAACAGCTTCTTGAAATCATACACACCGATATATGTGGTCCGTTTGATATTCCATCTTTTGGTGGAGAAAGGTATTTTATCACCTTTATTGATGATTTTTCACGTTATGGTTATATCTATCTACTGAATGAAAAATCTCAGTCAATAAATACTCTCGAAGTGCTTATTACTGAGGTTGAAAGACAATTAGATAGAAAAGTGAAAATTATTAGATCTGATAGAGGTGGTGAATACTATGGCAGTTATGATGAAAATGGACAACATCCAGGTCCATTTGCTAAATTCCTTGAAAGTCATGGTATTTGTGCGCAATACACAATGCCAGGAACACCAGAACAGAATGGTGTTGCAGAAAGGCAAAATCGTACATTAATGGATATGGTTAGAAGTATGTTAAGTAATTCATCTTTACCCTTATCATTGTGAATGCATGCTTTAAAGACTGCTGTATATTTATTAAACAGGGTTCCTAGTAAGGCAGTTTCAAATACTCCATTTGAACTATGGACAGGAAGGAAACCCAGTTTAAGACACCTGCATGTTTGGGGTTGTCCAGCAGAAGTAAAAATTAATAATCCACATGAAAGAAAGCTGGATTCAAGAACAACCAGTGGTTCTTCATCGGTTATCCAGAAAAATCAAAAGGGTATAGATTTTATTGTCCTAGCCATAGTACGAGAATAATTGAAACTGGAAATGCTAGGTTCATTGAAAATGGTGAAACCAGTGGGAGTTTGGAACCACGTAAAGTGGAAATACAAGAAGTTAGGGTGCAAGTTCCAATACCCATAACTTCTACTCAAGTTGTTGTTCCACCAGTTGTTGATCGTATTAATGACTTACACGAACAACAAATTAATGATCAAACTCCATGTAATGAGGTTGTCACGAATGAACCTATAAGAAATGAACCACTAGAAATACCATTAAGAAGATCTGTAAGAGAAAGAAGATCTGTTATTTCTAATGATTATGTGGTTTATCTTCAAGAGTCTGATTATGATTTAGGACTTGATGATGATCTAGTTTCAGTTTCACAGGCCATGGAAAGTGAAAATTCTGATAAATGGTTAGATGCCATGAAAGATGTGTTAAAATCAATGGAACAGAATGAAGTTTGGAAACTCGTCGAATTGCCTGAAGGTTGTAAAAGAGTTGGGTGGGTCTTTAAGACTAAACGCGACTCTAATGGCAATATCGAACTAAATAAAGCCAGACTTGTTGTCAAAGGTTTTACTCAGAAATATGGTATTGATTACAAAGAAACTTTTTCTCCTGTTTCTAAAAATGATTCTTTCAGAATTATTATGTCAATGGTAGCTCATTATGATTTAGAGCTCCATCAAATGGATGTGAAAACTGCCTTTTTGAATGAGAATTTAGATAAGGAAGTTTATATGGACCAACCTGAAGGTTTTGTTCTTAAAGGACAAGAACATATGGTGTGTAAACTAAAGAAGTCAATATACGGACTTAAACAAGCTTCCCGACAATGGTATCTTAAGTTTAACGATATTATCACATCCTTTGGATTTAAGGAAAACCTCGTTGATCGGTGTATATATCTAAAGGTCAGTGGGAGTAAGTTTATATTTCTGATTCTGCATGTTGATGATATCTTGCTAGCTACTAATGATCTTGGCTTAATGTATGAAACCAAGAAATATCTCAATATGAACTTTGAAATGAAAAATATGGGAGAGGCATCCTTTGTGATTGGAATTGAAATATTCCGGAATAGATCACAAAGATTGTTGGGATTGTCTCAGAAAGTCTATATTAATAAAGTTCTAGAGAGATTCAGAATGGACAAGTGTTCGGCAAATGTTGTTCCAGTTTAGAAAGGAGATAAATTTAATCTCAATCATTGTCCAAAGAATGAATTGGAACGTACACAAATGAAAGACATTCCTTATGAATCTATTGTGGGCAGCTGATGTATGCACAGACTTGTATCAGACCCGACATTAGTTTTGCTGTCGGAATGTTGGGACGGTATCAAAGTAATCCAGGCATAGAGCATTGGAAAGCTGCAAAGAAAGTACTGAGGTATCTACAAGGAACGAAAGAACGCATGCTCACTTACAGACGATCTGATCATCTTAAAGTGATTGGATATTCAGATTCTAATTATGCTGGATGTGTGGATACTAGAAAATCCACGTTTGGCTATTTGTTCCTTTTAGCCGATGGTGCAATCTCATGGAAGAGTGCATAGTAGTCTGTCACTACTACGTCCACTATGGAAGCTGAGTTCGTGGCATGCTTTGAGGCCACTATTCAGGGTTTATGGCTGCGGAACTTTATTTTAGGACTTGGAATTGTTGACAGTATTGCCAAGGCGCTGAAAATTTATTGTGACAACTCCGCAGCAGTCTTCTTTTCTAAAAACGTATTCCAAAAGTGTTAAACATATAGAGTTGAAATACTTGGCCGTTAAAGAAGAAGTTCAGAAACAGAGGGTGTCAATAGAACACATTAGCACCAACTTTATGATTGCGAATCCGTTGACTAAAGGATTGCCACCGAAGACATTTATGGAACATGTCGAACGAATGGACATTTCTGGAAGTTAACTTTATGTTTATATTTGTGTTCCTTATGTAATTAGCACTTTTAAGCTCCTTATTAATAGTTTCTGATATACACTTATGAATCCTGTTTGATTATGTTGAATGCATTCATAAATGAACTTATGAAATTATGATATAAACAGGATTTGTCTTTGAGAAAGACACTAATGTGGACCATTATGTTATTCCTGCTTATAGATCATATTGAGTATATAATTAATAATGTGATACATGGAAGGGACTGTGTCGTTATAATTGACATACAACCGCTATGATCCATATTAATTGTATATTTGATAGTAATATTATGTTTGACTAATATAATGAAGAATTTGATCTATATTATGCACATATGATCATTTAATGTCACACGGGCCAAGTGGGAGAAATGTTGGCTTTCGGCTGTTTCCATGTGAACGCTCTAAATGGAAACCCAAACGTCAAAGAGAGAAAGCCATGTGATGTGGCCCTATGTGTTGGAATTCTATTGGTCAGTATATTTTTTGTGGATTAACTTGATGGAGGTTAATCTTCATGCATTAAAAAGAGGTTTCTGGTCCTCTCTCTCTCTGCTGAAAAAACAGAACGTACATGATAGTTTCTCCATCAGACTATCATTGAAAGAGAGTTACAAAAAGGGAGAGAAAAATCCTATTAAGAAATCAAGAAACCATGGATCCAAGTAAGTAATATTTTCTATCACCTTATGCTTCTGTAATTTTTATTTTGATCATAGAGACATGAAAATCAAATTAACGTACATGTTTCTGTTATTTCTCTGTTAAGAAAATAAGAGAAAATTATGTAAACATGTACTATTTACCTTCATGGAATCAGGTAATCAATTATTTCTATTATGAAGAGATAAGAAAAATGATTGATGTTTGTGAAATATCTATTGTTCAAGATCCTGTTATTTCTCTAGAATGAAAAGAGAAAATTAAAGCTAGCAAGATCGACAAAAATAACGTAGAAACAACAAAGGATTTTGACCTTCCAAACTTAAAATTAAAATCTAACAATAACATAAAATCTAAATGCGAAAACTAACAAAAAACGGCTAAGAGTTGAAATTACCCCTGAAGATCGTTGTTAAAACTTAAATGAAACAACGTTGGACACTCCGATCAGACAAAAACTGCTCTCCCTCACTCGACCCTCCTCCCTTTCTGTAACACCCGACAACTTCAGCCAGGTGACTTCCTAACTGTATTAACGGTCATAAATATTCAATCTTCACGGTTTAGAGTTTTATACCAAGAATAATTAATTTCATGTGGATTTAAACTAGGTTGGGTGGCAAAGTTGTAATAATGGAGGGTGATGATCAATATATAAAGAAAAATGAAATGTTTTAAACCTCACTTGAACCACTGTAGCCGACACCTTCCTTTTCGGCAATTTCTTCCTTCCCAAGCTCTTGCTCTCTGCTTTCAGCACACTCTCTTCGACGATCGGTTTCTCTGCCACTACTCGACTACTCTTTGCCCGAGGTATGCAATAGACAACGTAGCTATCTGTTAGTTTGTTAGCCCTGTTTTCCACTCGGCATTAGAGTTTTGGATTTTCCAATGGCCGACTAATAATAAGAACATTTGAAATCTGAGAGTGGGAATGCTTTTATCAAATCGATTCTGGACATTTAGAACAACCACCCCTGAGTAATCGATAATCGAATCTGTCTGTTCTAGGATTTGGATTTCAAACTGCACAGGGTATTAGACTAAGGATTCGGGAATGACTTTAGCTATTAAATCTTAGGATGACTTGAGATTAGAACTATTAGGATTTTGTTTTAACTACTGCAATGTAAATGTTTTAGGTGAAGAAGTTTGAAGAGAAAGGAGCTCAAGTGCTAAGGAGACCAGGTAAGTGAATGTATTAAGATTTCCGGCTAATAGAGCCCTACATCGTGGGAGTACTAGGTTGTTTTAGATGTCTAATATTTACCTTATGATGATGAGCTTGTCTGCACTTAAAGGATTGATGAATGTTGCGAGTTATACTATTTGATGACCTGCTAGTGAATGTGAAGTTGTCTGTTCTGGTATGATCCTTGTCATAGTCTGATGGGTTAAAAGTTCTCATATTCATGCATCATGAATGTTTCTCAAGCATAAGAAATGTTTAATGCATGTTTTTCCATGAACAAGATATGTATGTATATATGTGTATATATAAGATTTATGCAACGTGGACTAAGTGAGAGTTGGGGGCGGTTCAGCGTATGTCACAGTCCAAAAAGGGACATATGAATACGACCCGCAGTAGGGAACAAGATCAAACTCACTGTCGAACCCCCTTTACCGGCACAAATCCTCTCTTAATCCACAACCTAAATGAAGAGATGATCATGACGATGCAGCGATGAATAGATACATGACTCGGAATGAGAATAATGATGAATATGATCCATGACTATGAATGATGAATATGATCCATGACTATGAATGATGAATATGATCCATGACTATGAATGATGAATATGATCCATGACTATGAATGATGAATATGATCCATGACTATGAATGATGAATATGATCCATGACTATGAATGATGAATATGATCCATGACTATGAATGATGAATATGATCCATGACTATGAATGATGAATATGATCCATGACTATGAATGATGAATATGATCCATGACTATGAATGATGAATATGATCCATGACTATGAATGATGAATATGATCCATGACTATGAATGATGAATATGATCCATGACTATGAATGATGAATATGATCCATGACTATGAATGATGAATATGATCCATGACTATGAATGATGAATATGATCCATGACTATGAATGATGAATATGATCCATGACTATGAATGATGAATATGATCCATGACTATGAATGATGAATATGATCCATGACTATGAATGATGAATATGATCCATGACTATGAATGATGAATATGATCCATGACTATGAATGATGAATATGATCCATGACTATGAATGATGAATATGATCCATGACTATGAATGATGAATATGATCCATGACTATGAATGATGAATATGATCCATGACTATGAATGATGAATATGATCCATGACTATGAATGATGAATATGATCCATGACTATGAATGATGAATATGATCCATGACTATGAATGATGAATATGATCCATGACTATGAATGATGAATATGATCCATGACTATGAATGATGAATATGATCCATGACTATGAATGATGAATATGATCCATGACTATGAATGATGAATATGATCCATGACTATGAATGATGAATATGATCCATGACTATGAATGATGAATATGATCCATGACTATGAATGATGAATATGATCCATGACTATGAATGATGAATATGATCCATGACTATGAATGATGAATATGATCCATGACTATGAATGATGAATATGATCCATGACTATGAATGATGAATATGATCCATGACTATGAATGATGAATATGATCCATGACTATGAATGATGAATATGATCCATGACTATGAATGATGAATATGATCCATGACTATGAATGATGAATATGATCCATGACTATGAATGATGAATATGATCCATGACTATGAATGATGAATATGATCCATGACTATGAATGATGAATATGATCCATGACTATGAATGATGAATATGATCCATGACTATGAATGATGAATATGATCCATGACTATGAATGATGAATATGATCCATGACTATGAATGATGAATATGATCCATGACTATGAATGATGAATATGATCCATGACTATGAATGATGAATATGATCCATGACTATGAATGATGAATATGATCCATGACTATGAATGATGAATATGATCCATGACTATGAATGATGAATATGATCCATGACTATGAATGATGAATATGATCCATGACTATGAATGATGAATATGATCCATGACTATGAATGATGAATATGATCCATGACTATGAATGATGAATATGATCCATGACTATGAATGATGAATATGATCCATGACTATGAATGATGAATATGATCCATGACTATGAATGATGAATATGATCCATGACTATGAATGATGAATATGATCCATGACTATGAGATTTGGATTTGAAGGGCTTGTCTTTAGAGTCTGAATACGATTTTAAGGATTAATGAATGGTTTGTTTTGCTTGAGTCTTCTGCTATGCGTATTTTAGATGAGTTTATGATTTTTACTCTTTGAGGTTTATGGTTACTAAGTTAAGATTCGGGTGAGTTGTGGTAATTTCCATCGGATGATGAAAGTGTTATTTTGTCGTCAAGTGATCGGCAGATGTAGTGTTTAAGCCATCGGATGATGAGAGTGTTATCTTGTCGTCTAGCGATCGGCAGATGTAGTGTTTAAGCCATCGGATGATGAGAGTGTTATCTTGTCGTCTAGCGATCGGCAGATGTAGTGTTTAAGCCATCGGATGATGAGAGTGTTATCTTGTCGTCTAGCGATCGGCAGATGTAGTGTTTAAGCCATCGGATGATGAAGTGTTATCTTGTCGTCTAGCGATCGGCAGATGTAGTGTTTAAGCCATCGGATGATGAGAGTGTTATCTTGTCGTCTAGCGATCGGCAGATGTAGTGTTTAAGCCATCGGATGATGAGAGTGTTATCTTGTCGTCTAGCGATCGGCAGATGTAGTGTTTAAGCCATCGGATGATGAGAGTGTTATCTTGTCGTCTAGCGATCGGCAGATGTAGTGTTTAAGCCATCGGATGATGAGAGTGTTATCTTGTCGTCTAGCGATCGGCAGATGTAGTGTTTAAGCCATCGGATGATGAGAGTGTTATCTTGTCGTCTAGCGATCGGCAGATGTAGTGTTTAAGCCATCGGATGATGAGAGTGTTATCTTGTCGTCTAGCGATCGGCAGATGTAGTGTTTAAGCCATCGGATGATGAGAGTGTTATCTTGTCGTCTAGCGATCGGCAGATGTAGTGTTTAAGCCATCGGATGATGAGAGTGTTATCTTGTCGTCTAGCGATCGGCAGATGTAGTGTTTAAGCCATCGGATGATGAGAGTGTTATCTTGTCGTCTAGCGATCGGCAGATGTAGTGTTTAAGCCATCGGATGATGAGAGTGTTATCTTGTCGTCTAGCGATCGGCAGATGTAGTGTTTAAGCCATCGGATGATGAGAGTGTTATCTTGTCGTCTAGCGATCGGCAGATGTAGTGTTTAAGCCATCGGATGATGAGAGTGTTATCTTGTCGTCTAGCGATCGGCAGATGTAGTGTTTAAGCCATCGGATGATGAGAGTGTTATCTTGTCGTCTAGCGATCGGCAGATGTAGTGTTTAAGCCATCGGATGATGAGAGTGTTATCTTGTCGTCTAGCGATCGGCAGATGTAGTGTTTAAGCCATCGGATGATGAGAGTGTTATCTTGTCGTCTAGCGATCGGCAGATGTAGTGTTTAAGCCATCGGATGATGAGAGTGTTATCTTGTCGTCTAGCGATCGGCAGATGTAGTGTTTAAGCCATCGGATGATGAGAGTGTTATCTTGTCGTCTAGCGATCGGCAGATGTAGTGTTTAAGCCATCGGATGATGAGAGTGTTATCTTGTCGTCTAGCGATCGGCAGATGTAGTGTTTAAGCCATCGGATGATGAGAGTGTTATCTTGTCGTCTAGCGATCGGCAGATGTAGTGTTTAAGCCATCGGATGATGAGAGTGTTATCTTGTCGTCTAGCGATCGGCAGATGTAGTGTTTAAGCCATCGGATGATGAGAGTGTTATCTTGTCGTCTAGCGATCGGCAGATGTAGTGTTTAAGCCATCGGATGATGAGAGTGTTATCTTGTCGTCTAGCGATCGGCAGATGTAGTGTTTAAGCCATCGGATGATGAGAGTGTTATCTTGTCGTCTAGCGATCGGCAGATGTAGTGTTTAAGCCATCGGATGATGAGAGTGTTATCTTGTCGTCTAGCGATCGGCAGATGTAGTGTTTAAGCCATCGGATGATGAGAGTGTTATCTTGTCGTCTAGCGATCGGCAGATGTAGTGTTTAAGCCATCGGATGATGAGAGTGTTATCTTGTCGTCTAGCGATCGGCAGATGTAGTGTTTAAGCCATCGGATGATGAGAGTGTTATCTTGTCGTCTAGCGATCGGCAGATGTAGTGTTTAAGCCATCGGATGATGAGAGTGTTATCTTGTCGTCTAGCGATCGGCAGATGTAGTGTTTAAGCCATCGGATGATGAGAGTGTTATCTTGTCGTCTAGCGATCGGCAGATGTAGTGTTTAAGCCATCGGATGATGAGAGTGTTATCTTGTCGTCTAGCGATCGGCAGATGTAGTGTTTAAGCCATCGGATGATGAGAGTGTTATCTTGTCGTCTAGCGATCGGCAGATGTAGTGTTTAAGCCATCGGATGATGAGAGTGTTATCTTGTCGTCTAGCGATCGGCAGATGTAGTGTTTAAGCCATCGGATGATGAGAGTGTTATCTTGTCGTCTAGCGATCGGCAGATGTAGTGTTTAAGCCATCGGATGATGAGAGTGTTATCTTGTCGTCTAGCGATCGGCAGATGTAGTGTTTAAGCCATCGGATGATGAGAGTGTTATCTTGTCGTCTAGCGATCGGCAGATGTAGTGTTTAAGCCATCGGATGATGAGAGTGTTATCTTGTCGTCTAGCGATCGGCAGATGTAGTGTTTAAGCCATCGGATGATGAGAGTGTTATCTTGTCGTCTAGCGATCGGCAGATGTAGTGTTTAAGCCATCGGATGATGAGAGTGTTATCTTGTCGTCTAGCGATCGGCAGATGTAGTGTTTAAGCCATCGGATGATGAGAGTGTTATCTTGTCGTCTAGCGATCGGCAGATGTAGTGTTTAAGCCATCGGATGATGAGAGTGTTATCTTGTCGTCTAGCGATCGGCAGATGTAGTGTTTAAGCCATCGGATGATATATTAAATAAATTTCTCCAATCCTGAGTCAATAAAAACCTAAATGTTTATCAAACTTTATTTGGGGTGAATTTCAATTTATCGAACATTATTTTCTCAGGTTTTTTATTTCGCGATAACTCTCAAATTTACTGATTTGACCAACTAATTGAAAAATCCTATGTGGCCTAACGTTAATGAATGATGATAAATTTGAGTCAACGTAAAATAATTTGACCACTAATATATAAAAAAGTTACTCAGAAAATAAATTAATTTAAAAATATCAGGTCTTACATACATTGTATCGACATAAATTGAAAATATTTATATTTGTTTCGCTTGTTAGACTCAACTCATTATGTTTGGCTCATCTAGGCATGTTTAACTCATGGCTCTCAAGTCGACTCGGGTTAAAAATTTTTTAGGTAATCTCATTAGGCTTAATTCGTTGGGCTCGTTAAGCTTGTTAGACTGGACTCATTTAACTTGCTAAGATCGGTGAGCTGAACTTTTTTAGACTCTGTTTGACTACCTCGTTTGTCACCTCTATAATGCCCCGTCTGTCGTGAAAGCTCTGATTTTCCCATGTTTTAAATTTTCTAGAGCTGTTGTCCCTTTAAGCAATAAGTTTGTCGTCGGTGGGTTTTTTATTTATCCTTGTTATCTGTTCTTGCTGTCAAGCTGTTTGCTTGGGGTTGCTATGAGAGTTTCCTTAGCAGTTGGTTTTTTGCTATAGATAAAAACTGTTGAAAATTCTTGGGATTTTTTTGGAAGATTAAGTTTGATGATTTGAGGTTGATTCAGAATCGCAAGAATATCTCAATCTTAGAGATTGTTTTCAGCTGAAATTTAAATCATGTTTGAATTTTTTGGTGTATGCGATTATTTTAGCAATTTGATTTGATTTAATTTTTGGGCTGATTTGTTATTATAAAAGTATCTTAATTTGTGGGATATCTATTTGAATCTTGTGATAGATACGATTTTGTTTTTCTATTTTTTGAATGAATATTTATTGAGACCAACAATTTTGGGTCAAATATTTTGTTGAAGAATTTTTTTTTGGGACGATGAGATATTTGAAATAGAACTTCAACTTATGGATTGAGATTTGATATTTTCTTATAGAAGAATAACGATAGTAAAATTATAAAGGTTTTTGATAGACATATAAGATATGATAGGTTAAGAGGCAAGATTTGCTCGCACAAATTTAGATGACACTTTTGTTGACTTAAATAGAGTTTAAGTTTAAATATGTTTTTGATGATTATGATTAATAAGAAATATATAAACTGATGAGTATGATTGATATGAAATATATGAACTGAATAATTAGATTATTATGTTTATTGCATTTATCTGGAAATGCCCTTTGAAAAAGGTATTACGTTTCTGACGGTTTTTGGTTAAGTGCTGTGACGGCCCGGGTCCGGATCCCGATCAGCAGGATCCGAGAACCCAGCCATCACCCCGGGCATTTGACAGAAAACGGGCACATATTATTATTTTTTTTTAACATAACAGACGGGACTTTTAAGACAACTCCTTAAAAGTTTTCAGCAAGAGAACATTATACTTTTAACACATTGACAGTGGGAGAGAGTTCTCTGGATTCGAAATCAAACGGGAAAACAGAACAGAATCGGAACGCAAAATGGATAGTAGAAGAAAAACAGGAAGTGATGAAACAAAAGTCAATAAGCTGGTAGAAGGCGTTGACGGAAGAAGCAGGCATCAAGTGAAATCGGTAAATGTAAGCAGAAATAATACTGGAAGGTTTAGGCAGATGACGTGGTCGGATGATGTGGATGACGTCATCGGAAGATATAGGCAGCAGATGAAATCGGAATGTGTGATGACGTCATCGAAAGATGTAATGACGTCATCGGCAGATATAGGCAGCAAATGAAATCGGAATGTGTGATGACGTCATCGAAAGATGTAATGACATCATCGGCAGATACAGACAGCAGATGAAATCGGCAGAAGTAACTAAAACAGAGATAAAATCTACTGTTCACCGGTGGATGAAATAAGACAAAATGTGAACAGTGACTATCGGAGGATGTACACTTAAAACAGCAGTGAACGTGATCGGAAGATGTAGTTTAAAAGGGGCAGAATTTGGCAACTTTTGACATGATCACTTGAAAACAGAAGTCGTTTAAACAGAGAATTTGCAAACTTCACACTTCAAGAAAACAAAACACTTCACAGAATGATTTTGAACATATCAGAAAACACAACAGAAAACCAAGAAAACAGACTGCATGATTATCTCAAGAATCAGGGAAAAATCCATGCGAGCCCTAAAAGAGGAAAAATATCCCAGACAATTTCTAGAATACCTCAGAACATAATTCAACTGTCTAATACAGCACAAACAGAAGGCATGAAAGTGGTGGACTTTCAATACCCGATTCTAAACAAAGGTTGTAGAACATACTTTACAATATAAATTTAACTGTCAAATACAGTGGTTTCTAAAACTGAGACATCAGAACTTGCACATTTGTTTTAAAGGAAAAACCTCAGAATCAGTACAGAACCTAACATGCAATTGCAGAATCTACCAAAAGAGGAGTTTTTACAACAAAACCAGAATTTCCAGAAGACTTTACAGATATAGACTATACTTTAAAAACTTAAACCTCGGGTCAGAAACATGTCTGGCTGCAACAACCAAACCCCCCATGAGCTCGATCCACCAGCCACCTATTCATCAGTCTGAGGCACAAAGTCCTCATCTTCGGGTTCAGTACCTACATCAGGGAGTTCACCTATGAGTCTAAAACTCAGTAAGAATATATAGAAATGCTGTGATGCAGAATGATATGCATGAACTTTTCAAAAATACAGTGACAGAGCAGTACATTACGTTACAGTGGCAGAGGGGTATAAGTGGAGCTTATAGGGGAACTGGCAAATAGTAGGTACACTTTCAGGCACATTCAGATATTCAGTAGTTTTTCAGAATCCCAGGGAGGGATAAAAACAGAGGGTCCTTAGCAAGGACAATTTTTCAGAATCCCGAGGGATAAAACCAGAGGGTCAGTCCCCGTCCCACACTTAACCAATACATTACATTCAGATTCTGTTTTATCTTTCTTAACTTCAAAACCGTGTACAGAAAACATTGTTTTGCATGAACTTTCGGTAAAACATGTATGCATGAACCTTCACAGTGCTTAACTTGAAACAGCAGTTAACAGAATAATACAACAGAATCTAGAGAGAAAACAGATAACTCAGAACTTAACTCTAACTTTCTCTACCCGAAACCTCCCGACAGAAGGAAAACCTAGAGTCTCCGTGATGTAGGGCCTTAAGGGCCAACCTACGGATATGAACTTACCTGTTATCCACGATGCAGTTGGCTGGAAAGTCTCGAAAATGCACAGATCTGTAACAAGCACGTAGAGAAATAAACAATGCTGCAGATGCTAACAAATAAGTTAGAAGAATCAGCAGCAACACATTTGAAATCTTTAGAAAACACACCAACGTGTTTTCATCCAAAGACAGTGAGTTTTCTCTAAATACCATAACCCTAAACTTCGGTAAAAACCCACATTAAACTTGTCCAAACTTGTTAGCGTGAGTAGATGCTTACCTTTTGCTGAAGGAAACAGAAGAATGCAGGAGAAACAAGGTTTGGTACTTTGTTTCAATCGCCTGGAGGAGAGAAAGCAAAGAGGGAAGGGAAGAAGCAGAGAAGTGAAGTGAAGATTTCACGTAGGAGGAAGAACTTAACTTCCTCAACAAGCTGCCATGTGTCAACTATCCATTGGTTATCTCCCACCAACCTTAATTTCTCCACAATTTACCCTTCCATGCATCTTAAACTTAGTGTTCTGTTTAGTTAGCCATTAGTTCGGTTCTCCCCTCACTAAATGCTCCAAGATTTACAATAAAATAGTTATTGTATTTATGACAATTTAAATTCATACAATAATTCAACAGATTATTACACGGCCAAAATGTCAGGTGTTACAAGTGCTATTAGTCCAAAGTAAATCGTCCAAAGTACTATTGAAAGACAGTCGCATTCGTCCACATGAAAGACAGACGCATTCTTCAAAACAGAGAACGACGCAATTGTCCAAAGTTACTCGTCCAATGAGTAATCATCCAAAGTACTCGTCCACAATGCAATCGTCCAAAGTACTCGTCCACAACGCAATCGTCCAATGTACTCATCCAACGAGCAAGCGTCCAAAATATTCGACCGAAGTGTTCCAAGACAGAACAACAAATTCATGCGAAGCATTAGTCCGATGAACATTTGTCCAACATTACACTAAACGAATTCGTCCAAACTCGAACGTATAGAGTCTTAACGCCAGACTATGAAAGACCACGAGCGATAGCGACTCCAAAACTCAACGGCTAGTTTTCTGCGTACGGACTCATCTCCAACGGTCATATTTTTTGTACGAAAACAAGGAGCCTTCTGAATGAGACACGGATTAGAGACAAGAGTATATAAAGAAGAATGAAGCTCAGGAGAAGAACTTTTTTGCCAATCTTTTGAACAGTCACACTGTACTCCTACGAGCTTTAGCGATAAACTCTGTATACACCTCTCTAGATAAGAACTTGAGATTTAACTTTTGAGAGAGTGTAGCCTTGTGCTAAATATCTCTATCCTGTAAAAACTGTAAGGTAGTGGATTGACGCCCGTGTGAAGTTCAATCCAGAAGTGTAAAGGCAGTAGATCAACGCCCGTGAAGTTCGATCTAGATTTCTTGTGAGAAGAAGGAAAGAATCTTCAAGGGGGAGCCTTGGAGCGTGGAAGTAGGCAGGATTGGCCGAACCACGTTAAAAACTTCGGTGTTATTTTTTTTTTCTCTCTCTCTTTTTTATTTTGAATCAGTAAACAATAACTTAATTAATTTATATTGTTGTAAGTAAACTCAATTAGGAGAGAAAAATCTAATTCACCCTCCCTCTTAGACAATCACGATCCTACAACTTTATGGGATTTGAAGATGTCATCATCTTAGTTTAAATGTTTCCTAAACCTAGTCATCATCAGCTGCTGAATTTACTCACAAGACTTTAAAGTTTGGTGATTTATATATTTTTTTGGGACGAACACGTGGGTCTTCTTTACAAATCTTCTTTAAGGGTGTGGAAGAATAATATTTGAAAATATGAAAGTTGATTCCTTGCATCTAAATTTGTTTCGAGGTGTCGATGGTCAAAATTCATGGGTTGAAGTTTTTTTTGTCGGGTTGAGAAGCACAAGCTATGAATGTCCTTCATAGAATTTATGTCAAGATGGAAATTATTAGAATTCGGTATGACTTGAATTCTATTTAGGTCGAGCCGGTGGGTTCGCATTGTAGATTTCATTTAAAATTTTATTTTTTCTATAAATTCATGTAAACTAAAGTCATAAAATTCTTTCAAAAGGATTTTTTCGCGTACATTCTGGTATCTCACATCATATTTTTCTTTTCTAATTATTATTCGATTTCTAACACTTAGCATTAGCATTGCTCGTATCTGCAATATCATATGTAACAATTAAGCAAATATCTATATAAAAAAAAAAACAATTCTAAAGATGTTGTCATTTCATTTTCATTGATAAAAACAAAATGCATAGTGCATTTTGTTCTTTGGAAGGAAATTTCTTTCATGCATTCCAAATGCAATTTTCATTCACTAATTGGATTTTCCGAAGCAGTTGCAACTTGAATCGAAAATCAAGACAATTGCACCAAATTATTTTACTGTTTATTCTTTCTAGTCTAAGTCCTACAGGCCGAACCTCGATCTGAGCATGACATAGTCGTTGCCATTTGTAAGAGGCCAATCATCGTAACTTTTATTTACGTGACTGAGGTAGTAAAGTGATGAAAGTCATTGACGAATTCTGTTGAAGTCGAAAGTCATCTATTTAGCTTGTCCATTGTCCCCTTTGCTGGTTCGATGAATTGTAGAAAGTGGTTAAGAAACCCTAAACAACGATTAAGTTTAGTAACACACATATGCCTCACATGGGGTCATATTACTCACGGCCATAGTTTGAAAGCCATTAAAATTAGTTTCAGTACCGGTTGTATTGACTTCCTAAGTTTATCATTCATTTTAAAGTGTCTTAAAATTAGATATTAGAACCAATAGAGTTGATCAAAATAATGTCGGTGGTTCGATTCAATTTGGTTTTGATATATTTATGGCCATTCTCAATTTGGAGCCAGAAGGAATTAGTGACTATGTGTTGGGAAATAAATAATTGATGGGAACAATAATAACGTTGTCGTTGTAAAATGTAGAGAATACTGATCAGGATAATTCTCAAGAAAGACTGTACAATATTCACTAAGAGAACTCATAATGTGCACTAAAGTATCACATCTATTTTTCCCTCACACTCTTTCTTTTCTCTCCCTAAGAAATCCTTACTATTTTACTCCATCTTCTCAGAGAAGACCTTTACCTCTTCTCTTTTCAGCAGATTTCGGATACAAGATCATCTGCTTGAAAACTCTATTTATAGAGGGCTTCAAGAAGACATCTTCTTCAAAATGAGGAAAGTAGGTGCACTTCTTCCTTTGCAACAAATGAAGACCTTTAGGTCTCCATTTGCCTCCTCATTGGTCCATCATCATTAAGGAGGGACCCTATATTATGATCCAATTTTTGGTTTTTTGAGTCATTGACCGTCCTAATTGAATCATTCTATTTAAATTTTACATCAAATCTAATCAAAAAACTCTTTCTAAACTTGGAGTTAAACTTGTGATTTGACTCAAATCTAAACCATACCTATATAGTATAAAATAATTGTTATTTTTTTAAAAAAAATTGAACTAGAATCTAACTAAATTTCACAACTCAATCTCAATTTTGCTTTTGTGAAAATGAGATGAGCTGATTCGGTTGGGTTTGAGTCTATAACTGGATCAAACCAAACCATTCCCATCCATACAAATTACCCAAAAACTTTAACGATCCTAAAGTTCTCTTTGGTAGGGTTTTAATTTGATCTGTCTGGTTCAAATTTTTTCTGGTCTTTTGCTTTCTATCTCAATGGGCTAGACCAAAGACCATGTCAGACCGGACCGTTGGTTTCAAGAAATAAATTCCCAAAACTGGAACTGGTTCTCTCCCATACATTTTCATTTTTTTTTTAATTTTTAAGTGACATTAACATCGTAAAGTCGATGGGAAAAAAAAAATAACAAGAAATGATAGAGCCATAAAGAAGAAAGGAGCCCGAAAGGAAAGAAGAACCTTCTTGGTGGGAGGAGCTTTGGTTTTGGATTTGAAGACAGCAAGAGTAGTGAAAGCACTTGAGGAGGAAGGAAAAGACGAAAATCGCGAAGCAATTGGATCATAGAACAAGTGGGCATATCTGTCCGACCTTATTCTTTGGATCTGAAGATTGAAACTACAACGAAGAACCCGATCTCCTCAAACTCTGCACATCACAAGCAGAAGCACTGGACACAAGCAACATGGATTGAGCAGCCATGGCTTCCCTCAAAATCAAAACTCAAAATACAGAGAGAGTGACGGAGGGAGTGAGTTTCAAGTTTATTTTGAGGGAGTTGCGAAAGTCGCTGGTCGACGGTCAAATGGCGACGGTCGGAGCTGCGTGAGTCTGAGACGTGAGGTTGCTAACTCGCTAGGTAGGGGTCGGGGACGGGTCGTCGGTTCGGTGCTGAGGAGTGAAGTGAGGGAGGGCTCGCTCGTTGGACGTGGATTAGGGCTGTGTTTTACAGTTTTAGCATTTTTTTTTTTAAGTTATCCGACCCATGGGTCGAATAACCCAACGGGCCGACACATGGGAGAGATTTCCTAGTCCCGGATACAGGAAACGGGAATCAGACCGCGGTTTCCCGGTCCCGGATACAGGAACCGGGAACCGGATCGCGGTTCCCGGTCCCGGATACAGGAACCGGGAACCGGACCGCGGTTCCCGGTCCCGGATACAGGAACCGGGAACCGGACCGCGGTTCCCGGTCCCGGATACAGGAACCGGGAACCGGACCGCGGTTCCCGGTCCCGGATACAGGAACCGGGAACCGGACCGCGGTTCCCGGTCCCGGATACAGGAACCGGGAACCGGACCGCGGTTCCCGGTCCCGGATACAGGAACCGGGAACCGGACCGCGGTTCCCGGTCCCGGATACAGGAACCGGGAACCGGACCGCGGTTCCCGGTCCCGGATACAGGAACCGGGAACCGGACCGCGGTTCCCGGTCCCGGATACAGGAACCGGGAACCGGACCGCGGTTCCCGGTCCCGGATACAGGAACCGGGAACCGGACCGCGGTTCCCGGTCCCGGATACAGGAACCGGGAACCGGACCGCGGTTCCCGGTCCCGGATACAGGAACCGGGAACCGGACCGCGGTTCCCGGTCCCGGATACAGGAACCGGGAACCGGACCGCGGTTCCCGGTCCCGGATACAGGAACCGGGAACCGGACCGCGGTTCCCGGTCCCGGATACAGGAACCGGGAACCGGACCGCGGTTCCCGGTCCCGGATACAGGAACCGGGAACCGGATCGCGGTTCCCGGTCCCGGATACAGGAACCGGGAACCGGACCGCGGTTCCCGGTCCCGGATACAGGAACCGGGAACCGGACCGCGGTTCTCGGTTCCTGAATCCGTGGAACCGGTTCCGGTTCCATTGTAGCAGAACCGCCAAGAACCGGCCCGGACCGCGGTTCCCGGTCCCGGATACAGGAACCGGGAACCGGACCGCGGTTCCCGGTCCCGGATACAGGAACCGGGAACCGGACCGCGGTTCCCGGTCCCGGATACAGGAACCGGGAACCGGATCGCGGTTCCCGGTCCCGGATACAGGAACCGGGAACCGGACCGCGGTTCCCGGTCCCGGATACAGGAACCGGGAACCGGACCGCGGTTCCCGGTTTGCGGTTCCAGGCCGGTTCTGCCCACCCGTCGCAGGTATTGAAGAACATCATGAAAAACTACGATGTAAATAATGTTGAACTGACTGATTTCTCCGACTGTGGATGTCGACGATGGAGTGAAAACTTTTCAGATTCATGTTTTTCAGATTTTGGACACTGTTCTCTATTTCACAAGTCAGAGAAGCTAAACAGAAAAGTCGAATTTGAGAGGAAGATGAGCAAGAGACCACCGCCGGACCCTGTAGCGGTGCTGAGGGGTCATCGTGCTTCTGTCATGGATGTTTCTTTTCACCCATCGAAGCCTATACTGTTTTCTGGGTATTGCTTCAATTTTTTTGTTCGAAGGTTTTTTTTTTAATTTCAATTTGACAAAAATGAGCGAGTTTAGGTCTTCTGACGGCGAGTTGCGAATTTGGGATACTTCCCAGAATAGAACGATATCATCATCATGGTATTTGCTTTTGACTTAGTTTCTTTTTGTTCATCTTTTGTATGGTGTTATAGTATTACGATGAAGTACATTTTGTCTCATGAGCTTTAGTGAATACGGCACTTATTCTGAATAAACTTTCCAAGTGTTATAGTTATTTCTTGAGCTATCTTTTCAAGCCGCAGTTTAAATTCATTCCGAATAACCATATTAGTCAAACAAAAAAAATCACGTCTTGTTCTAGGCGATTTAAAAAAAGAGAGCTAAAACAATGAAGAAATTATGATAATGGAATTCGACCATTTTATGTAATACCCCGCTTTACGGGATATTATTATTTTAATATAAAGTGGCATTTTAGTAAATATGTCAAATCAGGTCCGTTTTACGAAAAGAATACGTCATCAGGATCCTATCGATTAATTGGAATTTTAAGAAATTTATAGGATTTTTCGGAATAATGACGCTATATTTCAAGTAATTAGATTTCTAGGAATATAAAGAACGTTTTAGTAAAAATAAACGAGGTCCGAATTGCGAACGGACAGTTTTAATAAATCCCAAATATTAAGTTGGACTTATTGGTGAAATAAGAAGATTTGGTGAAACCGAATAGCTAGTCAATTAACGAAACGAAGGACGAAACGAATATAAAAACTATAGAAGAGCAAAATGGTAATCTGCCAAATCAAATTATAAAATAACAAATCATTTCTCTTCTCCTCACTTCTTCTCTGCTTCCCGCGAACGCCAGAGAGCATTTCTCTCTCCCTCCCTCGCGCGATCTCCAATCCGACTCCGATCCGACCTCCGTTCGTTCCGTTTTCTTCACGATTTCTCCTACTCTCGCTACCCTAGGTATGAATCTACGTTCTTAGAGCGTTTATTTCAAGTTTTACGGAGTTTGAACAATTAGGGTTTCGATTAGGTTTTCGTAAAAATCGAGATTTAGGGTTCGAAATCAATAGGTTATCGTAGATTATGAACGTATAGAACGTAGTGGACGTTATTGGACGAAACTAGATTAATTTGTGAAAATGTTCGATTTCGTGAAATTTTGAGATTTAGAGGAAAACTCGTAAATTGGGATTTGAGTTGCCGAGCGTGTATTGCTCGATAAAATAGCTCGATGAATTGGATTAAAGCTTTAGGAAATATCTTTAGTTAAGGTTTTGTTAATTTGGACGTTTAATAGCTTAATTCGGTTTTAACAGCAAATGTCGTGTTTTGCCTCAGGCGAACGACTCTCGTGGACGAAGCTCGAGGCTCTGTGCGCGCAAGGTAAGTTCTCATGACTTACTCTGGCCGACTGGCCTACACCGTACGTCGATGTCGCGTCGAGGATAATTGGAGTGTTGTTTGTTTATACGTTTTGGTTGGGTAGTTAGGTTAGTTGTCTATAGGTTTCGTTTATTTGTCTTGATGGTATGTATGTTGATTGCTTACTTTCTGCTTATTAACTGTTCATGCATCACGTATTTCAAATGTCATGAAAATGAATTTCCGCACGTGTTTTTAAGAAAAGAAACGAACCTCTGTAATTAATCTACGTAATCTGTATCTGCTTACGCGAGGTGGGGCTCAGGCATGGCTATAGGGTTTGTGAGCATGTACCCCCCTCTCTAGGTGGAAAGTGGTAGTTCGACCGCGGAATGTATCCTTTCCATTTAGAGGGCTGATATCTCGGTAACAATCTGTCTGCGACGTAATAAAAAAAAATGAATCTGAATCTGAATCTGAATCTTTATCTGTATCTGTATCTGAATCTGAAATCTGCATGTTTTTCTGAATGGCATACGCACGCATGCATCTGCATTTACGAAGCTTACTGAGATTTCATTATCTCATATGTGTCTATATGGTGTAGGTGGTATTGTAGGTGACATCGAGCCAGGTGAGGACGATGTTCCTCCTCCTGATGTATGAGGCAGTTGACGGTGGATGGCTGCGGTGGTGTGTTGGCGCAGTCGATGCTCAACCGACCCGTGGGGAAGTATGTATAGATTTTGGGGTTATTGGGATGTTTGGAGTTGATGATGGTATAGAACATTTTAGGATGCTTGGGTCTGGTTAGGGGCTAGATAATTGTTTTGATGGTTTGAAACGTTTTGGAAACCTGTTTTATAAACTATTTTTATAAAGTTTTATAGAATTGTTGATGATTTTGATTGGAGGAAAAGTATAGTTTTAGACATATCCACGCCGTTTGTTTTTCACAAAGTTCTATCACGTGTTTAAGTGCGTTTAGAGTATGTTTAAATTGTACGTTTAGTGGTAATTGTGGATGAAATGGGAGATGTATTAAAGTGTTTGGTGTGCAGTGAAGGTGATAGAAAAATTGGTGTTTGCTCTTTGGAATTCGGATTTCCAGAGAGCAATTGGATAAAAGAAAGAAGTGAAGAAAATAGAAGAAGGGTGGCGACTGGGCGCTGGAGGTATGCAGGGATCGGGCACTGCACATGGGCAGCGATCGGGCGCTGCAAGCGCTCCACTTGCAGCGATCGAGTGCTGCACGTTGCAGCAATCGAGCGCTGCACGTTGCAGCGATCGATCTCTGCCTCTCCTCCTCGGCAGAATGACAATTCTGCCCTCCCTTTTGTTTTAATTGAAATTAATTTTAATTACAGTTTCATTTAATAGTTTAAATTGTTTTAAATGATTTATAAACCAGACTTTCATCCTGATTTCAATTTTGGTTTAAGTCTCACTTAGAGTTTATTATTGGGATAAAAAAAAAAAATAGTACGGGTAAATTGGGTACAGTTTTAGGGACGTTACATTTTAGACATGTACATGTTAACCACATGATTTCTTATCGAATGAAAATTTTGAATTAGAAGTTATATTTCAAGGAAAATGGCAAGTATAATATTGTCTATGTGGGACGTTCTCATAGTTTATTTTTTTGTTTTTATCCTAAAAGGCGTGGTTCTAACTAGAATTTAAACTCTTACTTTTGAATCACTTTTTAGCTTTTCTATAAGTAATGTATGATTTCACAACTTACCATTTCTTGGTCATGTGGCTCAAGTAATTCATGACCGTAACAATTACTCTCTCATTTTTCGGCTTGACATCTTTGTTGGCCACATTTCCAATTGGATTTTAAGCTTTAATACCTTTGTAATGAATTTATCTTCTCTATATACCATAAGACTTTTGCCTTTTGGGTTTAAATCCTCATGCTTTTGTTTTTGAACACATAATAATTAGAGATAATGCTCTTACTTATAAATCAACACTTTCCACTTTTACCAGTCAATGCGGAATTGCACAGCTTACCTTTTTCTTTCCCTTGTGCCTCATGGATTCATGAATGTCATATTACATTAAAAAATCTCGAAAACAAATTTCTATTTTGAATCTATCTCAATACATTGTAAAAACACACGTGAGAAAAAAGAAAAATATTAAAATTTAACTTTTCAAGGTCATTTTTGTAGGGAACTTAAAAAGTATACCTGTTCCTTAGCTAGGAAAAGGGAGTTTGTTTCTCACAAAAAATATGAAATCATTCCCAAATGCTAGTTGGCCCCTTGAAATGATTGTTTCGCTTAGTTAGTACCTTGCAATGATAATATAAATGTTTTACTCTGATTGATGCTACACAAACATGAACGTGTTCTCATACTCGTCAACGTTCAAAGGGGTAAAGTTGACTGTATCATACTTTTTAGTATGATGTGTGGACCAGTTGATATAATTACTAATCGCATTGTATTTTCAGGGCACATAGTGCAGCACATGGAATTATAGGTGTGGCGTGCAGGTCTTTTATGGGAACCAACAAAGTTATGAGGTGCCTATTTTTTGTTATTTTTAGAATTATTCTTTAATTGAACTAAATAAATTTAGTTGTTTTGTGAGATTTTTTTGCTTTTATCTAAGCAGCCAGGGTAAAGATGACACTTTAAAATGTTGGGACATTGAGGATGGGGATATTTCCAGGTGCCGTATATTGTTCGGGCTTCTTATTTTATACTGATTATTTTATTTACTTTGTGATATCACATGGCCTTTTTGATAAGCTAAAAAAATGAAACATGAAGTGAGTTATTTGAATTTAAAATTTCTTATATATTTTATTTTGTTTGGATGTTATTTTTTGTAGACATATTAATTTAAATAGTAGTCTTGAGGAGTGCAAATTCATTGTTTGTGTTGGTTGATTGGTTGATTTGTTTTGCTAATATTGTGTTTGTTTCATTCATCTCAAGATCTTTAAATATATGTTTCTGTTTCTAATAGAGTTCCCTCGGCCACAATTAAGACAAATTCTTACCACTTCTGCAAACTCTTGTTATTGAGACTACCTTCATTTAGCTCAAGGAAATTTGACAAGCCTTTGCATCACCATCAAAAGGAGGTGAGAAAAATTGTCAAAGAAGAAGATCAGGATGATAGCTCAGAAAATGCTCTAGAAAAAAGTTCAGTTAATTGCTTCAATAGTGAAGGTTTGTTCTTGCTATTAGGTTATGATACGCTAACGGCCCAAGCTTTCGACCCAAATCAGGCTACATTTTATTTCTTTGCTTTTTAATTTATGTTAGTAAACTTTTTTATGTCTATGTTGTTTTTATTTCGAATCTTAAGAGATGTTTCACGTGGCTTGAAGTTGTTTATTTTGGGAAAAAATTTGTTTATGAGTTTTTGTCGTAAGTATATTTAGTCCTAGTAGTGGACTATTTAAGCTCTTTTAGAGCTCTTTTGTTAGTAGTTGAATTTGAATATTGAAGAATAGAATAATTTAATTTTCTTTATTAGGGTTCTTGAAGTTTCTTTTCCTGGTCGATCAAGTTGGTGAGTCATTCGTCTACTCTCTTCGAGTATAATCAATAAGTCTTCATTTCACCTTTTAATTGGAATAAAATTGGCTCTTGTCTTGGTTGTTCGCATTTTCTTTCAAGATTCTATCGTTTGTGTTGTTTCTTCGTTTTTCTACTATTCTTTCATCATATCGTTGTATTTTCGTTGTTGGTTGTCATGGAAGGGACCTCCATAGCGGGCTGAACAGCTGGGCTACCAGGAAGAAGTACAGCAAATATAGGAGAGCCCAATCCAAGTACAAGAGCAGCTGGCAAGTTGCTGACGTGGCCTTCTGTTAGAGAGTACCTAGCAGATAAATACAGCCGAGGGAGGCGTGAGAAAGGCGTGAAAAGAATTGTCTGTTTTAGTTTTTATTGTTTTCCTTTCGTTTTCTTCCTTTCGTTGTAAGACATTTACTGGTAATATAGAGAGTTTTCCCTTTTTCATTGTGAAATCCCTGGATTCCACAACAGTGGTATCAGAGCCGCTACGATCGGGAATGATGGCGGAAACCCGAGCGAAGACAGAAGAAGAAACGTTGCAGAATCTGGCAGAGGGACATCAGGAGCTGCAGAAGGTAGTCACAAAGCTCACCACTCGAATGGACGTATTTGGGCAAAACTTACAGGGATTGCGAACCGAGCTCAACACCTTTAGGCAAGAGTTCACCGCGAAGTAGGACGCCATGATGTCTTTACTGACCAGATTCGCTCAAAACAATCCGGAAATCAGCCAGAAGCAACCAATGGCGACTGATTCTTGACAAAAACAACAACTAGTAAAGGGAGATCCTACTGTTTCATCTTCGAGTACTCCGCCAAAATCTAGCGATTCATCTCTGCCTTCTTCCAGCGCACCAGTCGCAGCGGCTGAATCGGGGCTGAGGGCAGCCATATTCGGAGAGCACGGTCATAAACAACCAGTCCACAGTGCTCCATTCCTGCCTCTTTTCACAACATACGCCTCTTTGACGAGTGGTAGGAATGGCTCTGCTAACGGAATTACAGAATGTACTCCTGAACAGCTCCCCATTCTCTTAGACCCTGATGAAGTACTGGTCAAGATTGAAGCTCAGCCAGAGGATGGAACTCTCGTTGCCAAGTCCGGTGGAGTAGAGTTTGCTGTCCGAGAGGGATATTTTTGCCCTGCTTTATCAAAGGCTGTTAAGACGAGAAAGAAGGGGGAGAAGGTACTATTAACTGTGAAACCGCAATATGGGTTTGGGAATGATGGTAAGCCAGCCTCTAAGATTGATGGTGCTGTACCGCCAAATGCAACTCTTCAGATCACTCTAGAGTGGGTATCGTGGAAAACCGGCTCTGAAGTTTTAATTCGTAAGATTCTGAACTATAAATCGACAAGGAAAAAATTATATTATAAGTCGCGGTTGTGTATTTTTCTCTGCTTGGATCTCACAACACGGTGGCATTCTCTTCTTTACGATCTTATTATTTCCTCAGATGCCTGTAGTGGTATGATTGATTTTAATCGTTCAGCAGTGAATATTCCTTTAAGGTTTGTCATAGGTGGAATTTTAAGGTTTGTCATAGGTGGAATTTTAAAAGATAACCAATCTGTCTCTGGTAAGAGGAAATCAAAAAGTGTTCGCAGTTGTTATTATGCTTGGCGAAAAAGGATTTTCCATGAGCCATTCGATTCTATAGATTTTGGTTTTCTTGTTGAGCCAGGCTATGACAATCATGCGAACAACGACAACGAGTCATTTTCTGGAAATGAGATTTTCTCAGAACCTATTTTGAGTAATCCGGGAACAGACGATGGCATTTTGCATAATGATATTCTCCGAGTTGTAGTTGATGGAGACAACGATGACCATATCTTTGAAGCCAGATTTCAACAATCAATTGATGGGGGTTTTCCAATGGAGCAGAATAACATACGCAATGCAATTACTGAATCTTTTATGGTGAATCAGCCTCTCTCTGGAGATGTTTCTAGAGTGGATGTGTTGAGTGAGACAGAAAACTTTTCCATGCATGCCCTATTCAAACCTGATGATTTGGAAGGAAAATCATCATTTTCATTTGGCCAAATCAACAATGTCGAGGGTAACATGGGTTTGAAATTTGAAGAACACGAGATGTTTAGTTCACCCATTTCAGATTCTGGTGCATCATTTCACAACAAATTAGGTGTGGCTAGAGGTTTGGTTGAAAAGTACAGTGAGGAAGTTCGATTGAAAGATTCAGAACTTGTTTTGGAGAAAATCGAATTGAAGGAGAGGGATTTGAAATTGGTGAGTACGATAAGTGAGGACCTTGCTGAGAAGGGGCAAGCCATCAATTGCTCGTTCGAATTATCCAACAAGCGTCTGGCAGACATGGAATCAAAGGCAAAGAGTTTTGAATTACTCAAGGATTCAATGGATGAACAATGCAAGCTTCTTCTAGAGAAGGAGAAGCAGTTTCAAAACAGGGTGACGGAACTTGAAGAAAAAGAAAAGAAACTTGATTTTGTTAAGAGTGTCAATAGAGAAAGGCCCCAACGAAGCAACTTTAAGAGAGAATTCTCGTTCTACTCCCTTGAAAGGGAATAATGGGCAACATGATTGTTCTCCTTGCAACACTGCCATTGTTCTTTTTTCAGAAGGTATTAAGTTTAGTGGGACCAAGGATGGAGATGAGTTAGTGCGTCTCTTGTGTGAGCATCTGAAGATGTATGATCCCATCAGTATGGAAGTTGCAAATGCTTTTCAAACATCGTCATTCCCTGCCAAAGTGGTTATAGATGCAATAAGATGGTTTTACTATTCAATTATGGGGATTGGAGATATGGAATATGATGGGAATCTTACTAAGAGGAGTTTTATTTTGTTGGCAGAATTAATGAGGATCCAGGCACAGATCACGGCTCCAGTTAAAGCAGAGGCATTAAAGATGGCCAATGAATGGAAAGCTAAAATGAAATGGACAAACATAAATTCTTTAGAGGCGTTGGGATTCTTGCACCTATTAGCGAACTATGGACTGGCATCTTCATTCAATTTGGAAGAGCTGCAAAGTCTTTTGAATTCTCTTTCTGATTGTAAGCAAGCTGCATACTTACAGCAGGCTCTTGGTATTACTGCTATATCACCAATAAGTGCCACTTTTCACTCGGTTAAAATGGAGCAACTTCCAGCTTTGCAGGCAAACACTGCCTTTAACTCTGTGCTTGTAAAAAAAGAGTTGAGTGCCAAGTCTGGGCATGTTTTGACGTCCCATGAAATTTCAGCTACTCTTCAAATGTCATTGGATCCAGTAAAGCTTGTTTTGGATGTGTTTCAAGGGTATTTTTCTCAACGGTGGAGGAAAGAAGAAAGTGATATTGAAGAATGTGTCGCGAGGAGTTACATGCTGGAGCAATTGGCCAAAATATCACCTAATATTGACCCTCAGGTAAAAAAGGATGCGATGGAACTGGCAATTGAGTGGAGTGTGCAGATTACAAGTCAACATGAGGATTCATTAGCTCCAGATTTGTTCCAATTGCTCGGTTTTACACACCAGATTTTTGATGATCTCATTCACGATTTTATTTCAAGTCATCAAGTTTTGAAGGCAATTGCAATAGCTAAAGCGATGGTTACAAAATACGGAACGAGCAAAGAAGTTGGTCGGGTTTCTCTTGACTACAACAACAATGGCAAAGGCATGAACACAGAGACGAGGCAGAGGGTTGAGGAAACCGAGTGTCGAAGAGCATATGAATCTATTACTCTCCAAATTTTTATCCTTGAGGACAAGGATACTTTAAAGGGGGAGGATTGTCATGGAAGGGACCTCCATAGCGGGCTGAACAGCTGGGCTACCAAGAAGAAGTACAGCAAATATAGGAGAGCCCAACCCAAGTACAAGAGCAGCTGGCAAGTTGCTGACGTGGCCTTCTGTTAGAGAGTACCTAGCAGATAAATACTGCCGAGGGAGGTGTGAGAAAGGCGTGAAAAGAATTGTCTGTTTTAGTTTATATTGTTTTCCTTTCGTTTTCTTCCTTTCGTTGTAAGACATTTACTGGTAATATAGAGAGTGTTTCCTTTTTCATTGTGAAAAGAATGTGTATGTACCTATAACCTAATATGTTGGTTTTGTGTTTAGGAGCACTTGAACCGGAAGATACAAGCTGCATCCTTTCAAGGTCGTCCTTTGTTTCTTTACGGTCATCTGCATGGGTCGCCCACTTCTAGAAGTCGTCCATTCCAGTGCCTTTTTCCGAACTAAAGTCCCTTCCGAACTTCTGCTCTCTTACCTGGTCATCCGCTCACGTTTCCATTTTTCCTCATCAGACGTCCGCTCTTAATACGAGATACCCAAACCCAAGAGTTTTTCGCAACCCGGTTGTACCCCCTTCGGTTGAGATCATTCACACCCATGCTCAACCTTCTGTATTCGCGTTATTTGGTATCAGAGCATTGATTTTCATATTAGGTTATAGGTACATACACATTCATAAGCCTTTTGATCTTTTTGGCAAATAATTTTGTGGGTTTAAATTAAGTAACGTAGTTCCATGGTGAACTTTGTGGTTCAAGAATTCACCAACCTGAGATCTGTTAAAATTTTCAATTTTTAGTGGTTTTGACTTCTCAATGATGCAGATATATATTGGTTGTGAAACTGATCTGGTTATCTTTAACTGTATCTGCCTTTTTGACTCTTAAAAATTTTGAAGATGCATAGTATTTTGTCAATCTTTATAAAAAAAAAAATTCTCTTTTACATGATTTGAAGCATTGTCTTGTTCTCAGAATTGTTGCTTAGAAGAGTTTTTAAGTTTATCAGAAATGGAAACATTCACTACGAGTGGAAAATCAAAAATGAAAATGTCTAAAATTATGAGCCTAGCTTTCTGCTCAACTAAGATTTCCAATTTTACATGTGTTTTGAAGAGTTTTTAAGTTTATCGGAAATGGAAACATTCACTACGAGTGGAAAATCAAAAATGAAAATGTCTAAAATTATGAGCCTAGCTTTCTGCTCAACTAAGATTTCCAATTTTACATGTGTTTATTTTTATTTTTTATGCACAATATATTTATCCTGAATTACAACAGTTTTTTTATGATATCGCTACTTGGATATGCAAGTTTCAGACTTATGCGTTGTATTTTAAACTTGCCAACTACTTTTTTACTTGTTTATTTTTAATATTCAAGGATAATCTCAAGATTTTATATTGCTAAAACATTTTATTAAAGGTATGTCAGCTGAAGGATGGAAGTATGTCGCTATTGCAGGGGAACAACCTTCAACGGTAGACATACGACTGTTACTTGTTGCTTGCTCATTGTTTTGGTTTTGTGTTCTTTGGTTTACAATTTCAAATGATTTCTATCCAAAGGTTGATATCTGGGATCTGCATACGGCAGAAAGGTTGGCACATCTTCCTTTGAACGGCCGTGATGGCTATCCAATTCTATCTTCTATGGAGAAAGGTTAAATCGTGTTATGTGATTTGACATACAAAGTGTTATTTATATGTTAAAAAAAAAAAAACTTTCATGCTTCTAGTTATGTCAATGATTTTGTGCAATGTGGAAATTATCTCCTGTGTAGTACTTGTCTGTCTGTCAATTTAGATCTACTTGCTTGTTGAAGCACTCCACAATTATGGAGATAGTTCGATATTTATGTTTGTTTTTTTTAACGAATTATGGTCAAGCCGAATAACTGTTTTTATCATCTACTTTTGATTGATTTTTGGAGTGCTCCATGCTTACATGAGTAGTTGTTCATAATTTTATCATACTCTTTTTCTCAATCAGAACACAATAATTATCTCCCGCTCACTTTTTTCCCAACATGACCTGCAAATTTTCATTGCAAATATTTTAGATTGTATCACAATTTCAAAGTTTTAAAAATATGAACTTTTCTTGAAAAATTCATTTTGAGCTATTTTTTAATGTAAATTACACCAAGGCCACTAATCCTACCACTTTGAGATGCTTAAGAGATGGCGTAGTTTTTTTTTATTAATAAGAAACAAAATTTATCAAGAAATCCTCCCTTTTAAGGATTCCCAAGAAATTAATGAAACATAATTTCCCTCCAATTATAGAGAACTTACACATAAAAGATAACTCCTAAAATAGTTAAGAGTTATAAACTCACTTGGCAATAAAAAAATTAACGTTATATCATAAATCAATATTCAGAGATTTATCTTCAAAAATAATTTCATTATGATGAATCCAGATGGCTAGAATGTCGATTTGCAAATTAAAATCTTTTTTTTATATCTTCCGTTATCATAGAAATATCAGCGACAATGCTCCCACTATCGACATGAACTCTCATGGAGCAGTTGAAATATGAAAAGAACCGCACCCATAACTGTTTAGCCACCTCACTATAAATCATATGTGGATGTTAATTTCACTCCTGACCTTACAAAATAAACAACAATGTGGAAAAAAATGCTCTTGAAAGATTTCTCTACTGAATGTGGTTGTTTGTATATAACTTTCCTTTTATCAAAATCCAAAGAAAAACTTGAATCTTGGAGGAAATTAACTTATAGAAAAGGAAGGTAATAAAATAAGCAAAAGTAAGATGAGATAAAAGTGATCGGGATGAGAAAATTGTAGAGAGCTCTAAAGTCCATCTATAGGAATCAAAGACATTTTCTCTTAGCAAGAAGGAAATGGCTAGTTAGCATAACTCTAGGCTGGTCCAATTTCTTCGAAAAGTCAGCATCCAAGGACAATTGTGCAATTGAGTTGTATTGATAGATGTCTGGAAATTTAACCCATAAGGGCACATTCACCATCATTTTGTACTCCCAAAAGCAAATCCATACTCCATCCTCCACTTTAAATTCAATGCAATCTTGAAAAGATGCAATAAATTTTGCTTTATTTACTATGATAAAGAGATGATCTTATTGTTCCGGTTCTTGATAAAATGATTATTTCGTGAACATGATGGTTGATACTTTTTATGTTGTTATTTTGATCATTTTACTGTTAGAGAACAGGATTGCATTATGACGATGGCGCTAACCTCTTCTATTATTTAAAAGCACATATATATTTTAAGCATCCTTTAATCTCATATTTCCTTTTCCTATTTTAGCTTTGAAATTACTGTTAATTTCTTCCAGGAATGTGTATGGCAATTCAGGCTTTTTTACCATCTAAATCACAGGGATTTCTGAATGTCTTGTCTGGGTATGTCTACCATTACTCGTTTGCCTGTTTCAACTCTTATTATAACATGGCACTTTGAAATGAACTCAATAAAAATTTGTTAACATGTTGGAAAAAGTCTTCTACTTTAAAGGATATTAATTTTGTACATTTGCTTCACTTGTGTCAGTTCCTTAGTCTGCTAGATAAGGATATAATTTTTTTCTTTTAAGGCTAGGCAGCTAATAATTGTCTTTCTATTTGATTACTTGGTGTAGATATGAAGATGGAAGCATGCTTTTGTGGGATTTAATGAACCCCAGAACTCCTTTGACATCTGTGAAGTTTCATTTAGAGCCAGGTGTGTGACCTTCCATTGTAAAATTCATGTATTTTTTCTCTTTATGATTTTATAAATTTTGGGGTTTATTTTTGCAGTTTTAAGCCTATGCATTGATGGATCATGTGACGGAGGTATCTCAGGAGCTGCAGATAACAAAATAGTGATGTATAGCTTGGATCATTCCATGGTAAATTCAGAACATTGCCCCTGTATTTGCCTGAATTGAATAATTTTGATTGAAAGAATTTCTATCAAATGGTTTTCCTAATGAAGATATTCCTTTTATAGGTATAAAGATGCACCATTATTAGCGTTTGTCTATATTCTGTCATATAAGGCAGTTTTTGTGTATGTTATGTATATAGAATCCTCAGCTCTGTTGAGTTAGATATTGTTATTTTTTTCTTATTGCAAATGAAAAAGTCATGGTTTAGAATTTCGATGCTTGTTTTGGTTAAGAGATTACAAAAGTAGTCTTAAATTCATTTGTAATTTTTTTTTATTCATATAACACATGACGAAGGTTAATATCTCAATTTATTTTTACTTATTGAAAGGGAAAGTGTCTGAAAAAAATTGATGGGTTTCTTTTAATTTTTATTTGTGAAATTTATAATATACTTTTGCGCTCTACGTGGCACTTACGTGCCAATTCGTTCACTTGTAAAATAATTATAATATATGATAAATAATTAAAATAGTACAATTGCACCTATGAATAAATAACATATAACATCACATCAGAGTACATGATTAGAGTGTAAAATGTAATTGTTAAAGTAACATTATCCTAATATTTAAATTATTTACATAAATAATGAAAGCATAGATATCCTGATATGGTCCTGATTTTTTTATTGTTTTACTCCAGTAGGGTACTTGTGTTGTCAAGAAGGACATAAATCTAGAACGACCGGGTGTCTCATGTACCTCTATTCGGCCTGATAACAAGATCGCTGCAACTGCTGGATGGGATCATAGGTTTGTGCGTCGATTCATAAACTTTTGCAACACCTAGTTCATAGTTTTGGACATTTTTCTCTTCCACAACTGGTTTAGTAGAATTAGTTTGCACCTTAGTACTGTTTAACTTGCTTCTAGTTTTTGTGGTGGTCTATAAAATGGGTTGCTTGTGGTTAGTTATTTTTTTATCTGAGTGGTTACCAAATTGAGTACAGGCCATTAATTTACCATTTATAGAAGCTGCACATGCAGTTACAGCCAGAAATTTATACATTAACCTTCAATAGAAGCGCAGTAATATGAGGAATTTGAGATAAACTCTTCTTATCTTTGGTTTGGTAATAAATAAATTTATTTTGTGATTTCTGCTTCTGTTCTTACTTGGACAGTCAAAACATCCGTAGTTCGGTTTCGTTTGGAAATATGCAAGTATAATTATTGAAAGTTTTTCATTTTTACATGATTATGTCCGGAATATGTATTTTTTTTTAACATTGAAAGAGCTTGATCGAATATATGATATTATTTTTTCAGAATGCCTTTTAATTTGTCTTCTTATTCATTGGCGTAGAATACAAATATACAATTACCGAAAAGGAAATGCTTTGGCTGTACTGAAATACCATCATTCCACGGTGAGTCGCATTTTCTGCATGCAATTCCACCCAAATGTAGTAGAGATTTCTTCTGTCATGTCTTTGTTGTTCTTTTCTAGCATTCTTGATATCTTCTACGATATCCTTCCATGATTCTATCTTCTGTGTTTTTCTTTTTAGTGTAATGCTGTTGCATTCTCAAGCAAGTGCAAACTTATGGCCTCTGCATCAGAGGACAGGTCAGTGGCTCTGTGGGAACTTTATCCTCCTGCAAATTGAATTAAGATGAAGCTCTTTCGACACGGATTCGCTACTCTCCCGCGCTTTCAGCTGGTTTAAGGTATGTTCTAAGCTTATAAGTCCGAAAATTGCGGTGTAAATAGTGTTACTGTTTTATAAATGTCAGTACAGTTCATATATCCTTTTCCAGGATGAAAAGAGTAATGTAAATAGAAACATTGTTAGATTTGATGAAAGAAAAACACCCACCAAATGGGATACTTCCGATTTTTTCCTTCGGCCAAAAAGGCTATGATACCATGCAGAGATTTTGAAAATTCTCTCTTTGTTGTCTCCGTATGGTTAAGAATACATAAATCTGGCACATAATAAAGGTGAAATTACCACCTTCTCATGTTGTTCATTGCCATTTATTTAATTTTACATGTTCGAATTTAATGAGCAAATTTCTCCAAAAAAAACTTACTGTGCAACAAAAATAAATATGAAATATAGTAACCACTACAGAGTAGACAGTAGCTATGGGCCATGAAAGTGTGAAAAGTCCGTTCAGCATTCGCCATCGTTTTGCTTTTTGGGTGTTCGATTTAGTTAAGTAAATACATTTGTTAAGAGACTGAACATACTAATAAAGTAAACAGATAGCATATCCTTTCTAAGTACTAACCTGCAAATTTTACTCATATGTCGAATTGGTCTTAAACACTACAAATACAGCATCCAAAAAAAAATGGGCAATTTCGACTGCGTAACATCTAGATGTTTGAATTTGGAAGAAAACAATACTATTTGGTCTAAAAATGTCAGATAGATAATCACTCGCCATAATTCAGTCACCCGTGACATGTGTCTTATCTTCATAATACCTTTTCTCACTTTCTCCCTTCTTCTCATTACGTTTCTGCAATAAATCATGCAAAATTTCCCTTACACATCCTACAGAAATCCAAGGATATAGCGTTGAAGTATGTTTGAACTTTTTCCAATAACTTTGGATTGTATGTTAAACTTGCAATATTATTATTAGCAATAAAAAATTATTAATAATGCTAGGTTTACTAAGTGATTTTACACTGTAATTTTATCTCCTACATGATCTCCATTCATTAATTGCACCAAATGAAAGTTCAAAGGTAACCTGATATGCTTCGTGATTGGATACGATTCTCCTAATTATTGTGGTAGTGGTGATGTCCAAGGGGCTTTCCAAAACTTTGAAGATGCCCATACTGATTGGAACTGCATATGGATTGCATTTCTCCTGCAATGATTTTTAGCGCCAGTATCTCAACACCTCCGTCATAACCCAAAACTCCATATATGAAAAAAAAGTTGAGCCATGAAAATAGATATACCTTCTGAAAATCATTATTTTCGGCTATTGTTCCATGAACAACTAATGAGATATTAAAGGTCGTTATCTGCAGCCAGAAATGTCACAAGAATTAAGCATTGTTGTCTTTTCATTGACAAAAATATCTGAAACTAAGTTAATAGATAGGTGGACCAAATATAAAACTCATTTCACTAAATTCATCATCAAACCAAGTGGCATTTCAAAGAAAACTTAGACAATTGCGTCTTTTGAAAATTTTTTGAATCCACCAGTTTTATTAGAAACTAATTTTCCAAAAGTCATGCAAAAAGTTCCTTGGATTTCCAAAGTTTTTATTTAGATAGAGAAAATTGGCATTGATCAAAATACACATTGGTTATTCTTCTTCCCAACTTGTGTTACCTACTTTACCAAACAAAAATTGCTTCAGGGCTATCTCTTCTTCCTACGTGCGTTTATAGTTTCCAATTAAATGATTTATTAGTTTCTATCTTTCCCTTCCAAATTTCCACACAAATACTTGAAGAAAGAACAGAAAGTCCTTGGTAACAACTCCTATACTTATCTGGACACCCGAATTCTCAGAACTCTCATAATTAGGTTTATCCAGGAAAATCTTTGAAATAATACTAATAAAAACAAAATCCTTCATTAGGCAACCTTACCATGTCTTTAGACACTTCCCAAGGTGCACCAATTATCACCTCATCCACATAACGACATGCCAAAACACTCAAGCTTCTCTCATGAAGATTCATAATTGGACGATGAGCTCCTCTGTTGGTGCTGCAGGGGGAAATGTACATAAAACGGACAAACATAATTCAGCAAAAACAGTGAAATTAAGTAAACTAGGAAAGCAAGTGAACTATTCTAGCTAGCTATACAGGTAATTTTGGATAAATAGAAGAGCTCAAAACTACTTTTGTAAAAGACTGAAATATATATGTAGGTGTGCGTCTAATGTGTATGTTTGTGTCTTTGTATGATATGAACCAAACAAGAGGTAAAATGCAGCTTAAGAAATAAGAAGCAGCTTAAGAGTGGTTGTTCATTGATTGAAAAAAAAAAACACCAAATACACTCTATCGAGCAATTCGAGAGGCTCGGTCTCTCCTTTTACCCCCTTACCATTCTCCCTCCTTTATTACTTCTCTTTATTTCTATCTTAGTTAGCCACGTGGGTGGGAGGTTTATCAATATGGCTACCCAAAGTTTAAAATTGCCCTTAAGGTGATAGAGTGGGAACTATTGGAGGGTGGCTGCTTAGCATTCTAAGGTTGCATCAAAGGTTGGAATTGATCGATAATGGCGGCATTAGACTCCGACTAGCTCTTCAACAGTCAATGGTCATCTATCCACTAGAACCACGTGCAGGCCTCCTCATTGAGGCTGATGACAGCAGCTTCCAAATGCTCTGGTTCAGACAAGTTGTTCTCATTCAAGTACTTTTTGAACATAAGATCCAACCAAATGGCATCATCCCAGATGACTCACAGAAAGTCCTCGGTTGGTGGTGACATTTCGACCCGTCCACGCTTGCTGATCGGACCCATGCTTTGTCCTTGGCTGCTTTATTTTTACTAACCACAAGTTCAACATGCTCTAATAAAAATGGTAGGATCTGAACAATTCTTAACAGACCAACTAATTTCTAACACAATGAAGCGGTTATTTTGTGTTTGACCAAAAAGTCTTGTGTCCTCCGAGTCGCACGGCGTTTTAACTGAAATAACTTCTTGCGCAATTCAAGCCTTTCTGTTTTTAAGACCAGCCATTTTTTATTTATTTCCATTTCAAATTGTTATCTGGACTTCTTATCAATATGAGGTGATCATAACACCGTATATAAGACTCGTGAATTATGTTCCCTATCTCTATGAATATAAAAGAATTATTCCATTATTGTTCACTAATCATTATTGTTCACTAATAATAGTGAAATCACTAATGCAGAGTCAAAAAAAAAAAAAAATTAAGGCACAACACCATTCACCATTTATGAAACAATCAACTAACAAACAAGTTCTTATATGATTGAAAAACTGTCTTTTTTTTGTTGCCCTCCATTTCATTTTTTAAAAAGTAGAAAAGTTAAGAATCAAGCTAGATCACACATACCTACTTCTTTCTCATTTGATCTAATCTTTACTGTCTCCTAATTGTTTCATAGAGTTGCTCGGGAGATGGCTTATTCCATTCGTGACTGCGGGTTACCCAAAAAGAAGGAATTCTCTTTTTTACTTAATATAACTTTCTAAATGGGATCCTTGGGAAAGAGGATCAAGTTTGCCCTTGCGAACAACTTGATGCACTATCTCCCTTCAACCCTTTGAGCAAAATGCGCCAAAAGGAAGGAAAATCCATGGATCGACCCCATCGTCTTCACCCCGTAGGAACTAGGAGATCACCCCAATGACGCCTTCGGTATCCAGGGGTCGCGGACCGACCATAGAATCCTGTTCAATAAGTGGAACGCATTAGCTATCTGGTCTCCGGTTGGGCTGTAAGGGTCGGAGAAGGGCAATCACTCATTCTTAAAACAAATATTCTTAAGACCAAAGAGGCGAGCGGAAAATGGGGAAAAGCTCTCCGTTCATGGTTTTCCAGTAGCTGGTTCCTCCGGAACCACAAGAATCCTTAGTTAGAATGAGATTCTAACTCAACACCTTTTGAGAAGAGTTGCTCTTTGGAGAGCAAAGTACGATGAAAGTTGTAAGCTGTGTTCGGGGGGGAGTTATTGTCTGTCATTGGCCTCTATGGTAGAATCAGTCGGGGGCCTGAGAGGTGGTAGTTTACCCTGTGGCGGATGTCAGCGGTTCGAGTCTGCTTATCTCCAACCCGTGAATTTAGCCGATACAAAACTATATGATAGCACTGCATTTTTTCGATTCGACAGTTCAATCTATGATTTATCATTCATGGACGTTGATAAGATCCTTCCATTAAAACCTGAATGGATGGTTTTATGTCTATTACCAGTTCTTCCCCCCGAGTTGAGACTAATCATTCAGATAGATGAGTGTAAACTAATGAGCTCGAATATTAATGAACTCTATAAAAGAGTTATCTATCGGAACAATACTCTTATTGATCTATTAACAATAAGTAGATCTACATCAGGAGAATTAGTAATGTGTCAGGAGAAATTGGTACAAGAAGCCGTGGATACACTTATTTATAATGGATTCCACGGGCAACCAATGAGGGATGGTCATAATAAGGTTCACAAGTCATTTTAAGATGTAATTGAAGGCAAAGAGCGAAGATTTCGTGAGACTCTTCTTGGCAAACGGGTCGATTATTTAGAACGTTATGTTATTGTCGTAGGTCCTTCACTTTTATTACATCGATGTGGATTGCCTCGCGAAATTGCAATAGAGGTTTTCCAGACATGGGAGTTGCTAAGAGTAAAATTCGGGAAAAATAACTGATTGTATGGGAAATACTTCAGGAAGTTATTGGGGGGCATCCCGTATTGCTAAACAGAGCACCTACTCTACATAGATTAGGCATCCAAGCCTTCCAACCTATTTTAGTGGAAGGACGTGCTATTTTTTTTACATCCATTAGTTTGTAAGGGATTCAACGCAGACTTTGATGGGGATCAAATGGTTGTTCATGTACCTTTTATCTTTAAAAGCTCAAGTAGAGGCTCGTTTACCTATGTTTTCTCATATGAATCTCTTATCGCCAGTTATTGGGGATCCTATTTCTGTACCAAGTCAAGATATGCTTATTGGGCTTTATGTATTAACGAAATGTACACGCAGTAGAAAAATTACGCTTCTACAAGGGAATATTTGCGACAAGAAATGAATCCTAATTTTAGGATAACTGACCATTTAAATCCAGTCCATATAATGTCTTTTTCAGGAGCTAGAGGAAATGCATCTCAAGTACACCAATTAGTAGGTATGAGAGGATTAATGTCGGATCCACGAGGACAAATAATTGATTTACTTATTCAAAGCAATTTACGTGAGGGACTGTCCTTAACGGAATATATCATTAGACACATCTCATTCCACTGATCGGAGGCGTTCGTAGTGACTGAGGTGGTCAACGGCTAGGATTTCTCGAAGAAGATGTCATTCGTTTGATGAGAAATAAAAAAGAATATTGAAAATTCGAGTGGCGGAAACTAATCGAAAACTATAATGTAAAAACAAGCATTCGAGAGACTTGCACTCTCCCTAATCCCTCTACAAATTTTCCTCTCCTAATATCAAATATCCTATCCCTATTTAAAGTGGTCACCCCTGATTCTAACTACTTTCTCATGTCCATAGTAACAAAATATTATATTATATAATATGATTACCACAAATTACCCTTCATCCTTTATTGTTATTTTATCTCTTTATTTATTCTCCTATCATAAGTTAGCCAAATGGGAGATTTATCTGTGTCTTGGAGAGAGAGAGAGAGAGATCACCTTACTCTTTGATCAGTGTGTATCCCAACAAGAAGAAAATCCCCAAGTTCTCGAGCAAGCCTTAATATCTATTGAACAATGGTGAGAAACATTCTAAAGTCACAAGAGATTAATTTTCAAATTTTGAAGTGAAAAAATCATATTTGGAATTAAAATGGAACACAAAAGTGTGAAAAATTCTACAATAACCAAAGATTATATTTGAAGTGAAAATATCATGCGTAAAAAAGAAAAATAGTACAAATGTAATAGCAAATCTGATCTAAGATTAACTTCGATATCTAAGAGCCAAGAAAGTGCTCAAAAAAGGCTAACACAAGAAAGTAGAAAATATGCCCTAAACAACTTCAAAATTGAAACAAGAAAAAGAAAATTCATTCCATCAAAATAATCAAATTTCAAGATTGCACTAGTTTCCTGCACAGGCAATCAAATAAGAGAGATTTGCACTACTTTGTCACCGCAACAAGATATATTGAAAATCATATCTAGTAGATCTCGGAGAAAATAGTACATGTGATACGGCGTACTCCACTGGTAAAATAAGTTTTTTTATCTTAATTGCATCTATTTATATATGTGAATGTTTAAGCCAAAAAAAAAAAAATTACTTCCACGTGTCCAGCATGAAAAAGATCAAATGCACCAGCAATATAGACTATGTTGCCATCTGGTGGAGGTCCCTGCATCCACAATAATAGAATCTTCAAATAATTTTCTGTTCTCTTTCTTGAGCAGACATTTCAAAAAGATGGGTTTCAAGATAAAAAATAAAGGGAGATGAAATCATCTATAAACCACGATCCTCAATTTAAAAAGTTAGGCAACCATAACACGGATGTTCTGTCCTAATTTCTACAAGAATAAGAAATTTATCAAGAAAATGCTAAAACTAAGACCTAGAACCCTATGATGGTTTATCGCTAGAAATCTAATGCAGTTCAACCCAGTCTCTTTCAATTTCAATTGAGCTGTAGTGGGATTCATGAAGAATGTATGACTTCTTGTTGCACACTACTCCACCTCAAAGGCTTCGAGGTATTATCCCTTTTGATTTTCTTCTTGATTGGTAATCACATGTAAGAAAAGTTTTTTGTTTCTTTTTTTAGTTTGGAGGAATTCACTTCCTTGCGAACATTTTTCAAATAAAATCAATGTATTTTGTACATATAATATTTCTTACCGGTGCGAATCAAATTTACACTGCTACAATAACAAAAAGATTGTCATGCATTGAACAAATGAGAACACGTATTGAGCCTTAAAATTAATTCAAATGGGTCATTAGATATATTTTCCCATATTTAGCGATTATTTTACTATTTAAGTTAATTTCACGTATGTTTTCTTATGTTTAATCATTCAATGAACATTTTGGTGCTTACTAAGCTATGACATAAGGTTAGAGCTAGCCTGCCAGTAATGGCTAGTCAAAGTTAGTTTTGATGAGATATTGAGATGTTTCTGACTAGTACTAATGTGTTCAATTGGTTTGACTTCCTAGCATTCAGAGAACTACTTAACATAGAATCCGGATTTCCAATTACATTTCCCTTTCTAGTCTCGTATAGTTTAGTTTCCAAAATAAAGAGAAATAATTCAATGGTAAGATATCTGGTTCTCCAACACTCAAGAGGTTTGAGTGAGCTGTGTAAGTACGAGGTGAAAGGTTTAATGTATTTTAATAAAAATATTTTCTGATGAAAGAGTAACTTCTCTTCCTTTTCCTTTGTCCTACAACCAGACATAAGTAATTTGAAAATTTAGACATCGTTACTAAGTCTAAGACCCAACACTGCTTAAAAACGCAACATCAAACACATACAAAGTCACCTACAACATAGTTAAGGGCTCAAGGGAAGGTAAATCAATTGTGAACGTATTGGTAGCTGCTATAAAGTTCTTTTTTATAAGATTTAGAGCAGCTGATACACTAATCTCTATTGGCCTAGCAGTACGTACATCTCTATTATAGTTGAGATGAATTCATGGTCAATGATCAAACATAAATGTAGGTTTATTTGGTACTCAATCTTGTTATAATGAAAGAGGGTCACCTTATAACTTTCTTCAGCCTCCTTAAATGCTTAATCCAAATCCATTTATGACTGGAACTAACGGTCATCACCATAGCAATCTAAAAATAACGTCATTATTTGCTGAATGACAAATTCATTTCTCTAACTGATCAAGACAACCTTAAATACCTTTGTAAATAGCAGATGATAGATGGTCCACATCATAAGTGAATAACAAAGCTATTCAATTTTGATTTTGAGGATTCTGTACAAAATATAAAAAAAAAAAAAAAAAAAAAAAAGAGCGTCTAACTGCACAGCTGATGTTGAGAATCAGTTCCTTCATCAATACTATTCTCCAAGAGGGTCACAATACTTCTAGTGGAGGGGCATTCAGTATCCTGAACACCTAGAAACAGCTAGCTCTTATTTTCTTTTGGCCATCTAAGAAGAAAAAGGTGAAAGACTTTTGTTGCCAAGTTAGCTGCATGTCAAAAAGTATTCCAACTTGTGCCCAATTGTTTTTACTACAGCCACTCTCAGTTCCTGACCAAGTACGTAATGACCTCACCATAGATTTTATCGGACGATTGCCTAGATCGAATGGGTGGGACATAACTCTAGTGACGGTTGACCATTTGAAAAGGTTGGCTTATTTTAAACGTCAGATACTACCTTTTACAGCTAAACAATCCCATCAGTCTTCACTCAAGAAGCAATTTTCACCAATTGCGGTCGCAATCATGAGCAATTTTTGGTCTCAACTTTTTAAGCTTTAAGACAAGTTTTTGAAAAGATTGACTTGTCATTCTCAAATTGATGGGAAACTGGAGGTAGTTAATCATTGTTCTTTGTTGCCCTGCTGCCTCTAAACTCGACAATGGTCTTTGTGTCTTCCATGGGCGGAATTGTAGTAAAACTGCTTCCTATATGGCCAAGAGCCTACCCCAACCATTTGTTTCTCTCCCTGAAGAGCAACTAGTCTAGTGTGATTACGAGATAGATGAAAAAATTTGCTCATCAAAATTGTTGAGACTCGCAATTTCGGGTAGGGGCAATGTCTTTTTAAAACTCAAGCAATATAAACATTAGACTCTTACTACACAGGCAGGGGCAATCATGTCCTGTTTCTACGGTCCATATTTGGCTACAGCACAGACAGGGGCAATCCCTTATTATGATATTATATTAATACCATACAATAGCCTCTTGGTCTTTACAAAATATTTTTGTCCATCAAATGAAAATTGTATTCTTGCTAAACTAAAAAGTTCAAACTATTAATAAATAATTCAAATGATTAAATTAACTAAAATTTAACCCAAGAACTTAAAATTTTAGGACATAATTATATTGGTATAGTAACTTGGGAGAGCCCGTGTTCAATCCATGGCTTATCATATTACCTCTAATTTAAATTAAAATATTCCCCAGTAAAAAGGGACAAAATTTACTTTACAAGCAAGGGAAAATGAATCTTAAGCTTAAAACATTTGTGGTCATTTAAGATAAAAAATTAGGTGAATCATTCAAACGACACACACCTTTCCATTAGAGAATTGAACAATTCTCCGAGAAGTTGGAAGGAAATGAGATATGCGAGTCCGGCTTCCAGAGCCACCATCTTCAAATTTTGGGCTTCGACCATGGCTAAACTGCCTTTGCAAGGAAGATTGGCTGTGACTGTCGCTAACAGACCTCTCTCTCACACAAAGCAGCATACGACCTGTACATGGCATTAACAAAAACAATTTAAAACTGGGACAAATCAACAATGAAAAACGACAATATCTTCTAGCAGATTTTCACTAGATTGGGGCAAGCCTTGACATCATCAAATAGTATATAAAGCAGAGCAATCCAATCTACCGGCTACCACCCATAGAACCTCCAACTCCTGCCATGCCACCACATCATAAACACAAACCCAACTTTGACCCACTGCAACAAACCCACCACCAATGATTCACCACACACAACTATTATTTTTACAGATCAACACTACTTTAGCAGCAATATGCTTCAATGAAAACATTAAAACTGATGGTTCAACCACGATGACATATACCACGTTCAATGGCATGAAAGCATTTAAGATAGCAGTAAAGGAACTTTGCTTTCAATATACTCGAGGAATCTTCAACCATGTCTTTCCAACATTACTAACAAGGAGATTAATAGTATCCATAAATGAATAATATAGAGGTTGATATCTAACCTACAATGTCCGTGCTAGATACTCCTTCTGTACGCTTGATTTGTTTATAGCGACCAGCTTTCTTTGCAAGAGCATAAGCATCAGTGCCATCAGGAAGAACACAAGGGTCGTCTCCATGAATGATATAATCTATGTGGTAGTCGTCAAATAGCTTCTTCATAAAATCTTCAGTTATGGCGTAGGGTGCATCAGAAATAACCTCGTCCACCCATTTAACAGCACTAACCATAATCATCCTACAAGCAGAATGAAATAGCAAATTACAGAAGTTCGCGTAAGAAAAGTAAAATCACTATCTAGAAAACATTCTCTTGACGGTATCAATTTTCAAAAAATAAACATATAAGATAATGGAATGATGCCATGAAGGAAAAACAAAACTAAAATCATTTAACACAAGTCGTATTACAAGAGATAGAGATAGAGAGGCACAAGTGTTGATTATCAAGCGTAGATGTTGGTACCTTTCGTTGATTGGAGTGACAGGGGGCCCTTTGTTGACAATAATTTCAGCGTCGCTAACAACACCAACAACCAATTGATCGCCAAGAGCCCGAGCCTGACGGAGGGCGTTGCAATGGCCGTAGTGCATCATGTCAAAGCAGCCATCCATATAGACGCGAACAGGTTTCTTCTTCCTCCGAGTAATTCGCAAGTCCGGTAGCTCCGGCATGCCTGATCGAAGCACCAACAGCGAGGCACCGACCACCACCCCGCCGATCAGACACGTGGCGAGAAACCGAGCCCAGCGCTGCGGATTGCATGAGTCAGAATCCATTCTCCCTGTTCCGGCACCAACATCTCTCATTTCCACTCTACTCCGATGCAAGCAGATGAGATAGACGAGGTAAATTACAGAGCAGCTGCGTATATTCCAGCCCTCAATTCTCCGCCATTGTTAGATATGTGAATGAGGACCGAGCTCCTTTATGTATTTCGCATCTCTACGTTGTCCGTAAGGTGGCCATGGCCTGACGTTGAGAGTAAAACTTGATGACACGTGGCGCTACGTGATAACCCATATGCATTTCTTAGACATAAATGCGTTTGGTTGAAGCGGTTTGTGATTATTTTTGTTCTCCCAGGTGTACAGTTAGTTAGGAATATTCTCCGTTACACCCGTGTATATTTGGAGTAGCGTCAACATATTTGTAAGATTCATTCTAAAAATAACAATATTCTACCCTTCATAACAATACTACGTTTATTCTCTTATTCTACTCTTTTAAAATATTCACTAACGTGTTAAATAATATGTAGTGCAATTAAGATGCGACACGTCAGCGAGTATTATAAGAAAGTAAATATACCTCAATTCTCTTTTTCTCGTGAAATTGGATAACAAAAATTATTTGATATGGAAAAATAAGTTTTTTAATGGGGTGATAAGCAAAGACCTTGAAGCTTTCCTAAATGGATCTTTTCTCTGTCTTCCAAAGTTTCTTGACAACATTTCTTTTCTGCCAGATTTTTTTCTATGGCAAAGATACAATTAGCTCATCATGAGCTGCAATTGGAGAGCATGTCTCTCGAAGAGATCAACTTATTTATCTTCTAGAGAGCCTTGGCAGTGAGTATAATACTTCTGTAACCTCTACTACTTGCTTTTGACTTTCGTCTGGAGAAGCAACAGTCAAGTATTACTCTTCATTTTGTTCAAGCTAATGTTACCTCTACCAATATTTCTAGACCTCCCTTCAATCCCAACTACTCTCAACCACCCTTAAATCCAAATCCTCGTTTCTCTTCTCATTCTCATAATATTTCCCACCAACCTAGTTCCTTTTTTCCTCCATCCACCCTACTGGGCAAACCAGCTCCCTCTTCCTCTTTTTGGCGTCTTCCTAAAAATCAAACATACAAACCACGTTATGAAATTTGTTATACGATTAGTGATTCTCCTGTCGTGTGTTATCATCATTTTATTCCTTTATTCAAACCACCTTCCCCTAAGAATATGAATACTCAACAAATGTGATGGTCCGTCCTCTGCAGATATGTCCCCCATGGTATCTTGAATGTGATGCCACTCACCATTTTACTCTGAATCAATCAAACATTCAACCCACAACTCCATTCAAAGGATCTGAACCGGTTCTTGTGAACAATGGTATGTCACTTCCTATTTTGAATATTAGGAATACTACTATCTGTTCTTCAACTCGTCCGTTATTTCTTAAAAATGTTTTTCACAACCATGCACTTTCTCATAACTTAGTAAGTGTTTCTGATACGAACCAAGATACAACCAAACTCAAAGTCAAATACCATGATCCATTAGAAGATAAAAGAGACCCATAGTACAAAACTTCACATGGTTTGGCAATAAAGATCCAAAAAAAAGAATCATTACCACATGAGCAAGAAATCAAGAAGTTTCATGCATAGAGTTACACAGAGATGCATGGAGAGGCATGAAATTGCACTGAGACGCAAAAAAGTGCCAAATTATCAAAATTGGCGCACCCACAGCACCCAGCTCCCCCAACATTCCATCGGGCGCGCCCCGCGCTCCACCTTGCTCGCCCGTCTCGTGCCCCTGCGGGCCCCAACGCGCCCTCCTGTGACAAAAACCTTCATTTTTCATATTTCCGTGATTTTCTTCTATTTTTATGTATCAGTTAAGTTTCCTTAGCCCTAGATTGCTTTCTATACTATTTTAAGATCATTGGGGATATTTTGATTAATTTTAATATTTTTTAGGGTTATTTAAACACAAGATTTGTAATCCTTTGAGAATATTTATGATGAATGATATTTGATTAAAATTTATATTTTTTTAGTAATTCTATAACGCCCCGAATTATATAAACCCGGTTCGTTACTCATACTACTGAACCGAACTATGAGACTTTGTAAAAACTTTAAAATTTTATTTGACGATCAAGGTTTGACTCTTGAAACATTAAATCTTGCAGCAGAAAATCATCATATAAAAACAATCTTTATTAAATAATTAAAATATTCAAGGCAGTTGGTTGAAAGAGAAAGAGAAAACTGATCACGTCGTCCGGTCTCTAAACGACAAAAGAAAGTCTTTTAATCACAAAACAAAACAGAGCACATCATCCGGTCACTAAACGACAAATTACTTCCTACATCTACCGATCACTAAACGACAACACTTCTACTACATCTTCCGATAGGTCTAATACACGACATCCACTGATCACTAAACGACAACACTTCTACTGCATCTTCCGATAGGTCTATTACACAACATCCACCGATCACTAAACGACAACACTTCTACTACATCTTCCGATAGGTCTATTACACGACATCCACCGATCACTAAACGACAAAATTTAATAGACATATTTACCGATAACTTTTACTAAGGCATCATCCGATGGTTTTACTGAAGACATCATCCGATGACGTCAGCTGGACGATTTACCAATCTAACATCTACCGGTAGACAACGTCTTCCGACAGAAAACAAAAACAACAACTCAGCTTAGCAGCAAATTTCACTCTAAACACAGAGAAACTCTGACTACCAAGGAACCTGAGCATTTTACTAAAAATCATTCAAAACTACTTAAATCCGTGTATTATTCCAAAATTTGGTAAAGACCACTTTAAAAGAACTAACAGAGTATCATTATAAGAAAAAGTTTCAGATTGTATCCAAAACATCCAAAACTACTATTGTCGCTAAAACTCCCAATATATTTAAATCGAATCATGGTTCATTAAACCTTCTCATCTACTGACACCAGTTAAACCGCCTCATCAGAATCACCAATCTTTGGCATTGAAGTGCTCCCCCAATCTGCCTAGTCCTCAACATGCTCAGAGAACACACCTTCTGAGGCATCTTCACCTACATCACAAAACTCATCTATTAGCCTAATGCTAAGTAAGTAAAGCAGTGACGAAATGAAATGCTGAAACATAAACTCCTAAATATGCAGTTTCTACTTTCTCATCTCAGTTGCATATGCGTTCGTTTCTGATCTGATCCCCCTGTGAAATTGGGAGTTGGATCATTTTTCCCAAAGTCATACATCCTCTCTCTCGATTAAGGGGCAGATTAGTTCCTTTAACAACTGTTCAAATCCCCCTGTGAAATTGGGAGTTGGATCACTTCTCCCAAAGTCATACATCCTCTCTCTCGATTAAGGTGCGGATTAGTTCCATTAACAACTTATCTGTTACAGTCTGTTCATTCCTTACCATGCCATTTCATGTAAAATCATTTTTGCATACTTTCAAAAATATGATGCATGACATAAAAACATTCAAACACACATAATCCTACTGTTTTGTGATGTAGGCCCGAAGGTACAAGCAAACTTCACTTACCTGGCTCTCCTGGAAATGCTCGGTTTCAAACTACTTCAGAAGTTTTGTTCACCTAAGTCATAAACAGAATATTAATCAGATTTCTACTAAGTCTTATTCTAATCTATCCAGAAATCTAGGGAAACTAGTTTGGAAGCTTAGTTCATTGTACATTCCCGATTTACCACAAAACCCGAACTAGCTTACTCATACGGCATTCACAAAACTCACACTTATACCCTCTCCAATCATCGATAGCTACCAGTATAGCAAGAAATCGAAGTAAGGCTCACCTAGTTTGGAGAAGATTCGAGTAGAAGAATCGCCTAGAGAGCTCTGCTGCTTGAGCTGAAGACCGAAAGAGAAAAAAAGTGGGGGGGAATGGTGGCGGCTACAGTTCATTAAATCCAAAACCTCTTTCCTTAAATACGTTATCCACTTTTAAATTTCAATTACTTTTATGCCCTTGCCTAGTTATCCATTAACCCTACATTTATTATTGTCATGTAAAGTGTACAATTAATTAAAAGATTAAATAATTAGTTCTATAGAACCGGGTGTTACAATCTACCCTCCTTAAAAGAATTTTGTCCTCAAAATTCCGTACCTGAATAATTTCAGATGTTGGTCCATCATGTCTTGCTGGCGCTCCCAGGTTGTCTCCTCTATGTTCTGGTTGTGCCATAAGACTTTCACTAGTGGAACCTCTTTGTTGCGTAATACTTTCACTGCAAAGTCTAAGATCCTTACTGGTTTCTCTTCGTAAGTAAGAGTAGGTTGAATTTCAATGTTCTGCTGTTCCACAATTTGATATGGACCCCTTATGCACTTCTTCAACATTGAAACATGGAACACACTGTGTATCCCCTCCATAAAAGCTGGTAGCTGCAACTGATAAGCTGCTCTCCCAACTTTCTTCAGAATAGTGAATGGTCCAATAAATCTGGGGTTCAACTTGCCTCTCTTCCCGAATCTCACAACTCCTTTAAATGGTGATACCTTGAGGTAAACTTCATCGCCTACTTCAAACTCTAATTCTCTGCGTCTTCTATCGGCATAGCTTTTCGTTCGACTTTGAACTGTTAAGATCCTCTGGTGGATGAGGGCAACCTTCTCAACAGTTTGTTGCACAATATCAGGAACAAGCAACTGTGCTTCACCAACTTCATCCCAGTACAAAGGAGATCTACATTTTCGTCCATACAAGACCTCATAAGGTGTCATTCCTATTGTTGCCTAAAAACTGTTATTATAGAAAAACTCCACTAATGACAAGTATTTACTCCAAGATCTTTGAAAATCTAAAACACATGCACGGATCATATCTTCTAAGGTCTGAATAGTTCTCTCGGATTGTCCATCTGTTTGAGGGTGAAAGGCTGTGCTAAAGTTGAGCTGTGTTCCCATAGCCTTGTGCAAACTTTTCCAAAACTTAGATGTGAATCGAGAATCTCAGTCTGAAACTATGGTACCTGGAACTCCATGTAACCTAACAATCTCTTGCACATACAAATCAGCAAGCTGATCCATCGAGTATGTCATCCTTAATGGCAAAAAGTGGGCGGATTTGGTTAATCAATCAACTATTACCCAGATTGCATCATGCCCCCTCGTTGTCCTAGGCAATCCTACCACAAAATTCATCGTTATTTGTTCCCATTTCCATTAAGGAACTGGTAAGGGTTGTAATGTTCCTGCAGGCCTCTGATGCTCAGCTTTAATCTGCTGACAACACAAACATGATCCTACAGACTCTGCCACACTCTTTTTTACACATGGCCACCAATAATGTTGTTTAAGATCCTTGTATATCTTTGTACTCCCAGGGTGAACAGAGAATCTGGAAGAATGTGCTTCAGAAAGAATCTCATCTCGAAGTTCTTTAATGGCAAGAACAAACCATCTATTTCTAAACTTAAGGATTCCATCAGCATAATAGTTAAAATCTGATTTGTCCGTAGAATCCATGCTTAACTTGTACTTGTTGAACTCTACATCATTTATCTGGGCTTCCTTTATTCTTTCAAGAATGGTAGGTCTTAAGGATATTGCAGTAAGCATGGCTGACACACTATGCACTGCTTCTAGATTAAACCTTTGGAATTCAGACTCTAAGGCTAATGGTACATCAAGAATTAGGGCTGAGGCTGAAGTTGTTACTCTACTCAAAGCATTTGCCACCACAATTGCTTTGTCGGGATGGTATTTAATCTCAAAATCATAATCCTTTACAAATTTCAACCATCGACGTTGCCTCATGTTTAATTCCTTCTGTGTGAAGATATATTTTAGACTTTTATGGTCCGAGAATATTTCACAAGTTTGTCCATACAAGTAATGCCTCCAAATCTTAAGTGCAAATACCACCGCAGCTAATTCTAGGTCATGTGTAGGGTAATTCTTCTCATGTGTTTTCAACTATCTAGAGGCATAAGCTATTACATTTCCCTCTTGCATCAAGACACAGCCAAGTCCAATCTTGGATGCATCACAGTAAATGCTAAATTTACCATTATCAACAGGAATTGTCAAAATTGGAGCATTGGTCAGTTTCTGTTTCAAGGTCTGAAAACTATGCTCACAATCCTCAGTCCACACATACTTCACATTCTTCCTGGTTAACCGAGTGAGGGGTGTTGCAATCTTTGAGAATCCTTCAATAAACTTCCTGTAATATCCTGCAAGTTCAAGGAAACTCCGAATATCTGCAGCATTCTTCGGTTGGGGCCACTCCTTGACTGCTTGAACCTTGGCTGGGTCGACAGATATTCCATCACCAGAGATCACATGACCAAGGAAGTGAACTCTGTCCAGCCAAAACTCACATTTGGAAAACTTAGCATAAATTTGGTGATGTGTAAGTGCTCCTAACACCAAACTCAAATGTCTTGCATGCTCGTCCTTAGTACGTGAATAGATTAAAATGTCATCTATAAACACAATGACAAACTTGTCCAAATACTCATGAAACACCCTATTCATAAGATCCATGAAGGCTGCTGGTGCATTTGTCAATCCAAAGGACATAACCAAAAACTCATAATGTCCGTACCTTGTGCGAAAGGCAGTCTTTGGGATATCTTCGGATTTAACTTTCAATTGATAGTAACCTGACCTTAGGTCAATTTTAGAGAAGACTCTTGCACCATTAAGTTGGTCGAATAAATCGTCAATCCTTGGCAATGGATACTTGTTCTTGACAGTTAGCTTATTCATTCCCCGATAATCAATGCACATCTGCATCGATCCATCCTTCTTTTTGACAAAAAGGACAGGTGCACCCCACGGTGAAAAGTTAGGACGTGTGAACCCTTTCTCCAACAGATCCTCCAACTGCTTCTTTAATTCTTTTAGTTCTGTTGGTGCTAACCTATATGGTTTTTTAGACACGGGCTCGGCGCTGGGGTAAACATCTACAACAAATTCAATTTCCCTATCTGGCGGCAAACCAGGAAGGTCATCTAAGAATACTTCAGGAAAGTCTTGGACAACTAAGATATTTTGTGGATTTGTCTCCCCTACAAGTTGTGTGTCTAAAACGCTAGCTAAGAAGCACAAATACTCTCCACATGGGGAAGGTCTAGTGTTAATAGAAGTCATCACAGACATTTCCTTACTCTTCCTTGAAGCTTGAAAGGTATGTTTCGAACTATCAGGGGGTTGGAAACTAACTATTCCAGTCCTACAATCAATTGTGGCGTGGTGCTTAAACAACCAGTCCATCCCTAGGATTACATCAAACCCCATTATATCCATAATAATTGTAGGATCGAGATTTGTCTAAGAGGGGGGTGAATTAGACTTTTTAAAACTTAAATTAATAATCTAGATAATTTCTCTCGTGATTTGAACTTAAAAGCTAACAGCAGACAAACAAATAAAGTAAAGAGTGAGAGAGAAATTAACACAAGAGTTTTAACGTGGTTCGGCTCAACCCAGCCTACATCCATGCTTCAAGGTTCACCTCTTGAAGATCCTTAACCTTCTCCTTGAGAATAACAGATCGGAATTCCGGGCTCCGATCAACTGCCTTTACAATTCAAGATTGAACTTCACGGGCGTCAATCCACTGCCTTATACAGAATGTTGAGTTTGTAAATGGTAAGCTCAGACTACACTCTCACAATGATTGAATCTCAAGTTAAATCGAGAGGTGTAGGAATAATACAGAGTATGACCAGATTTTCACAAGTTAGGGCTCAAGAATTGAGATTGCAAAAGTTGTATCTTTGTTCTCTAACCTTGGCTTAAATACTCTGTCTTCGGAATCGGCTTGACTTCAATGCTCCTTATCCAATAATAGAAACTTTGTTACCGTTGGAGCAGTTTTCGTACAATTTCAGGTAGCCGTTGCCGTCTGTAGTTGCAAGTCGTCGTCGCCATTAAAGTTCTGGAGTTAATGCTGAAAACGACGTCACTATAGCTTCGCTGCTATTTTAAAATCTGGCGGAAAATCACCGGTTTAAACAGCTTCAAAACAGATCGCCACGTCATCGGCATGAGTTGCTCTAAAGGTCCATCGGCATATGTATCTTCAGCGCCATCGGTAGATGCAACACGAATAAGCTATCGGCACGAGCAAGCTTTGAACTTCATCGGCATATGCATCTTGTAAATTCATCGGCAGATGTATTCTGGAAAAGTCATCGGGAGATGCACCTTGAAAGTTCATCGGCAGGAACAGCTTGAAAGCGCCATCGGCAGATGCATCTCAAAAGTTATCGGCAGATGAAAGCTTTGAATTCCATCGGTAGATGCACCTTGAAAAAATCATCTGCAGATGCATCTTGAACTTCCTCGGCTTGATGGCTCCATCGGCAGATGCAAGTTGATATGTCATCGGCAGATGAAGGCTTTGGAGACCATCGGCAGATGCAAGCCTTAAAGCTATCGGCAGATGCACGCCTTAAAGCTATCGGCAGATGCAGGCTTTAAGCTATCGGCAGATGCAGGCTTTAAAGCTATCGGCAGATGCATGCCTTAAACACTTAACCAATATTATTAGAATACTAAAATACCATTTTCAAGGGTATTTCCAAAGTATTAAAAAAAACAAATGTATAATTCAATATTCTCATTCAACATAATCAAATTATTTAATTATCATTCAAATACATCATCAAAAACATATTTAGACTTAAACTCTATTTAAGTCAACAATCTCCCCCTTTTTGATGATGACAAAATATTAATTTGATTAAGTCACTCTCCCCCATAATCCTATCTCCCCCATAGCAAATGCATATATTCACAACCATGCATATATCGAGATTTTTGTTTCAGAATTCCAAAAACATAGTAACTGAAACATGCATATTATCCAGCAATCAAATATAAATTCTCCCCCATTGACATTATCAAAAAAACAATCAGAGTGACAACAGAAAGAATGGATTCAACACAGGTCAGAAAAAAACATCAGAGTAATTGCTTGAGAGATTCAAGAAAGGTGTATACATGAAATCAAGTCTTTTATTTAAAGAAAGCTACAAAATGTGACCAAAAAGCTTGGCTAATCCAAGCAGGCACTTCACAGTTTGAATTAAGATAAGCATCTACAAGTGCTGGAAATGAGTGAATATCTACAGAGAGAGGGGGCTGATAAGGCACGAGTGCCAGACATGGAGTAGTCGCTGGCTGAAGTGTAGCAGATGGAGAGGGGCCTTGATACACCACCATGTCCATACATGGAGGAGTGTCGACAGGAGGAGCAGCAGTAGACGCATCAGGAGGAGAGAATGCAAATTCAGTCTCCTGAAGATCCAGTGTCGTGAAACGCACATCTTCATAAACTGCAGGCCGGAAAAATGGAAGAATGAGATCTCCATAGCAAGCCTGTGAGACATCGATTGAGCAAGATGGATCAGGTTCGGGTGTAGGAGTCAAGTTGTCAATAGAGGTTCGGAATGACTCAAGTTCCCTGACAACCATGCACCTGTCAGCATCCACTTTCTGAGACAGCAAACCAAGACTAGTATCTAAATCAGTACGCAAGACTTGGATATTCTTGGCGAGCTTGGCATCAAGAGATTGAGCAATCCTACTGTCAATGGAGCTAAGAGCAGTCTCAATGCGGTCAATAGAGGCTTTCAGCTCATTATACTGAGAGGCACTCATCGAAGATGTCCTCTGATAAGTTAGAGGAGTGGTAGGTGGTACTGAGGGAATGGGTGAGAAGACTGGTTCGTGAGGAGTGAGGGAGATATGTGGAAGGTCAGATTGTGAAGGCATCAAGAGTGTAGGGGAAGGAGGTGAAGGGATTGGGACTTGAGAAGCAGTTCTACTGGGAGGAGATAATTGGACTAAGGGAGGTGGTTGGACTGGAGATGGAGGAGCAATATCCTCTTGGACTGGAGATGGAGGATTCTCTGGAAGGAGACGAGGCACAGAGGAAGGAGTAGAAATTGCCTCTGACACAGGTGCTCTTGAGATAGGGGCACGACACCTTCGCACAAGAGGAGGAGGTTGGAAACTAGAAGCCTGAGACTGAGAAGGGGAATTATTGAATGCAGGAATTTCAGATTCATCCCCACCCTCAGCAGTGGACTCCTCTAGCAGGCTGAGTTTTCTCTTCCCTTTCTTGGCAACTACAGTCTTAACAGTCCCTTGCTTAGAAGCATCGAGAACAAGATTCTCTGTTCTTGTTCTCTTAATTCCCATTTTCTTAAGAGTGGTTCGGGAATAGTAACTTGAAGGTTGAAGACGGAAGGGGTCTTTATCCTCTGGAAAAGCAACCTCAAGTTGCATAAAAATCTTCATGAGCAGCAGATTGTAGGGAAAAGAGGTAGCCCGGGATGACACTGCTTGAATCATCCTTCGAACAACAATGAAGCCAAGATTGAAGGGTGTCTTGAAGTAAATGGCAAATAGAACAAAAAATTCCATTGCACTGATTTCATCATGATGACCACCTTTAGGGACAATGTTGTACCCAATCATTTGATGAAATAACCTGGCCCTTGCAGTCAGGTGTTTGCCTTTAAGAGGATCAGGAGTGTGATTGGGGTCATTAACAATAAGCTGTAGAAAGCTCTCACCATCAGATGTACCAAAGAAAGGGAGCTCAGTGCCGGATACATATTTATAAGGGCAGCTATCCAAATGGGAGACTTCCAGAAGAGCATTAATGTACTGGGGAGTGATTTCTATGTGTTTGTTATACACATAGCTCCTAATAATGGAGAAATCAGAGGTGAAACTAAGATTGGCGTAGAACATTTTTATGGCTTCTGGATAATAATAGGACTCTACATTGAACAGACCTAATAACCCGAGATCCTTCAAGGGTTCAATAATATCCATGCCAGCTAAATCGTCAAAATCAATCCCACGACTAGGTATAAGAGTTTTGAACTGATAATCATCATGATACCTAGACTCCGCAGCTTTAGTGAGAAAGTAGAGAGAAGGCCACTCTTTTGCTCGAGGAATCACGCGTGGAGGACGAGTTGAAGTTTTGGCCTTCTTCTGAGCCGGTTTGGAGACGACGCGGGAAGATGAACCCTGAAACTCCATTGAAGGAATAGAAACTGCGAGAGAGAGAGAACTGGTAGGGCAAGAGATATTCTGAAAGAGCGCGAAAATGTGAAGCGTCTTTGAAAAGAAGCAGAGTTTAAATGGAAAGGGGCATCGCCCGACGAGATGAAGTCACACGTGTAAGACAGATTAACCCGATGGGTCACACGTGTCGGTAGATCAAGGATGCAAATGCATCTTCCGATGCCTACAGAAAAGCACAGCATCTACCGATGCCTTCCGATAGACATGCATCTTCCGATGCCTACAGAAAAGCACAGCATCTACCGATGCCATCACAGAAGGAAATACTCTAACACTCAGGAATTTCCAACAGAGGGATAAACTTAGTTTTTCTCAACTCGAATGAGGCCTAGCCTTATTCTAATACTGTTGAATGTCTTTTCATCCAAAGGCTTGGTAAAGATATCGGCCAATTGATCAACAGAATTGACAAATTCTAAAGATATATCACCTCTTTGAACATGATCACGGATGAAGTGATATCTTACATCAATATGTTTGGTTCTAGAATGCTGAATAGGATTTTTAGAAATGTTAATTGCACTGGTGTTATCACACCGAATAGGAATCCTATCATAAAACAGATTATAATCTTCCAAAGTTTGTTTCATCCATAATATTTGTGCACAACAACTGCCAGCAGCAATATATTCACTTTCAGCAGTTGAGAGTGCAACAGAATTCTGTTTCTTAGAATACCAAGACACTAGAGATTCACCAAGGAATTGACATGTTCCACTGGTGCTTTTCCTATCAACTAAACTTCCTGCATAATCAGAATCTGAATATCCTATCAGATCAAAAGAAGTACCTTTAGGATACCATAATCCTAAGTCAAGTGTCCCACTTAAATATTTAAAAATCCTTTTGACAACAGTTAAGTGAGATTCCTTTGGTGCAGCTTGAAATCTAGCACAAAGACAAACACTAAAGAGTATATCTGGCCTACTTGCAGTCAGATATAACAAAGAGCCAATCATACCACGATATTTCCTGATATCCACACTTATACCATTTTCATCTTTGTCCGGTTGTGGTACTCATGGGAGTTCTAGAAGATTTGACAGATTCTAATCCAAATTTCTTAAGAAGTTCTTTGATGTATTTTTCCTGGCAGAAGAAAATTCCATCAGGAGATTGACTAATCTGGAAACCTAAGAAAAATTTTAACTCCCCCATCATACTCATTTCAAATTCACTTTGCATGAGGGAGGAAAACTCATTACACATATTGACATTTGTTGATCCAAAAATAATGTCATCGACATAAATTTGAACTAACAAAATATCTTTATCCTTTTGCATGGTAAATAGAGTTGAGTCGGTGTTACCCCTTTTGAAATTCCTTTCCACAAGGAAGTTCTTCAACCTATCATACCAAGCTCTAGGAGCCTGTTTAAGACCATAGAGAGCTTTCCTTAACTTATAGACATGGTCGGGTTTGTCAAAAGCTTCAAAACCTAAGAGCTGCTCAACATAAACTTCTTCTGTAATATAACCATTTAAGAATGCACTCTTTACATCCATTTGAAAGAGTGTGAAGTTTTTGTAGCAAGCAAAAGCTAGTAGCATCCTAATTGACTCTAATCTAGCTACAGGGGCAAAGGATTCTTCAAAATCAATACCCTCTTCTTGAGAGTATCCCTTAGCAACTAGTCTAGCTTTATTTCTAACAACAATCCCATTTTCGTCTAATTTATTCTTGAAAACCCATTTAGTTCCAATAATGGGATGATCCTTAGGCCTTGGAACAAGTTCCCATACCTTGCTCCTTTCAAATTGATTTAGCTCCTCTTGCATAGCTAAAATCCAATACTCATCATTCTCGGCATCTTCAAATTTCTTAGGCTCTACTTGTGAAATGAATGCCACATTGGCACAGAGATTTCTAAGAGAAGCTCTAGTCTTGACTCCTAAAGAAGGATCACCTAAAATTTTATCTATTGGATGGTCTTTGACATACTTCCAATCTCTAAGAAGAGCATGATTTTCATACTTGACATGAACAATATCTAGAGGAGAGGAGGAAGGTTCTAGGGATTTTTCTACTTGGGGAGGATCACTAGGCTTTTCTAAGGAAAGAGAATCCAGTTGATTATCCAAAATATCATCCTCATCCACATTGATTGTGGGTTGAGGGGATTCATCAAAGTTAACATGGACTGACTCCTCTACAACTAGAGTTCTCCTATTGAATACTCGATAAGCTTTGCTGGAAAGGGAATAACCCAGAAAAATTCCAAAATCTGATTTGGAATCGAATTTTCCTAGGTTATCCTTAGTGTTTAGAATGAAGCATTTGCTTCTAAAAGTTCTAAAATACTTGACAGAAGGGATTTTACCATTCCAAAGCTCATAGAGTGTTTTCTCAAGAATAGGTCTTATGGAGACCCGATTAAGCACATAACAAGCTGTTGACACAGCTTCTGCCCAGAAATATTTTGGAAGGGAATTCTCATTAAGCATAGTCCGAGCTAGCTCTTGGAGAGACCTATTTTTCCTCTCAACAACACCATTTTGCTGAGGGGTCCTAGGAGAAGAGAAATTGTGCTCAATTCCATACTTGAGACACAAGAGTTCAAATTTCTCATTTTCAAATTCTCCACCATGATCACTACGAATAGCAACTATGGTGAGCTCCTTTTCATTTTGAACTCTTTTCCTAAAACTAGAAAATGTGTCAAAAGTCTCATCCTTAGACTTTAGAAAGTGAACCCAGGTAAATCTAGAAAAATCATCAACAATGACAAATGCATAGAATTTTCCTCCTAAGCTAGCAATATTTGAAGAACTGAAGAGGTCCATGTGAATAAGTTGGAGAGGCTTAGAAGTAGAAATTGCATTCTTAGATGCAAAAGAACTTTTGATCTGTTTACCCATTTGGCAGGCTTCACAGACCTTATCCTTTTCAAATGATATCTTAGGGATTCCTCTAACTAAGTTCTCCTTAGTAATCTTAGCTAAGGTATCCATCCCTACGTGTCCTAATCTCCTATGCCAAATCCAAGAATCATGGGAAGAATTCACAGCAAAACATTTTTCATCAGACACAACAATATCATCTAAGTCAATAATATAAATATTATCTTTCCTATAGCCAGAAAACAGAACTTTGCCATTTGAAACATCTTCAATTATGCAAGAGTCTGACTTAAAAATTACTTTATATCCTTTATCACATCACTGGCTAATACTAAGTAAATTATGCTTTAATCCATCAACTAATAAAACATTCTCAATAATAGGATTAATGCTGTTACCTATGTTGCCAATGCCAACAATTTTGCCTTTTTGGTTTCCACCAAAAGTGACACTTCCTTTCTTCTTGTTGACAACTGTAAACTTGGTTGAGTCTCCTGTCATATGCCTCGAACATCCACTGTCGAGGTACCATTGGTTTTTCCTAGGAGAACAGTCAACCTGCAAAACAGAGATCAGGTTGTCTGCTTAGGTACCCAAATCTTTTGGGTCCTAGTGTTAGTTTTGGTTCCTTTGGGAACCCATTGCAGCTTACTACCATTTTTCATATTATGTGTTTTTAAAGGACATATGAAGGACTTATGTCCTACTTCATTACAGGTATGGCAAGTAGTCGGTTTGACAAAGAAATTCTTAAACACTTTTCTCTTATTGAATTTGTCATAGCCTAAACCTGCTTTATCATGAGTAGCTCTATGATTCCCTATTAGCAATGTTAAGTTCTTGCTACCATTTGAAAACCAAAGAACAAGTTTATTTAAAGATTCATTTGTCTTCTTTAGTTCAGAAATTTCTTTTTCATGCAACAACTTATCCTACTGTTTTGTAAAATCGTTTTCGCATACTTTCAAAAATATGATGCATGACATAAAAATATTCAAACACACATAATCCTACTGTTTTGTGATGTAGGCCCGAAGGCACAAGCAAACTTCACTTACCTGGCTCTCCTGGAAATGCTCGGTTTCAAACTACTTCAGAAGTTTTGTTCACCTAAGTCATAAACAGAATATTAATCAGATTTCTACTAAGCCTTATTCTAATCTATCCAAAAATCTAGGGAAACTAGTTTGGAAGCTTAGTTCATTGTGCATTCCCGATTTACCACAAAATCTGAACTAGCTTACCCATACGGCATTCACAAAACTCACACTTATACCTTCTCCAATCATCGATAGCTACCAGTACAGCAAGAAATCGAAGTAAGGCTCACCTAGTTTGGAGAAGATTCTAGTAGAAAAATCGCTTAGAGAGCTCTGCTGCTTGAGCTGAAGACCGAAAGAGAAAAAAAGTGGGGGGGAATGGTGGCGGCTACAGTTCATTAAATCCAAAACCTCTTTCCTTAAACACGTTATCCACTTTTAAATTTTCAATTACTTTTATGCCCTTGCCTAGTCATCCATTAACCCTACATTTATTATTGCCATGTAAAGTGTACCATTAATTAAAAGATTAAATAATTAGTTCTATAGAATCGGGTGTTACAAATTCTTCTTGTGAGAATTTTCTCCTTAGTTATTTGTGAAAAACTAAGTCTTCTTCAAGTTAAAGCTTGGGAGATGACTTGATAGCTTTGATTCTGACCAATAAGTTTGGTTTGGGTCAAACTCCTCTTGCTTGATAAATTTGGTTCCATCGACAATTTTTGATCAAGATCAAGTTTCTCATACTTAATTCAAAAGCGTTCCTGAGTTTCTATTATGCATTGTTGAAGGATCTCGAGTTTGTTATAATCGTGTTCTCATCATTTGGTGTCAAAGTAAAGGCTCCTAGATTCAAACGTTATCTTTAATTTTATGTCAATCTCTTTTTGCCACGAAATTCTTTTTTGAAATTCTTCACAATAAAAAAAACTAATTTTTTTATTATTCTTAAAGTTTCAAATTTCATTCTTAAAATTTCGATTCTCATACTTAAAGTTTCGAATTTTATTCTTAAATTTTTATTTTTATTTGTAAAGCTTGTATTTCATTCTTGAAATTTCGATTATTGATCTTGAAGTTTTGACTCTTGTGCGTAAAGTTTCGAACTTTGCCCATAAAGTTTTGACTCTTATGGTCCAAATCTCGAATTTCATTTTTAAAATTTTGATTCTCATTCTTAAAGTTTCAAATTTAATTCTTGAAATTTCTATTCATAATCTTGAAATTTCGAACTTTGAAAATTCAATTATTGTGCTTAATATGCTAAGTTCTTGTGATTCTTATTTTTGGAACATTTTATTCTTGCTCTGAATATTCGATTGTTATTCTTATACTTTCAAATTCTTGTCAATTGAATATCCTTGTTGATCTTGAAATATCTTGAGCGAAACACGAGTGAAGTGACAATTATTTGAGTGTAAACACATGGGCGAGTGAGAGAGTTTCCGTTTAACTTTCCTAGTTTTTTTAGTTTGTTTATTTCTTCTTTTTACTTGTTAATTATTCAAAATTTTAGACCATACCATGAGTAGTGAAGAAGATCACTCTAATTTTGATCAAAAAATATTCATGAGGACTAAACAAGATCAATTTAAGGCACTAAACGTGCAACTGGAATGAACTTCCCATCGACAAGCCATGCACGAAAAGGTAAACCACTAATGGTATATGAACATGAGGAATCGTTTGCGTACGATAATTACATAAGAGGAAAAGGATTTGAAGCAAATCGAGAGGATGGAAACCTAAGCAACATCAAATTGGTAATACCTCATTTTCAAGGTAAAAGTGATCATGAGTTGTTTGGAATGAAAAAGGAAAGTCGATAATATGTTTGATTATCATAACTTCATCGAGGAGAAAAAGATTAAGCTAGCCACGATGAAGTTCACAGATTACGCAAGCATATGGTTAAATCAATTAGTAAAGAATCAGAAGAGATACTGTGAGCAACTCATTCAGACATGGTAGGACATAAAGTTAATTATGCAAAAAAGATTTATTTCTAACCACTATTATCGAGATTTGTGAAGAAGGTTACAAGGATTAACGCAATGATTCAAAAGTGTGGAGGAATATTACAAAGAGATGGAAGTAGCAATGATAAGGGCTAACATGGAGGAGGATGTCAAATCCATAATGACACGATTTATTGGAGGGTCAAATTGAGACGTTGCAGATATAGTTGATTTACAACACTATGTGGACATGAAGGAGTTATTACATATTTCAATCAAGATCGAGCGACAACTAAAGGCAACATGTAAGTTCCATGGGAGGAATGAGAAGCCAAAACTTAAGGACAAATTGCAAACCCTACCTTTTGAAAGGTAAGACCGAAACTTCTACACCAAGTAAGACTTGTGACATTAAATGCTTTAGATATCAAGGATTTGGTCATATTGCTTCTAATTGTTCAAACAAAATTACTATGTTTATAATGGATAATGGTGATGTAGCAAGTATTAGTTCAAGCGATGATGAAATGCTACCATTGGAAGACTGTAGCGATGTATATGTGGAGGAACCAGTAAAAGGTGAATTGTTAGTCACAATGACTTGCTTCAACTAAAGAAAGGAGGTTGAAGTACAAAGCTATCGTCCGAGTGAAAAAGTTTTGGCCGAAAATTGTTCTATTTTTTCGAAAGCGCAACTTCTTCAAATAAATTTCAAATAAGCTGAAATATTAATGGTAACTTAGTTTGGGTGTAATGGAAGTGTCCTCTAAAAATCAGAGGTTGATTCGTTGTGGATGAAAAATTATGGATGAAAGATTACTTGTTGGTCCGAGGAGGTAATAACAGCACCTTTATTTAGCTCCTCTTTAAAAAAGAACACTCTAACTAGCCTTAAATGAGAGTTGATGTCACGACCCTAATACTGTACCCAATTACCGTACTATATATATTTTTTTTCCTAATATCTTTAACTAAACTCTAGGCGGAACCTAAACCGAAATCGAAACCAGAATTGAAATCGGAATTGAATTATAACTTTATTAAAACAAATTAAAACTTAAAACTATTTAATAAAAACTTAAATTAAAACAATTTTTAAAAAAATAAAACAATAGAGAGGCGATTATTCGCCTATAAATGGGGCGAATAATTGCCCCCTAGGCGATTGCAACAGGCGAATAATTGCCTGTTGCAATCGCCACTCCCTCTGGATTTTTCCAGAGGGAGGCGATTCAATCGCCAGGCTTGGCGACTATTCGCCAAGCCCACTGCCCTGTTTCCTTTCCTTCATTCTTTCTTTCAATTTCTCCTACGCCAACTACACAATACAACTTATTCTTACACCCTAAACCATACAATAATATCACGACACAAACTCTCTCATATCCTCATTCTTTTCACACTTCACCGTTCACTCAATAAACGACTCGAAACACATTTTAAAACTAAGAACATTTTCATGAAAACGAACGGCATGGATACGTTTAAAACCTAAACAAATCCTCCTGTTTTCAATCACCACGTAGTTCCAAAATACATTCAATGAAAGACTTTTCAAACCATTATAAACAATTTCCAAAATATCAACATATCCATATATACCTATCAACTATCCAGAATCAAACAACCTAAAAATATTTCTATATAAACATCAGCCCAAAATGTCTCAAACCCTCAAAATCTATACATACTGTCCCCACGGGTCGGTAAGCCTCGACTGCGCCAGCACACCACCGCAGCCATCCCTCGTCAACTGGACTCATGCCTCCGGAGGAGGAATCTCATCCTCACCTGTATCCTCGTAATCACCTACACCATACAATACACTATGAGATAAAAATCTCAGCAAGCCCTCATAAATGCAACTATATGCTATGCGTGTGAGTTCAGAAATCATGCAACATCTTCTTTACTCTGTGGGTGTCACCGAGATCTCAGCCTCCTAACCGGAGAGAGCACATCCAGCGGTCGGACTACTCTTTCCAGCTAGAAGAGGGGGGTACACGCTTACAACATGTACAGCCGTGCCTGAGCCCCATCTCGCGTGACCTATAACTGTATGAGTATGTGTTAAATGCGGTATTGTGACAGACCCCTTCGTGCCTACACAATAGATCAATAGCCCCTCTCCAGGCCGCATTACCATTTTCTTAAAAAAGCATCGTGTAGAAATTCATTTTCATGCTCTTTCTTTAAAACACGTGATGCATGAACAGTTCATAACAGAATTTAAACACTCAGCATACATACCATCAAGACGGTAAAACATAAACTACAAAACAATTAAACCTAACTACCCAACCAAAGCAATATAAACTAGTGCGTCACCAAACTCCTCGAAACGACTTCGATGTACGGTGTAGGCCAATCGGCCAGAAAAGAATCACGAGAACTTACCTCGTGTCCAAAGCAGCTCAAGCTCCGTCCACGAGCGTTGTTTGTCTGAAGCAAAACACAATATCGACGTTAAAACTAATTTAAGTTATCGATCGTCCAAATTTATAAAACCTTAACTAAGGAATTTCCTAACGTTCCAACTTAACTTATCGAGGCATTAAATCCATTAATCTACGCTCGATACCCCGAAATCCAATTTACGAGTTTTCCGAAAACCCGAAATTTACAAATTTAACATTTCTCCTAAATCGTCCTAACTTCTTCCAATAATGCTTAATACGTACAATACGTTCGTAAACTATAACAATCTATCAATTTCGAGCCTTAAATCTCGACTTTTAAACGAAAACCCTAAACGTATAACTCTACGAAACTCGGAATATAAAGTTTGGAAACTATAGAATCATACCTAGGGTTGAGAAAGGAGAAGAAAACACGAAGAACGGAGGAGAACGGAGGTCGGATTGGAGAAATGGCGTGGAGAGGAGATGGAGATCGCTTACTATCGCCTGGAGGGAGGAAAGAAGAAGAGAGGAAATCGTGAGTGAGGGAGAAGGAGAGAAAAACTTATGTTTTAATTAAATTTAACTCGATAAATTACCATTTTGCCCTTAGCACTTAATTCTATTTTGTTTCGTCCTTTGTTTCGTTAATTAACTAATGATTCGGGTTCTCCAAATTTCTTTATTTCACCGATAAGTCCAACTTATTATTTAGGTTCTATTAAAACTGTTCGTTCGCAAAACGGACTTCGTTTACTATTTTTACTAAAACATCATTCATATTACGAGAAACTTAATTACTCGGAACATAGCGTCAAAACTCCTAAAATTCCCCAAAATTCCTTAAAATTCCTATTAATCGTTAGGATCATAATGGCGCTTCCTTTTCGTAAAACGGGTTTGATTTGACATATTTACCAAAAATGCCACATATATAATAAAATATGAAATTCCGTACAGGCCGGATATTACATTCTACCCACCTTATTTAGAATTTTGTCCACAAAATTTAACTATACAAATAACTCAGGATATCTAGTCATCATATTCTGCTGTCGCTCCCACGTAGCCTCTTCCACCTCGTGGTTCTGCCACAAAACTTTGACCAGCGGAATCTCTTTGTTGCGCAATACCTTGATGGAAGTCTCCAAAATATGCACCGGCCCCTCTTCGTACGTCAAGGTAGGCTGTACCACGATCTCTGTAGCTTCCACGGCATGTGATGGATCACGTAGACATCTCCGAAGCATAGATACGTTGAATACATCGTGGATACCCTCCATAGAAGCCGGAAGCTGCAGTCTATACGCCAACTTCCCGATCCTCTTCAGAATAGGAAAGGGCCCCACATAACGAGGGTTTAGCTTACCCCTCCTTCCAAATCTCGCAACACCTTTGAACGGAGAAACTTTAAGATAAACTTCGTCACCTTCCTCGAACTCTAGCTCTCTCCGTCTCGTATCAGCGTAGCTCTTCTGTCTGCTCTGAGCTACCTCGATACGCTGTCGAATAATGGCAATCTTCTCTGCCGTCTGCTGTAGAATCTCAGGACCAATGATGCTGGCCTCGCCAACCTCGTCCCAATATAGCGGAGACCTACACTTTCGACCATATAAGGCTTCATACGGAGCCATGCCAATGGTAGCCTGAAAGCTGTTGTTGTACGAGAACTCAATCAGAGGCAAATATCGGCTCCACAAGCCCTGAAACTCCAGCACACAAGCTCTGAGCATATCCTCAAGAATCTGATTCGTCCTCTCTATCTGACCATCAGTCTGAGGATGGAATGCCGTTCTGAAATTAAGCTGAGTCCTCATAGCTCTGTGTAAACTCTTCCAGAACTTCGATGTGAACCTCGGATCTCGATCCGAGACAATAGAAACCGGCACTCCGTGCAATCTCACAATCTCCTGTACATAGAGCTCTGCGAGCTGATCCATAGAAGACGCCATTCTTACAGATAAGAAGTGGGCCGACTTTGTCAATCGGTCCACAATAACCCATATGCCGTCATGGCCCTTCGTCGTCCTCGGGAGCCCCACAATGAAATCCATGGAGATCTGCTCCCACTTCCACTCCGGAATCGGCAGTGGCAATAACGTTCCGGTCGGCATTTGGTGCTCTGCCTTCACCTGTTGACATACTAAACAGGTCTCAACGTACTTGGCAACCTCCCTCTTCATGTTCGGCCACCAGAAATGTTGTTTCAAATCCCGGTACATCTTGGTACTTCCCGGGTGCACAGAATATGCCGAAGAATGTGCCTCGGCCAATATCTCCTTCTTCAGATCCTCGTCGCTAGGCACGTACCACCTATGCCTGAACTTCAGAATACCATCCTCTGATAAATGGAAATCTGATGAGTCTCCCAATGTCATGCTTGATCGAAGCTCCTCACACTCCGTATCATTCTGCTGAGCCTCACGTATACGATCTAGAATAGTTGGCCTGAGAGAAATGTTGGTGAGCATACTGAACAACTCTGCCACTATCTCAACGTCGAACCTCTCAATCTCAGACCGCAGCGTAACTGACATCGCTGCTAATGAAGGCTGACTCGCAGAAGGCACTCTACTCAAGGCATCAGCAACCTTGTTCGCCTTTCCTGGATGGTACTTGATATCAAAATCGTAGTCTTTGACGAACTCAAGCCACCTTCTCTGACGCATATTCAGCTCCTTCTGCGTAAATAAATACTTCAAACTCTTGTGGTCAGAAAATATCTCGCACTGCTGCCCATATAAATAATGTCTCCATATCTTCAATGCGAAGACCACAGCTGCCAACTCAAGGTCGTGCGTAGGGTAATTCTGCTCGTACGGCTTCAACTGCCGAGAAGCATATGCAATAACTCTTCCCTCCTGCATCAATACACAACCGAGTCCCACTCCAGACGCGTCACAATATATACTGAACTTGTCGCCTTCAACAGGTAACGCCAATATTGGAGCAGTGGTCAATCTCTGCTTTAACTCCATAAAACCATCATCACAAGCAGGCGACCATATAAATCTCTCGTTCTTCCGTGTCAATCGCGAAAGAGGAAGTGCGATCTTCGAAAATCCCTCTATGAATTTTCGATAATAGCCAGCTAATCCGAGAAATCCACGCACCTCTCGTACGTTCTTCGGCTATGGCCAATCTCTGACCGCCTGAATTTTGCTCGGATCCACAGAAATCCCTTCTTCTGATATAATGTGGCCAAGAAAACTGACTCGATCCAGCCAGAACTCGCACTTAGAGAACTTTGGATACAACTGCTGTTGGCATAAAATCCTCAAAACTATTCTCAAGTGCTCATCGTGTTCTTCCTTCGTCTTAGAGTAGATCAGAATGTCGTCGATGAAAACCACCACGAACTTGTCCAGATACTCCTTGAAGACACGGTTCATCAAATCCATAAACGCTGCAGGGGCATTAGTAAGTCCAAAAGACATGACAAGGAACTCATAATGCCCATACCTCGTTCGGAATGCCGTCTTCGGTATATCATCCTTCCGGACCTGCAGCTGATTGTAACCCGAGCGTAGATCAATCCTCGAAAATACTCGGGCACCTTGCAGCTGATCAAATAAATCATCGATCCGAGGCAACGGATATTTATTCTTCACCGTCAATTTGTTCAATTCTCTGTAATCGATGCACATCCTGAGGGTCCCGTCTTTCTTCTTGACAAACAGAACGGGCGCACCCCAAGGCGAAACACTGGGTCGGATAAACCCTTTCTCTAATAACTCGTCAAGCTGAGTCCTCAACTCTCTCAACTCAGCTGGTGCCAACCGATACGGGTTTTTAAACCTTGGCGCGGAGTTTGGATAGACATCAATAGTGAATTCTATCTCCCGGTCTGGTGGTAACCCGGGAAGATCATCAAGAAAGATCCCAGAGAACTCTCTGACAATAGGAATGTCGCTCGGCTTTTCTCCGCTGAGCAACTGACAATCAAATACAGAGGCCAAATAAATAGAGCATGCACCTTTAAACTGCTTGTTGACCTTCATGGAATAAGAAATAGGCGAGCTACTCAATCTGCTCATCGCCTGATAAGAAAACTCGGCTTTACCCGAGGGTCGAAAGGTCACAATCCCGGATCGACAATCGATGGTGGCGAAGTGCTGTGCTAGCCAGTCCATCCCTAAGATCAGATCATAGTGTTCTATGCCCATAATAATAAGGTGAGCATAGAGGGTTCTGTCCCTAATCGAGATAATATTGCCTTGAACTACACGACCTGACTGCATACGCTCTCCTGAAGGTAGCATCACACTATACTCGCATTCTGCTAACTCAGGCGCAAGCCTCAATCTAGACACACAGGCGGTAGAAACAAAGGAATGCGTAGCCCCGTGTCTAATAAAGAAAACACAGGAACACCAGAAACCAATATAGTACCTGCTATCACGGCAGGCTGATCCTCGTTATCAACATCACCAGGTTCGATAAATGCGAAGATCCTCGGCATAATCCTCCTCTTATCACTGCCTGACTGATCTCGGCCCGGCTTAGGACAATCTCTGACGAAATGGCCCACATCTCCACAACGATAACACACATTTGTGCCCACTCTGCACTGGCCACTGTGCTCCTTCAGACACTTAGGGCAAATAGGTATCTGAGATGCCCCTTGTACTTTCTTCCCTTTCCCTCGGTCGTTGCCTCCATCAAGAGGCCTTTTAACTCCCCTCTGTTGTTGTTGCTGAGGCTGTGCCCTAGGTTGCCAGCCCTTGCCCCTGATCTGAGGGTGAATCTCTCAAAAGAAGCCCTTAGCTAGCTCCTTCGGCTTGACAGAACTCTGATCAACGGCCTCAATATCAAGAGCTCTAGCCACTATCTCATCATAGGATACATTTCGTACCCCTGATATGGTAAGGCGCATCCGAAACTGCTGGCTAAGTCCCTGTAAGAACCGGCGTACCTTGTCCTCGTTTACGCTGACCTGCAGTGGCGCGAATCGAGAAAGGGCTTCAAACTTCCTCACATACTCGGCAATAGAACTGACCTGCCGTAACTGCATAAACTCAACCATTTTCGCCTCTCGTACGGTATGGCTGAAGTACTTGTCGTAAAACAACTCTCTGAATCGCTCCCATCCCATAACCGTCACATCGGTGGTCGTCTTGATGGAATCCCACCAAAATCGGGCGTCAAGTGCCAAATGATAGGTCACTAGTGCAACCTTCTCTCCATCCTCTATGCTAGCATACGCCAGCATGTCCTCCATAGTGCGAACCCACTCCTCGGCTGAAGAGGGATCCGTAGACTGTCCGTTAAAGATAGGGGGCTGGAGCTTCTGAAATCTCTCCATCCCACAGTTACCAGAAGCAGCTGTCTCACGAGCTCTAATGCCCTCTCGGTCTATAAGAGTACCCAGTTGTTGAGACTATCTCTCCATTTGCTGAGTCTGTCTCTCCATATGCTGAGACTGCTGGGCGATAAAATCCTTGAGAGTGTCAATCGTGTCATCTCGGTCGTCTCGGTCATTTCGTGGATGCACCATATCTATATAACTCCTATAAAATTTAAAAGCAAACATCTCTAAGAAACTGAAATCAAATAAAGCTATAAACGTACTTACAGTTGATGAAGAATGTCCGCGTAGTAGCTGTGTAGTCGAGCAGTCTACAGAATCGATTTTAAAACCCGGGGGCTCTGATACCATATGTTGTCACGACCCTAATATTGTACCCAATTACGGTACTATATTTTTTTTTCCTAATATCTTTAACTAAACTCTAGGCGGAACCTAAACCGAAATCGAAACCAGAATCGAAATCGGAATTGAATTATAACTTTTTTAAAACAAATTAAAACTTAAAACTATTTAATAAAAACTTAAATTAATTAAATTAAAACAATTTTTAAAAAAATAAAACAATAGAGAGGCGATTGCAATAGGCGAATAATCGCCTGTTATTCGCCTGTTGCAGTCGCCTGTGGCGATTGCTCGTCACAGTTGCCACTCCCTCTGGATTTTTCCAGAGGGAGGCGATTCAATCGCCAGGCTTGGCGACTATTCGCCAAGCCCACTGCCCTGTTTCCTTTCCTTCATTCTTTCTTTCAATTTCTCCTACGCCAACTACACAATACAACTTATTCTTACACCCTAAAACATACAATAACATCACGACACAAACTCTCTCATATCCTCATTCTTTTCACACTTCACCGTTCACCCAATAAACGACTCGAAACACATTTTAAAACTAAGAACATTTTCATGAAAACGAACGGCATGGATACGTTTAAAACCTAAACAAATCCTCCTGTTTTCAATCACCACGCAGTTCCAAAATACATTCAATGAAAGACTTTTCAAACCATTATAAACAATTTCCAAAACATCAACATATCCATATATACCTATCAACTATCCAGAATCAAACAACCTAAAAATATTTCTATATAAACATCAGCCCAAAATGTCCCAAACCCTCAAAATCTATACATATTGTCCCCACGGGTCGGTAAGCCTCGACTGCGCTAGCACACCACCGCAGCCATCCCTCGTCAACTGGACTCATGCCTCAGGAGGAGGAATCTCATCCTCACCTGTATCCTCGTAATCACCTACACCATACAATACACTATGAGATAAAAATCTCAGCAAGTCCTCATAAATGCAACTATATGCTATGCGTGTGAGTTCAGAAATCATGCAGCATTTTCTTTACTCTGTGGGTGTCACCGAGATCTCAGCCTCCTAACCGGAGAGAGCACATCCAGCGGTCGGACTACTCTTTCCAGCTAAAAGAGGGGGTACACGCTTACAACACGTACAGCCGTGCCTGAGCCCCATCTCGCGTGACCTATAACTGTATGAGTATGTGTTAAATACGGTATTGTGACAGACCCCTTCGTGCCTACACAATAGATCAATAGCCCCTCTCCAGGCCGCATTACCATTTTCTTAAAAAAACATCGTGTAGAAATTCATTTTCATGCTCTTTCTTTAAAACACGTGATGCATGAACAGTTCATAACAGAATTTAAACATTCAGCATACATACCATCAAGACGGTAAAACATAAACTATAAAACAATTAAACCTAACTACCCAACCAAAGCAATATAAACTAGTGCGTCACCAAACTCCTCGAAACGACTTCGATGTACGGTGTAGGCCAATCGGCCAGAAAAGAATCATGAGAACTTACCTCGTGTCCAAAGCAGCTCAAGCTCCGTCCACGAGCGTTGTTTGTCTGAAGCCAAACACAATATCGACGTTAAAACTAATTTAAGCTATCGATCGTCCAAATTTACAAAACCTTAACTAAGGAATTTCCTAACGTTCCAACTTAACTTATCGAGGCATTATATCCATTAATCTACGCTCGATACCCCGAAATCCAATTTACGAGTTTTCCGAAAACCCGAAATTTACAAATTTAACATTTGTCCTAAATCGTCATAACTTCTTCCAATAACGCTTAATACGTACAATACGTTCGTAAACTATAACAATCTATCAATTTCGAGCCCTAAATCTCGACTTTTAAACGAAAACCTAACGAAAACCCTAAACGTATAACTCTACGAAACTCGGAATATAAAGTTCGGAAACTATAGAATCATACCTAGGGTTGAGAAAGGAGAAGAAAACACGAAGAACGGAGGAGAAACGGAGGAGGACGGAGGTCGGATTGGAGAAATGGCGTGGGGAGGAGATGGAGATCGCTTTACTATCGCCTAGAGGGAGGAAAGAAGAAGAGAGGAAATCGTGAGTGAGGGAGAAGGAGAGAAAAACTTATGTTTTAATTAAATTTGTCTCGATAAATTACCATTTTGCCCTTAGCAGTTAATTCTATTTTGTTTCGTCCTTTGTTTCGTTAATTAACTAATGATTCGGGTTCTCCAAATTTCCTTATTTCACCGATAAGTCCAACTTATTATTTAGGTTCTATTAAAACTGTCCGTTCGCAAAACGGATCTCGTTTACTATTTTTACTAAAACATCATTCATATTACGAGAAACTTAATTACTCGGAACATAGCGTCAAAACTCCTAAAATTCCCCAAAATTTTTTAAAATTCCTATTAATCGTTAGGATCATAATGGCTATTCCTTTTTGTAAAACGGGTTTGATTTGACATATTTACCAAAAATGCCACATATATAATAAAATATGAAATTCCGTACAGGCCGGATATTACAGTTGAAATACAACCTTGTTGGTGATTTTCCACGCCAAGAAAGGGAGGAGGAAAGTTGTAATAGAAATGGTACCACTTTAACTCTCACAATAATGGATACCACAAGAACTAATATAGTCCTCTCGGATGTAACTCACCGAGGAAGAAAGTTATTGAGCTTCAACAAACTGAAAGCTTCTGCAATTTTTTTCATTAAAAAAAAGTCCCCAATGGAGGCTAAAAAGATGGCCTAAATATCATGCATCTTCTTTACAAATTAGGGTTTAACAACTAGTAAAAAGAGAGGCTCAAAATAGAGGGGTGCTCGGCCACTATGGCTTAGCTAAGTACACCTTCGTTTTGCCATTTTGGGCAAAATCCTTATCTTTCCTTTCCCATGGTCATTTTCAAGTGATCCCTCTTCTTTCAAAATGCAGTCAATAATCCCTCCATTACATGCTCAGTCATTTCATGCCACCTAATACATAAAATATGCTAAAGTCTTTAAAGGAAATAAAGGCAAACTCAAACTACATTAATTATCACAAGGAAGACAAATTCCTTCTTCCATTTTTGGAGTGGCCGAGGGATGCTCCATGTCTAGTGCACTTGGTTCCAACCTCAAGTCTTCAAAGGATGCTTCACCTACAAAAAGAGTACATTTATTAGTTAAAGGCTCGACTAAGGAATTGGCTCGTGATAAAGTGATGGCTCCTCTTGGTAAATCATCTTCCCCAGGTGATTGAAGATTTGACCTCAAAACTGAATGTGCCTCTTCTCCTAGCTCGGTCTCTTCTCCAATGTAAGAGGATAAGTCGCGTACATTGAAAGTGCAGGATATTCTGTATTCTCCTGGTAATTCAAGCTTGTATGCATTGTTGCTGATCATTTCCACTACCTCAAACGGTCCATCGGCTCTAGGGAGAAGTTTGGATTTTCTTTGATTAGGAAACCTCTCATTCCTCAAAAGCAGTCATACTAGATCGCCTTCATTGAAGATGACTTCTTTCCTATCGCGATTGGCGTGCTTAGCGTAGGTCTCATTCTTCTTTTGAATGTTCTTCCTAACCTTCTCATCCAAAGCCTTCACTTGTTCGGCTTTACTTGCTCCACTAGGATTGACCATATCTTTCGTAGGTAAAGGGATAAGGTCTAGTGGTGTGAGGGGTTAAAGCCGTAAACTTCCTCGAAAGGGGTCATTTGAGTAAAGTTGTGCACACTTCGGTTATAGGAAAATTCAATGTAGGGTAGTTGTAAGTCCCAATCAGAGAGCTTCTTGCCTACTATACTTCTTAGCAAAGCACTCATTGTTCTATTCACCACTTCGGTTTGACCATCGGTTTGGGAGTGAAATGAGATACTAAATAGCAACTTAGTGCCTAATTTGCCCCAAAGAGCACTCCAAAACAAACTCAAAAATTTGGCGTCCCTATCCGAGACAATGGACTTCGATATTCCGTGCATGCAAATTACTTCCTTAAAGAAAAGCTCAGCTATATGACTAGAGTTGTCCGTCTTTGAACAAGCTATGAAGTGAGCCATTTTTTAAAATCGATCTACTACCACCATGATTGATTCCTTTGATCGGGATGTGCGAGGGAGTCCCAAAACAAAGTCCATGCTCACCTCTACCCAATGATGACTCGAAACTTGCAAAGGTAAGTAGAGTCCTTGAGGAAGAACTCGGCTCTTGGCCTTCTTGCACACTATGTATTTTTCTAACACCTTATGCACATCTCTAAGTAAATGTGGCCAGTAGAAATGTTCCTTGATGGCTTCCAAAGTCTTGGGGGGGGGGGGGGGGGGGGGGGGGGGGGGGGGGGGGGGGGGGGGGGGGGGGGGGGGGGGGGGGGGGGGGGGGGGGGGGGGGGGGGGGGGGGGGGGGGGGGGGGGGGGGGGGGGGGGGGGGGGGGGGGGGGGGGGGGGGGGGGGGGGGGGGGGGGGGGGGGGGGGGGGGGGGGGGGGGGGGGGGGGGGGGGGGGGGGGGGGGGGGGGGGGGGGGGGGGGGGGGGGGGGGGGGGGGGGGGGGGGGGGGGGGGGGGGGGGGGGGGGGGGGGGGGGGGGGGGGGGGGGGGGGGGGGGGGGGGGGGGGGGGGGGGGGGGGGGGGGGGGGGGGGGGGGGGGGGGGGGGGGGGGGGGGGGGGGGGGGGGGGGGGGGGGGGGGGGGGGGGGGGGGGGGGGGGGGGGGGGGGGGGGGGGGGGGGGGGGGGGGGGGGGGGGGGGGGGGGGGGGGGGGGGGGGGGGGGGGGGGGGGGGGGGGGGGGGGGGGGGGGGGGGGGGGGGGGGGGTTTTTTTTTCTGAAATGACTAGCTAAACTGCCCCCATGGTCCTATTTGATTAGAGACTCTCAAATTCCTTCACTTGGAATGCATAATTTCTCTCCTTTGAAGAGGTATTCATCCATTAAATAGTAGCTGCACTCGATATTGCTCTTACTGAAATCATACCAATGACCAAAATCTTGGTCTCCTTCGTATGCTCGCTTGATCTATTCAAAACCCAAGAATCTAGTACTCAATTTGATTAGAATGACATACTTTCTAGAAAGTGCGTCGGACACCATGTTTGTTTCCCCCTTTTTGTATTTGATGATGTAAGGACAACGTTCGAGGAACTCCACCCATTTAGCATGTTTTGTATTTAGGTTTCCTTGGCTTTTGATGTGTTTAAGAGCTTGTTGATCAGTATGAATAATGAATTCCTTCAGGAGTAGATAATGTTGCCAAACTTCAAGGGTCCAAATGACGGCTAGAAACTCCTTATCATATGTTGAGTAGTTTAAAGTGGCCCTTTGAGCTTCTCACTAAAATAGGCGAGTGGCTTGCCCTCTTGCATAAGCAATGCTCCAATCCATATTCCAGAAGCATCACATTCTACTTCAAAAATCTAGTGGAAATCAGGTAGCACAAGGATAGGGGCATGACAAAGTTTCTCTTTAATCGACTCAAAGCTTTATTCACAAGCTTGAGTCCAACAAAATTTCTTTCCCTTCTTGGTGCAATCTGTCAAAGAGGCTACAATTGAATTAAAATTCTTGATAAATCTTCTATAAAAAGAAGCTAATCCATGAAAGCTTCTTTCCTCTGAAATCTCCTTTGGAGTCTGTCAATCCTTTATGACTTCAATTTTAGCTTCATCCGCTTCCATGCCCTCCTTGGTAATGATGAAATCAAGGAAATGAATATTTTCTTGTACAAAAGAATACTTCTTGAGATTTCCGTATAATTTAACATCTCGAAGAGTATCAAATAAGAGTCTAAGATGACGCAAATGTGAATCGAGATCCAAACTATATAAAAAAATATCATCAAAATAGACCACTACGAACTTTCCCAAGAAATCTTTAAGAAAGAAATGCATAAGTCTTATAAAAGTAATAAGGGCATTAGAAAGGCCAAAAGATATCAGTAACCATTCATAGAGTCCATACTTAGTATTGAAGGTCGTCTTCCATTCATCTTTTTTCTTCATCCTAATTTGATGGTAGTCACTCTTCAAGTCTACCTTGGAAAAGATTGAAGCACCGCTAAGTTCATCTAACATGTCCTTAAGTCTAGGAATGGAAAACCTATACTTGATTGTGATTTAGCAACTAGTAAAAAGAGAGGGGTTCGGCCAAATGGCTTAGTTGAGTACACCTTCGTTTTGCCATTTTGGGCAAAATCCTTCTCTTTCCTTTCTAATGGTCACTTTCAAGTGGTCCCTCTTCTTTCAAAATGCAGTCAATAATCCCTCCATTACATGTTCAGTCATTTCATGCCATCTAATACATAAAATATGCTAAAGTCTTTAAAGGAAATAAAAGCAAACTCAAACTATATTAATTGTCACAAGGACGACAAATTCCTTCTTCTATTTTTGGAGTGGTCGTGGGGTGCTCCCATGTTAGCAACTGGAAAGGCTTCTCCATGTCTAGTGTACTTGTCTCCAACCTTAAGTCTTCAAAGAATGCTTCACCTAGAAAAAGAGCACATTCATTAGTTAAAGGCTCAACGTAGGAATTGGCTCGCGATCAAGTGATGGCTCCTCTTGGCAAATCATTCTCCCTGGGTGATTGAAGATTTGACTTCAAATCCGAATGTGCCTCTTCTCTAGCTCAGTCTCTTCTCCAATGTATGGGGATAAGTTTTGTACATTGAAAGTATAGGATATTCCGTATTCTCCCGGTAATTCAAGTTTGTATGCATTGTTGTTCATCCTTTCCATTACATTGAACGATCCATCGGCTCTAGGGAGAAGTTTGGATTTTCTTTGGTTAGGAAACCTCTCCTTCCTCAAATACAGTCATACTAGATCGCCTTTCTTGAAGATGACTTCTTTCCTACCGCGGTTGGCGTGCTTAGCATAGGTCTCATTCTTATTTTTAATGTTCTTCCTAACCTTCTCATGCAAAGTCTTCACTTGTTCGGCTTTACTTGCTCCACTAGGATTGACCATGTCTTTCATGGGTAAAGGGATAAGGTCTAGTGGTATGAGGTGTGACCACCCCAATCCCATTAGGGCCGCCACGGCCTTGCCATGACTTACATTTCACTTAATCCTCGTCCGTTCACATAAAATTTTTCATTTTTCTCCTTCACACATTAAAGAACGGACTTGGACAATCGATTCTCCTCTAACTTAAAACGTATTTAAAACGACTCATCTAAGGTCAGAAAACGACCCATCTAACTTAAAACGCATCCAACGTGAGCCACCGCGTGCCAACTACGCACGCCCATCGGGCGGTCACCTTTTCACCACCAAGCGCGCCTACCGCGAGGCCACGGCACACGCCTAGCACGAATCGTGCCACGCCGCGTTCCTCGTGTGCCTACCTCGTGGCCACAGCACACGCCACGCGCGCACCATGTCACGCTGCGCGGTTCTCTCGCGCCACCACTCACCGCGTGCCTACTGCTCGGTACCTCGTGGCCACAGCACACGCCACGCGCGCACCATGTCACGCTGCGCGGTTCTCTCGCGCCACCACTCACCGCGTGCCTACTGCTCGGCCACGGCACACGCCTAGCACGAATCGTGCCACGCCGCGTTCCTCGTGTGCCTACCTCGTGGCCACAGCACACGCCACGCGCGCACCATGTCACGCTGCGCGGTTCTCTCGCGCCACCACTCACCGCGTGCCTACTGCTCGGCCACGGCACACGCCTAGCACGAATCGTGCCACGCCGCGTTCCTCGTGTGCCTACCTCGTGGCCACAGCACACGCCACGCGCGCACCATGTCACGCTGCGCGGTTCTCTCGCGCCACCACTCACCGCGTGCCTACTGCTCGGCCACGGCACACGCCTAGCACGAATCGTGCCACGCCGCGTTCCTCGTGTGCCTACCTCGTGGCCACAGCACACGCCACGCGCGCACCATGTCACGCTGCGCGGTTCTCTCGCGCCACCACTCACCGCGTGCCTACTGCTCGGCCACGGCTCATGCACCATGTGCACCGCGCCTTTCCGCGCGCCCATCGCACACCGCGCGCCTACCGCTCGGCCACGGCACACGCACCGTGCACCTGGCACCCCACGGTAGCCGATCGATCAGGTCCTCAGCCGATCGATTGGCACCCTCTCAGGTGCCCGACCATTTTCCTCACATTTGGCTGATCAATCAACCATGGGCGCCGATCGATCGGCCATCGTTCTGTTTTGTGCCTCATTTCCAGAAACTTCGCCGATCGATTGACAATTGTGCGTCGATCGATCGGTTGAACAAGGCAGCTCGCCTGGGTGCCCTGCTTGCCCTGCTGCGTGCCCTGCGTGCCCAGCTGCGTGCCCAGCTGCGCGCCATGCGTGCCCCTTTCCTTCCTTTCTCCTTTCCTTTGCCATTTTCTCCAACTTTTGTCTATAAACTCAATCATATAACATCTCCAAATCATCCACATAAATCTCCACCTAATATACACACTTATTTACTTGAAAACCTCATACTCTAATCATCAAATCTGACCCAAATCCTAAACCATTTTACCAATATTGAACACATGCAGCGGAAACTCATAAAAACATAACAAGACATAATAAGGGTAAACCCATTCCTCAAAACTATCCAAAAACATCAATATCTCCAAGCTATCCACTATACAACCAAAATCATTATCCAACTAATCCTACGTCTATCATATTCACTTATTGTAATATCCGGCTAGTACGGATTTCATATATAATATATTATATTAATATTCTATTAAATAATGGTATTTTCCGTAAATATGTCAAATCAAGTCCGATTCACGAAAAGAAAGCGTCATTATGACTCTAACGAATAATAAGAATTTTAAGGAATTTACGGGAATTTTCGGAGTAATGACGCTATATTCCGAATAAATACGTTTTTTTGAAGCGTAAATGACGTTTTAGTAAAAATAGTAAACGAGGTCCAAATTGCGAACGGATAGTTTCAGTAAATCCTAAATATTAAGTTGGACTTATTAGTGAAATAAGGAAGTTTGGTGAATCCGAATCGCTGGACGATTGACAAACCGAAGAACGAAACAAATATAAAAACGAATGCAAGGGCAATATGGTAATTGTCAAACCAAAATTTATTTAATAAATATCACTTTTTTCTTCTCTCCCTCATTTCTCTTCTTCCCTGCTCCGCCAAACTCCAGAGAGCGATTCTCTCTCTCTCCCTCCCACGGCGTTCTCTCATTCCGGCGACTCAAGCCCTCCGATCGATCCGTTTTCTTCACGGTTTCTCTTCCTCTCGCAACCCTCGGTAAGTCTTTATAGTTTTAGAGCATTAAAATCGGAGTTTAGTCAAGTTTAAACTAATAGGTTTTCGTTAGGGTTTCGTTGAAATTGTCGATTTTGGATTCGAAATTTAGGGGTTTGCCGTAATTAAGGTTATAGCAAACGTATTAGACGATAATGGATGAATTTGATTAATTTAGGACGAATGTTAAAAATTGTAAATTTTCGAGATTTTAGGGAAAAACTCGTAAATTTAGAATTTAGGTGCCGAGCGTAAATTGCTCGAAATATGGCTCAATAAATTGAAATAGAACCTTAGGAAGTTTCCTTAGTTAAGGTTTTGTTTAAATTGGACGTTTAGTAGTTTAAATCCATTTTAACAGCGAATATTATGTTTTGCCTCAGACCAGCAACGCTCGTGGACGGAGCTAGAAGTGCAACGGACACGAGGTAAGTTCTCGTGATTCTTCTCTGGCCGATTGGCCTACACCGTACGTCGAACGTCGTCTCGAGGATTTTGGAGATGCGATAGTTTAATTGTATTTTGGTTGGGTAGTTAGGTTTATTTGTTTTAAAGATTAAGTTTTTATAGTCTTGATGGTATACATGGTTGTCTGTTTATGTATGATATGAATTGTTCATGCATCACGGGTAATGAATTCCGCATGTGTTTTAAGGAAAGTAATGGACCTAATTAATCTACGAAATCTGTATCTGGTCACGGCGGGGTGGTGTAGACCCCGGTGACAATCTGTCTGCGACCTAATTAAAAGGTAAAATGAACCAACGAAGTAATTACGTATCGTTATCTGGTCACGTCGAGGTGAGGTAGCCTCGGTGACAATCTGTCTGCGACCTAATTAAAAAGTAAAATGAACCAACGAAATTAATCTACGTAATCTGTTATCTGGTCACGTCGAGGTGAGGTAGCCTCGGTGACAATCTGTCTGCGACCTAATTAAAAAGTAAATGAACCTAACGAAATTAATCTACGTAATCTGTTATCTGGTCACGTCGAGGTGAGGTAGCCTCGGTGACAATCTGTCTGCGACCTAATTAAAAAGTAAAATGAACCAACGAAATAAATCTACGTAATCTGTTATCTGGTCACGACGCACGTCGAGGTGAGGTAGCCTCGGTGACAATCTGTCTGCGACCTAATTAAAAAGTAAAATGAACCAACGAAATTAATCTACGTAATCTGTTATCTGGTCACGTCGAGGTGAGGTAGCCTCGGTGACAATCTGTCTGCGACCTAATTAAAAAGTAAAATGAACCAACGAAATTAATCTACGTAATCTGTTATCTGGTCACGTCGAGGTGAGGTAGCCTCGGTGACAATCTGTCTGCGACCTAATTAAAAAGTAAAATGAACCAACGAAATTAATCTACGTAATCTGTTATCTGGTCACGTCGAGGTGAGGTAGCCTCGGTGACAATCTGTCTGCGACCTAATTAAAAAGTAAAATGAACCAACGAAATTAATCTACGTAATCTGTTATCTGGTCACGTCGAGGTGAGGTAGCCTCGGTGACAATCTGTCTGCGACCTAATTAAAAAGTAAAATGAACCAACGAAATTAATCTACGTAATCTGTTATCTGGTCACGTCGAGGTTAGATATATCCATGCAGTTTGATTTCGCAAAGTCCGCTGTGAATTGGTGAATTAGAATATATTTCGGTTGAGTTAGGTTCTAAATCGATGGTTGTTATTGGTGGTAAATTTTGTTAAGTATAAGAAGTTACTCTCTGGAATATGGTTTCCAGAGAGTGTTAGTGAAAAATTGTAGAGTCAGGCTCTCTGAATTCGTTCCAGAGAGCACTTGTGAAATGAAAACAGAAAAGAGATGGATAAAGGCGAAAACGGGGGGAGATAAGGGCTGGTCGCTGCAAAGTGCAGCGACTGGGGCGCTGCACAATGCAGCGATCGAGCGCTGCATTGTGCAGCCCATCGATCGCTGCATTTGTGCAGCGACTGAGCGCTTCACATTGCAGCTCGGTGACAATCTGTCTGCGACCTAATTAAAAAGTAAAATGAACCAACGAAATTAATCTACGTAATCTGTTATCTGGTCACGTCGAGGTGAGGTAGCCTCGGTGACAATCTGTCTGCGACCTAATTAAAAAGTAAAATGAACCAACGAAATTAATCTACGTAATCTGTTATCTGGTCACGTCGAGGTGAGGTAGCCTCGGTGACAATCTGTCTGCGACCTAATTAAAAAGTAAAATGAACCAACGAAATTAATCTACGTAATCTGTTATCTGGTCACGTCGAGGTGAGGTAGCCTCGGTGACAATCTGTCTGCGACCTAATTAAAAAGTAAAATGAACCAACGAAATTAATCTACGTAATCTGTTATCTGGTCACGTCGAGGTGAGGTAGCCTCGGTGACAATCTGTCTGCGACCTAATTAAAAAGTAAAATGAACCAACGAAATTAATCTACGTAATCTGTTATCTGGTCACGTCGAGGTGAGGTAGCCTCGGTGACAAGATTGGTTCGATCTCGGTGACGTTCTGTCTGCGACGTAATAAATCTGAATCTGAATGAATCTGTTGTCTGAATCTGTTATTGAATATGACATCTGCATGACCTAATTAAAAAGTAAAATGAACCAACGAAATTAATCTACGTAATCTGTTATCTGGTCACGTCGAGGTGAGGTAGCCTCGGTGACAATCTGTCTGCGACCTAATTAAAAAGTAAAATGAACCAACGAAATTAATCTACGTAATCTGTTATCTGGTCACGTCGAGGTGAGGTAGCCTCGGTGACAATCTGTCTGCGACCTAATTAAAAAGTAAAATGAACCAACGAAATTAATCTACGTAATCTGTTATCTGGTCACGTCGAGGTGAGGTAGCCTCGGTGACAATCTGTCTGCGACCTAATTAAAAAGTAAAATGAACCAACGAAATTAATCTACGTAATCTGTTATCTGGTCACGTCGAGGTGAGGTAGCCTCGGTGACAATCTGTCTGCGACCTAATTAAAAAGTAAAATGAACCAACGAAATTAATCTACGTAATCTGTTATCTGGTCACGTCGAGGTGAGGTAGCCTCGGTGACAATCTGTCTGCGACCTAATTAAATAGTCTCGATTTTAGATATATCCATGCAGTTGGATTTCGCAAAGTCCGCTGTGAATTGGTGGAATTTAGAATATATTTCGGTTGAGTTAGGTTCTAAATCGATGGTTGTTATTGGTGGTAAATTTTGTTAAGTATAAGAAGTTACTCTCTGGAATATGGTTTCCAGAGAGTGTTAGTGAAAAATTGTAGAGTCATGCTCTCTGGAATTCGTTCCAGAGAGCACTTGTGAAAAATGAAAACAAGAAAAGGAGTGGAGAAAGGCGAAAACGGGGGGAGATAAGGGCTGGGTCGCTGCAAAGTGCAGCGACTGGGCGCTGCACAATGCAGCGATCGAGCGCTGCATTGTGCAGCCCTCGATCGCTGCATTTGTGCAGCGACTGAGCGCTGCACATTGCAGCGCCTGATCGCTGCACAATGCAGCGATCCTTTTTCCCAAAATGCCCTCCCTTTTATTTTAATTAAGAATTGTTTTAAATATAGTTTTATTAAATTGTTTTATTGGTTTTAAATTGTATTGTTTTAAATGATTTTAAAGTTAGATTTCAATTCCGATTTCGATTCTGGTTTCGATTTCGGTTTAGTTTCCGCCTAGAGTTTAATTAAAGATATTAGGATAAAAAAAAAATATTACGGGAAAATATGGGTACAGTATTAGGGTCGTTACACTTATATTTACCAAAAGTTGCTCGGAGCACACCCACGGGTCTCTCTTAGCCAAGCCAAAATACTCCCCGCCCGCCACGAGCACCATCCGTCGACCACCTATGCTTTATCATCAAGAGGTGGTTCCTCACCTTCAATTTTGTCACCTACATCATACGATTTAAACGATAAGCATAATATTTAGTAAGGAGTGCACAATACATGACATATACATGAATGCATGACTTTCGTAAAGCATGTTCATTTTGTTTCTTTAACGTTACATACATGAGGAAAAGTAGGGATTTACGTAGTAGTGGGCACATGCACCACCTCGTCTACCTCGTAGACCACATGTCTTGCCCCGTGCGTGCCATATATTGGCTGTTTTGCCTTGCCCTGTGCGTGTAATATATCGTGCCATGTGCCCTACTCACTCACTACCCTCACTTACCTTTACATACATTACTTGTTCTTTACTTCCTTTTACTCAAAAACGTGCATGTAAAAACATTTTGTATGCCTTTGAATAGAAAACATGATGCATGAGGAAACTACGCATATAACAACCATCAAAGACAATTCATAATCACACATAAATCTCATCGAGCATGACATGAAACGATTAACTAACTTCCTAGGCTACCCGACTCACCAAAACCCTACAACCATCAAATATCGTCAAAACACATATATCCTAGCATCGATACGACATAGGGCCCTAAGGGCCGGAAACCTAGCACACACTTACCTGGCGTCCTTAGCAATGTCGAGCACCGTTCTTAAGCTTGGTTCACCTAACACATTTCACAATTAGTCATTAGAATCGATCTTAAACAACCGAATTCCAAAGTTAAACAAAACTCCTAGTTAAGGCAAATTTTTTAAAACTTCAATTTACGTCATTTAGTCATTTCATCGAACACTTTACGCTCACAAATTCTCTAACCTAGCATTAATGGTCCTTAACTCCTCAACCACCTAAATTCAACCTAACTATCAATAATAACTCTTAATCTTCCATCAAAAGTCATCAATACAGTAAACCTAACAATTTCTAATATAAACCTATAATTTCTCAAACCCTAAACTGAAACTAAACTCGTAAAACACTAGAACCTTATCTAGGGCTTGATCGTTGAAGGAAAATTAGAACAAATCATTGGAGTTTGGAAGGGAAGAATCGCCGTGGAAGCAATCGGCCACGGAGAAGATGAAATCACTAAGGGGAGAAAGAGGGGAAGTTTGCAGAATTAAATCGTGAAGGAGGGGGAGGGGGTGTGTTGAGTTTTTATAGTTTTAACTTCCCTAATTACCATTTTGCCCCTCCACTTAATTCTTTACCTATTTCGTTATTTAGCCTATCGATTTAAATTTTTTGAAATTTTCTTATTCCACCAAATATTTCAATTAATTCCTAGTGTTCTAACAAAACTTCCCACTCATAAAATGACTTTAAATTGCCCCATTTACGAAAATACCCTTGAAAATGAAGTTCTGAAAACCCGGGCGTTACATGAGGGGGTTAAAGTTGTAAACTACCTCGAAAGAGGTCATTTGAGTAAAGTTGTGCACACTTCGGTTATAGGAAAATTCAATGTAGGGTAGTTGTAAGTCCTAATTGGAGAGCTTGTTGTCTACTATACTCCTTAGCAAAGCGCCCATTATCTATTCACCACTTCAGTTTGACCATCGGTTTGAGGATGAAATGAGGTACTAAATAGCAATTTGGTGCCCAATTTGCCCCAAAGAGTCCTCCAAAACAAACTCAAAAATTTGGTGTCCCTATACGAGACAATGGACTTCGATATTCCGTGCATGCGAACTACTTCCTTAAAGAAAAGCTCAGCTATATGACTAGACTTGTCCGTCTTTGAACAAGCTATGAAGTTAGCCATTTTTTAAAATCTCTACTACCACCATGATTGATTCCTTTGATCGAGACATGCGAGGGAGTCCCAAAACAAAGTCCATGCTCACATCTATCCAAGGAAGACTCGAAATTGACAATGGTAAGTAGAGCTTTTGAGGAAGAACTCGGCTCTTGGCCTTCTTGCACACTATGTATTTTTCCAACACCTTATGCACATTTCTAAGTAAATGTGGCCAATAGAAATGTTCCTTGATGGCTTCCAAAGTCTTTTTTTTTTTTTCTGAAATGACTAGCTAAACTGCCCCCATGAACCTCTTTGATTAGAGACTCTCGAATTCCTCCACTTAGAATGCATAATTCTATCCCTTGAAGAGGTATTCATCCATTAAATAGTAGACGTACTCGGTATTGTTCTTACTGCAATCATACCAATGACCAAAATCTTAGTCTTCTTCGTAAGCTCTCTTGATCCATTCAAAACCCAAGAATCTAGTACTCAATTCGATTAGAATGACATACTTTCTAGAAAGTGCATCAGACACCATATTTGTTTCCCTCTTTTTATATTTGATTATGTGGGGATAGCGTTTGAGGAACTCCATCCATTAAGCATGTCTCCTATTTAGATTTTCTTGGCTCTTGATGTGCTTAAGAGCTTGGTAATCAGTATGAATAATGAATTCCTTCGGGGGTAGATAATGTTGCAAACTGCAAGGGTCCAAATGACAGCTAAAAACTCCTTATCATACGTTGAGTAGTTTAAAGTGGCCCCCTTGAGCTTCTCACTAAAATAGGCAAGTGACTTGCCCTCTTACATAAGCAATGCTCCAATCCCTATTCCAGAAGCATCACATTCTACTTCAAAAACCTTGTGGAAATCAGGTAGCATAAGAACAGGGGCATGACAAAGTTTCTCTTTAATTGACTCAAAGATTTGTTGACAAGGTTGAGTCCAACGAAATTCCTTTCCCTTCTTGGTGCAATCGGTCAAAGAGGCTACAATTGAACTAAAATCCTTGATGAATCTTCTATAAGAAGAAGCTAATCCATGAAAGCTTCTTACCTCCGAAATCCCCTTTGGAGTCTGTCAACTCTTTATGACTTCAATTTTTGCTTCATCCGCTTCCATGCCCTCCTTGGTAATGATGAAACCAAGGAAATGAATGTTTTCTTGCACAAAAGAATACTTCTTAAGATTTTCATATAATTTAGCATCTCGAAGAGTATCAAATAAGAGTCTAAGATGACTCAAATGTGAATCGAGATCCAAACTATATACCAAACTATCATCAAAATAGACCACTATGAACTTTCCCAAGAAATCTATCAGAACGAAATGTATAAGTCTCATAAAAGTGATAGAGGCATTAGAAAGGCCAAAAGACATCACTAACCATTCATAGAGTCCATACTTAGTATTGAAGGTCGTCTTCCATTCATCTTCTTCCTTCATCCTAATTTGATGGTGGTCACTCTTCAAGTCTACCTTGGAAAAGATTGAAGCACTGCTAAGTTTATCTAACATGTCCTCAAGTCTAGAAATGAGAAACCTATACTTGATTGTGATTTGATTGATGACTCAGTTATCAACACACATTCTCATGGTTCCATCCTTCTTTGAAACCAATAGTGTAAGCACCACACACGGGCTCATGGATTCTCAGATGTATCCTTTCTCAAGCAATTCTTACACTTGCTTGTGTAGTTCCTTAGCCTCTTCCGAGTTCATTCTATATGAGGGCTGATTTGGTAGCACCACTCCCAGTTGTAAGTCAATTTGGTGCTCAATACCTCTAAAGGGTGGTAATCCTTGAGGTAACTCTTCCAAGAACACATCTTGATTTTAATTCAAGAGTGCTCGAACTTCTCTCGAGATTTCACCCAATTCTTCCATCCTTTCTCGAAACATCATCAAAATTAGAGGTCCTCTCTTTAGAAGGGATTTTCTCAACTCCTTAGACATGAAGAAAGTGGACTTCGACCTTCCTTCCTTTCTTAGCTCCTCGTCTAAAACCACTTGTTTAGGCTTAAGTGGCGCTAATTTGATTGTCTTCCCTCCAAACTTAAAAGAGTAATAGTTGGAGTATCCATCATGAACTACCATCCGATCATATTGCCAAGGCCTTCCTAACAAAAGGTGTCTAGCACTCATCGGCACCACGTCACAAAGGACCATGTCCTTGTATCCCCCAATTGTAAAGTCAATGCTCACTTGCATGGAGACTTTAATATCCTCTCAATAATTTAGCCACCTCAACTTTTAAGGACTCGGGTGTAGAGTTGTCTCTAACCCTAGTTTCTCCACAAGTTCTCGGAATGCAACATTAGTGCAACTTCCTCCATCAAGCAACTTCCTCCATCAATTATAAGAGAACACAGCTTATCCTTGATTAAACATCGGCTATGAAAAATATTCTTTGCACCTTATCCTTGATTAAACATCGGCTATAAAAAATATTCTTTCTTTGACAATCTTTGTCATTGGCTTGAGATATGAGAACTCTTCAGATGATCATCAAAAGTGGCCATTCTTGAGCATGGAATACTTCTTCTTGTGATTCAAGGTCCTCACTAGAATCTTCCACGTGTTCATCATCACTTACTATCTCGTCGGTGCTTTCCCTAAGAACCATAACTCTTCTATTGGGGCATTGACAAGCAATGTGTCCCAATCCAACGGACTTGAAACACTTGATCTTGGCCGAGTAGTATCTTCCACTACTCTTTTTCCTTAGGCCAACTCTTTGTGAAAGGTTGCTTATCATCATCCTTAGATGGTGGCTTGTCGAGACTCTCATTTTTTTTTTTTGGAGAAAACAGATTACCAATCTATTTTCCTTTCCTCTCACTTGTCTTTCAACCTTTAAAGCAAGTTGGACAACAACATCTATGGTTTCTAAAGTTTGTAGTTCCACAACATCACTAATTTCTCTATTCAAGCCCCTTATAAATCTTGCAATAACTTGCTCCTCGAGCTCATCCAATCCACTCCTAATTTTAAGGTTTTCAAACTCGTTTAGGTACTCCTCAACTGATTGTGAGTTTTGCTTCAAACTTTGCATTTATAGAAACAACTCTTGCTTGTAGTGGCTTGACACAAATCTCTTTCTCATCAAGGACTTCCTGAGTCTCCAAGTCACGATAGCCTCATCACCTTCACACCTTCTTTGTGACTTTAAATTGTCCAACTATAAAGTAGCATAGCCAGTTAACTCTAGAGACACAAGTTGTAACTTCACTTTCTCCGAATAGTTGTAATAATCAAAAACTTTTTCTACCTTATCCACTCAATCCAAAAATGCATCATCATTACAAGATTCATTGAAGGGAGGAATTGATACCTTAACATGCTTCAAATCTTCAGTAAGATTGCGCTTTGCATGAGGACTATCATACTCCTTATTCTCGGATTCTTCTTCTTTCATGAAGTCATTGTGGTTATTTCTTCTCCTTGGATATCTGGATCTTCTCCTAGACACAGGTGTTTGAGGGATCCTAACATGCTGGTTCCTCATCTCTATCATCCATTGACTAATGTTCTTAAGCTTGTGATTTAACTCATCTAGTTGTCATTGGAAACTAGATTCACCCTCCTTCGGGTTTGGTGCTAAGGGTGGTTTAACATTTGGTTCTCGGTTTTGTTGGTTATTAGGCCCACTTATCATCATCACTTTGGTTAAAAAAAAATACACCACAAATAGAGGAAAAACAGCAAGGAAAGAGCAGAGCTCTAATACCAAGTGACATGCTTCAATTAAAGAAAAGAGGTTGAAGTACAAAGTTCTCGTTCGAGTGAAACAGTTTTGGCCAAAAATTGTTCTATTTTTCTGAAAGCACAACTTCTTCAAATGAACTTTAAATAAGCTGAAATTTTAATGGTGACTTAGTTTAGGATTAATGGAAGTGTCATCTAAAAATCAGATGTTGATTCATTATGGATGAAAAGTTATGGATGAAAGATTGCTTGCTGGTAAGAGGATGTAATAATAGCACCTCTCGGGATTCGGCTCCTCTTTGAAAAAGAACACTCCAACTAGCCTTGGACGAGAGTTTAAATACAACCTTGTTAGTGATTCTCCACGCCAAGAAAGGGAGGAGGAAGGTTGTAATAGAAATGACACCATTTTGGCTCTCACAATAATGGATACCATAAGAACTAACCTAGTTCTCTCGAATGTAACTCACCGAGGAAGAAAGTTATTGAGCTTCAACAAGCTGAAAGCTTCTACAATTTTTTTCATTAAAATAAAAGTCAACAAGGGAGGCTAAAAAGATGACTTAAATACCATGCACATTTGTTACAAATTAGGCTTTAACAACTAGTAAAAAGAGAGGCTCAAAAGAGAGGGGTGCTCGGTGACATGGCTTAGCGAGTACACCTTGGTTTTGCCATTTTAGGCGAAATCCTTCTCTTTCCAATGGTCACTTTCAAGTTGTCCCTCTTCTTTCAAAATGCAGCCAATAATGTCTCCATTATATGTTCACCCATTTCATTCCACCTAATACATAAAATATGCTAAAGTCTTTAAAGAAAATAAAAGCAAACTCAAACTACTATAATTGTCACAAGGAAGACAAATTCCTTCTTCCATTTTTGGAATGGCCGAGGTGTGCTCCCATGTTAGCAAGTGGAAAGGCTTCTCCATGTCTAGTGCATTTAGCTCCAACCTCAAGTCTTCAAGGGATGCTTCACCTACAAAAAGAGCACATTCGTTAGTTAAAAGCTTGGCCAAGGATTTGGCTCGCGATCGAGTGATGGCTCCTCTTGGCACATCACACAAGGAGAGGACTAAGTATTCAAACGAGGGAAAATGGAGATGAAGTGCAAAAAGAGCATATTTTTCATATCAGATGCCATGTAAATAAAAATTATGTAGTTTGATTATTGATACTAGAAGTTGCACTAATATTACTAGCACTTTGTTGGTAGAGAAATTAGGCTTAGAAATCAAGAAACATCCAAAGCCTTATAAGCTACAATGGTTGAGCGATTGTGGAGAAAAGAAAGTGACTAAACAAGTAAAAGTTACACTCTCAATTGGTAAGTATAAAGATGAGATCTCTTGTGATGTGGTACCGATGGAAGCAACACATATACTCTTGGGGAAACCTTAGAAATTTGATAGAAAAGTCAAGTATAATGGAGTAAAAAATGAGTACTCTTTTGTTCAAGGTGAAAGGGTGGTAAACTTAACATCACTAAAACCTTGGGAAGAAGAGAGAACCAAGAAAAGTTTGCAAAAGAATTCAAAAAAAGGAAAAATACAATAAGTGATGTGAAAAGTGTGATGATGGCAAAGAAACAAATACTCGTACTTTTGTGCAAGGACGATTTCTTTTTATCTAACGACCTAACAACTTCTCATCCAAGTGTTTTGTATGATGCAGGAGATTCAAAGACGAATCTTTTAGAGGAAGGAGGGAATGATACGAACCATGGTACAATCAAGCTCAAAGCCAAGAACCATAATCCATTAGAAGATAAAAAAAACCTAAAGTACAAAACCCCCACATGGTTTGGTCATAAAGATAGGAGAGAAAGAGCCATCACAACATGAGCAAGAAACCAAGAAGTTGCATGCATAGAGTTGCATGAAGATATATGGAGACATGGAGAGGCATGAAGTTGCATGGAGATGCAAAAAAGTGCCAAAATATCAAAATTGGCTCTTTCCTTTTCATATTTCCATGATTTTTTTTCCTATTTTTATATATTAGGTAAGTTTTCTTAACCCTCGATTGCTTTCTATACTATTCTAAGATCCTTAGAGATATTTTGATTAATTTTAATAATTTTTTTTGGCTATTTAAACACAAGGCTTGTAACCCTTTGAGAATATTTATGACGAATGATATTTTATTAAAATTTATGCTTTTTTTAGTGATTCTTCTTGTGAGAATTTTCTCTTTGATTCTTTGTGAAGAACTAATTCTTATTCAAGTCAAAGCTTGGGAGATCATTTGATAGCTTTATTTCTTACCAACAAGTTTGATTTGGATCAAGTTCCTCTTGCCTGATAAATTTGGTTCCATCGGCAAGATTCGATCGGAGTCAAGTTTCTCATACTTGATTCAAAGGTGTTCCTAAATTTCTCTTTCGCATTGTTGAAGGATTTCGAGTTTGATATACCACTTGTTCTCATCAGTTTCTCAATTATGTGGTAATAATATTATTTTTGTGGAATTCTATTCCACTTCTTTTTTTTGTCAAGGACATGATTTCCAAGGGCACTCTTCTTCAAGAGAGGATTATATACTATCCCATGTTGTCATCATCCACTGGTTCTCATCCTCTCGTAATATTTTTTTCAATTAATTTTCCTTTCCTTTTCTTCCTTGGCCACACCTACGTCTGCTAATTTTTCTGCTTCTGTTATTGTCTCATCTCCCTCCCTTCCAGTATTCCCTTCACCAATTCCTACTCCAAATGTGTATATGATTCTTCCACCTCTATATCTTCTACGTTTTTGTTTTCCCAACCTCCCTTACTATACTTTTTCCTTCTTCCACATCTCTTTCCTCTATCTTTGTCCCTCCTGTGGACCTGTATATATGCATCCTATGCAAACTCGAGCTAAAAATGGTATTTTTAAACCTAAAACTTTTTTTATTGTTACGATCTTGATACTATAGGTTATAAACAAGCCATGATATTTTCTTCTTGGTTTTCTGCCACGGAAGCTGAGATAAATGCGTTACAAGTCAACAAAACTTGGTCTTAAGTGACTCCAACACCAGGATGTAAGGTAATTGGTAGTAAATGAGTGTTTAAACTATAATATCTACAAATATTCTATTCATGATTTTTCTAGATTAAATTTTTTGTGTTGTTCGAGATCAACTTGTTTCATGTGAACTTGAATTTTCTTACTTCTTTGTCATTTTCCATGAGTAAATTTTCGATCAAATCGGATAATCAATCGGTTTTTGTGTTCCTTGTAGTGAAATTTCTAAAAGTTTGCATTACAGTAAATGAGAATTTCGTCATCGGCTTTGTTAGAAGGGAATTTTCTAAAGCGTTTGGGCAGTTTTCATTTAGAGTCTGCAATTTTCTGGGTTATGTTTGAAAAAATTTGGTTGAATTTTAAATTGTCAGGAAATAGGGATAGTTTTTTTAATATATAAAATGAAAAAAATTACATTGTATTTTTATATATGAAAGAAATTAAATTTATTTTTTTCTAATTTTTTTAAGGGAGTAAAAAGTTCTTCAGAGAGAGAGAGACAATGGTGCGGAGGAGGGCTTCGCTCTTGGGTAGTGTTTCCGTCATCTCGATCTCCAAGTTTCGTGAAGGGTAAGTCATTACTAACTCTATTTTTGTTAGTTTTAACTCTAGGGTTTTGTTTTTGTCGGATTAGGATTTCGAGGTTGGAAACTCGAAATCGCTGGTTCTTTCTGTATTATTTTGGTAGATTTAGAGTTTGTGCGGGTTATAGCGTCGATTGGACGCAAAAATCGACGAAAGAGAGAAACTCGACAAGTGTCGATGCAACAATCAACACCTTAGTAAATATCAAACCCAGCTGACCATAAGGTGCAAGGGTTGACAATTTGCTCAAGATGTCGACCTCTACTTACTCGAGGGCAATAAGGGTTGGCACTTTGTTGAAGGTGTCAACCTCTATCGTGAGGTGTCGATCGCTTGGGTCGGCGGTTGACTCATGGTGGAAACCCAAGGGAGAGAGGTGTCGACTGGTCACCCCATGTTGGTTTTGATCGACCTTTTGTGGGTTCCAGCCCACCTCATAGTCATTAATTTTAGGAAATTTTATTGCCTTAGTGAAGTTTGAGACCGTTTGTCATGGTCTCTTGGTTGAATTCGTAGTACTGATGTAGGATCCACAAATTCTTCGTCTTTGTGTTTGACTAGTGTTTTAACGTCGTCCTTTGTCAGATATGGCTGTTAACCCTGATTAGTCTTCTTATGTCATCTTTCTTGTTCTGATTTGGGATTTGATATCTGATGTCTGTTTTCGATTTCGTGTGCTGGCTAGTTGGTAAGATTGTAGTCGTCATTGAGGTAGAGGTTTCTATATTGTATTACATTTATATTGTATGATTTCAAAACCTTATTTTGGTGGATTGACACCTAAGAAAAACCTGAGGAGGCCTGTCACTAGCACATCATTTTTTATGTATATGTACAGATGTGTTACACATTTATTTTATAAGTGCATGATATTTCATTCTGGTTTGTTATATGTGCACGCCCGATGGGCTAGTTTTTTTTATTTGGGCTGGTTGAGTCTTTCAAGTATCGGTCTCCAGTTGTTCTGGGTTGCACCAGCCAAGTAACTAAAATAACTAGAGTCAGATCATGTACACCTTCTGCTAAAAGAATCTTGGTTGTTTAAGTTATGAAAAATGACAGTAGGGCGGTGATGATGTGCTTCTTGAATTTTGGATCTCTAAATTTAGTCAGAGTGTATTGGTTCATGCGAAGTGGTGTCGACGCTGAGCCTTAGCTCGTTGATTACTTGTTAGGCCTGGTATTAGTGGTGTCATGGCAAACTGTCGGTCGTCGGCCACTCGGTGATGTGCTGGATCTTTGGATTGTCGTCTCGATTTTCTTTCGGTCTCATGAAGTATTGTTGGATTTTCAAATCACCGTATTTCTATGGTTTGTATCGAAGGAATCTTTGTGTGACCCTCATTTTTCACTTGGATTGTTTTTTAACAAAACGATGTAAGCTTATTTTGCTTATAGCTACATTCGCATGTAGCAAATGTTTTTGAACATGTCTCACCTCTAGTTGTTGAGTCTGTTTTTAAAATGATAAAGATGACTTTGGTGATTTGGAATTCCTTGATTCGTGGAACCTAGGGGTGAGCAAAAAAATCGAGAACTGAAGAACCGGACTAGAATCGACGGTTTGGTCCGGTTCTGGGCAGTTTTGCCTTACAAAATAATAGACTTCGGTTTATTTTTTCAAGAACCGCAGTTATTGGTGCGGTTCACGGGTTTGGTGACACAATTTATGTAGAACCGACCCGGACCGCTAAGCTGGCCGCTGCCCACCCGGCACCCATGCCCTAAAAATCGAACTCAGTTTCTTTCTTCGCTTCTCTTCTTCAACAGACTTCTCTTCTTCAATCTTCGTTCTTCGCCTTCCCTGTTTCTTCGCCTCGCCGTGTCTCTCGCGCTAGTCGCCCTCGCCGTGCGTAGTTGTATCTCGCCGTCTCTCCCAGTCGCTCTCGCCGGCTCGCTGTTCGTAAGTCGCACTTCATCTGAGCATCATCAAACGATTCAAACAACAGGTATTTTCTGCTCTCACTTTTATATTGTTTTGTTTAATTTTTCTGCTCTCGCCGACCCGTGATTCTGTTATGGAATTTGGGGCACTCTCTCGGCTTCACCGAGAGAGTGCCGACCCTGTTAGATTGCATTTTCTGTTTTTAGAGGAGCATTGATGAATTAGGACCTGCCATATATAAGAAAATTTAAATAGGAGATGAATTGGTGTTGTTTTTTATTTATTTATAAGAACAAGAAAATTTACCAGTTTCGACAGCTAGTACTTCATCATGTATCCATTCTAGACCATGATATTCACTGCAATTAATGGAATTATAAAATTTTGTCCCCAATCTTTTTTAGTGCTTAGATTTTTTAATAACTAGATTACTATATTTTGTACTACTGAATTTATTTACCTCTCTCGATAGCATATTCTTAAATTCGAGAAGTTATATTGTTGAGAGATATCAGTCAAAATGGAAGCATCATATAGTTTTTCTTGTTGGAATTATCACGCATTGTAATTGGTGAAGATTGGCCCTGATATGGAAAATGGATGATTTTCGTGTAGGTGAACGTGCCAAAGACCAGGAAGACTTATTGCAAGAACAAGGAGTGCAAGAAGCACACTTTGCATAAAGTTACCCAGTATAAGAAGGGAAAGGACAGTCTTGCTGCACAAGAGAAGCGTCGTTATGATCGCAAGCAATCGGGTAATGGTGGACAGACCAAGCCCGTGTTTCACAAGATGGTAAAGATTCAGTCTATCCTAACTATGCCCAATTAATAGGATTTTGAAAATTCCAAGTAGTTCTTTATCATGGCTTAATCTTCTTACAGGCTAAAACTACCAAGAAGATTGTGAATTTGTGCTGAGGCTGCAATGTCAGGGATGCGAACATGTGTCCCAGCATCCTATTAAGGTATGTGGTACTTTTGGAACGATTTGCTTATCTTAGTTTTTGAAACTTGGGAGAATTATCATAGTCTTTGACTGTTTCTGCTTATTGAAGTAGTCCCATAAAATCATCTTCCAGTTGCAAAATAGAATACCATTTCAAATTCAAAATCAGTTTTTGATCCTTTGAAAAAGAAGTTAAATTTTTATAGTGCAGAAAAAAAAAAAAAAAAAAAAGGAGGACCAGAACCGGACCAGAATTCTGGTCCGGTTCTGGGAAAATTTTTAGGCTTATTGGTGCAAAAAATTAAAAACCAAATTTTGTGGTCCGGTCCTAATTTTTTCAAAAATCGGACCAAACCGGACCACGATCACCCCTAGTGGAACCTATTTTTAAATGAAAGAAAAATATTTTTTAATTTAAACATATGCACTACATTTTTATGACTGTCTAATGGTTTTGAAAGAAAATCATAAAATCAATTTTCACATGTATTTGAGTATAGTATAGGGTTTCTTATTGATTTAGTCGCTCACTCCAAAGACTCTAATTTCTTAGGTTAGGATCGTGGAGGCTAGTGCTGCTGATGTTCGTTGATGAACGAATCTCCTTCTTCATCCTCTCCTTTATTTTTCATGACCATTATCACTGTCCTGGTGAGAAATTTTTTATTTAATTAATTTTTTCTTGGTTGTGGTCTGCCTAAACTATTGGGTGTCGACATTTTATTTTTGACACAGTATGCATTTAAGTTTTTCATTATCTTATTCTCATATGATTGCTATGTGAATTTCGGTCCATTCTTTGTAGGTCATTGCTCAGTTTAATTCAAGTCTTCCTTTGAAAAACCTAGCTTTGGGCTGGCGGTCGAGTCCTCTTCGAGTATCAAGTTGCTCAACTCGACATTTTTGTCTAGACTCACCTCTGAATCGTGGTATAAACTTGGACGATATGACACTATAAATTGATACAAAGAAAGGCTAGTTGCAACATATTTTGATTAAACATAGGGTCTTGACTACTTTGAAATTTGTAGTCTTGTCATTTAACAGGCCGCTATTCAGATTACTCTATCCTTGGCGTTATCTAATTTTTAGCCAATTAGTCAAGTGTATTGAGTAATGTTTTTCTCTATGGGGATTTGATTGAGGTGGTGTAAATGTCTCAACCTCTAGGGTTTTTTTGTTCTTTAAATTTTACCAAGGTACGTCTGCTTCTGCACAAGGAAATCTATGGATTAAAGCAGTCTACTAGGCCATGGAATACTAAGCTTAGTAATGCTCTTATTTGGTATGGTTTTTATCATTTGGAAAGCCGATACATCAATGTTTGTGTTTCATAATAATAACATTACACTCATTGCTCTTATTTTCGTGGATGGTATAATTCTCAAGGACAGCAACAAAAGAGCTCTTGATCACCTGTTTCACTTTTTTGTAACTAAGTAGGAGATTTAACTTCTTTCTTGGTTTTGCTGTTATAAAGTGCAATGATGGTTTTCGTCTAAAACAATCTAAGTATATCAGAGATAACTTACAAAAAGCTAACATGGGGGATTGTAATTCAGCTCCGACTCCCATGATTTTGGTACCCATATTATCAAAAAAATTCAGGTGATCTTCTCCTAGATGGTACAATCTATGGCGGTATTGGGGGTGCACTGTTACTCGAACAACCATCTCGCTTGCAGTTATTAAGGTCTCTCAATTTATGCACGCTCCAATTTTAGTGCACTTGAAGGTGATAAAACGTATTCTTTTCTACCTTAAAGAAACGTCTGATTATTATCTACAGTTTACTCGCGCTTCTCTTTCCAACTATGATGTCATAACGATGCTGATTGAGCGCCATGCCCTAATGATCGAAAAAGCACATAAAGGTTCTATATTTTTCTTGGGAAAAATTTAATATCTTAGTCCTCTGCAAAGAAAAATGTTGTATCTTGCTTGTCGACTTAATCAGAATATCGTGTTATTGCAAATGTTGCTTCAAAGGTTTCTTGGCTGGTTACCCTATTGACAGAGCTTTATATTTCACTATTCAGGCTTCCTATTATTTTTTCAAATGATAGCTGCTTATCTAACATCAAAACTGCTTCTGCATTCAACATCAAAGCATATCGAAGTGGATTATCATTTCGTTTGGGATAAAGTTTTATAAAACTTGTTAACGATTCCCTTCATACCATCTCGAGATCAAATTGTTGATACCTTGACGAAGCCTTTATCCATATCATTGTTTGCTGCACTGGGTCCAAGCTCAATGTCTTAGGACATCGATCTTGCGAGGATGACAACCGATATACATTTCTTACACAAAATGCGTTTGATTTAAGTGGTTTGTGATGCATTTTGTTCTTTGCCACATGTACTATTAATTAGGAATATTCTCCTTTACACTCCTATATATAGGATTAAATGCAATAAAAAAGCTTCAAGTATTGACAAAGTGCAAAAAAAAAGCTTCAAGATTCAAAAGTGTAAAATAAAGCTTTGCGGGTGACTGATGACCCCCCACAGAGGGTGCAGCGGTCACCCGTGATGCGAACCTCGGATCGAAAGGACCCGGGACCCGACAACAACGCGGAATAATTGAAAGGAACGCCTTTTGATTCAAGAACAAAGTAAGGAACTAAGACCCCAATCGAAGAATTCGATGGAACCCTAGTTATCAAAACAGGAGCTTGACCCGAGCCACACCTGTTGGCTGAACCAAAGCTATCAAAACAGGAGCTTGACCCAGACAAAACTCGTTGGTAAGAACCAAAGCTATCAAGCGAGATTCTTCAAGCGTGACTTGAAGAAGATCGTTGTTCTTCGCAAAGAACTAAAGAGAAATCCTCTCTAAAAAAACACTCAATTTTTTTAATTCAAACTTGTTCTTCTAAATCAAAAGTGTTTTGCCATTAAATAGGCTACACATGAAAATTAAATTAAATAATAAAAAAAAATAAAAAAAAAATAAAATAACTAATAAAATCGTGAGATAATGATCCTTTGCATGATAAGATATCATCTCACGTTTAAACTACGTTTGAATATGATTTGAATTGATTTGAGTAGATTCTGTCGGATAAAATCTCTTATACGTGATTTGTTTGGATTTGCATGTGCTTCTCATGTGAATTTTTAATTCTTGCACGTGCATGTGCATGGCACATGTAAATCTTCATGCATCTTTGGCCTCCCTTGCTTCAACTTGATTTTGATTATCTTCAATCCTCGACACATTCAATAGTTTTAAATCAAGTTGTCGCGCTCCTCTCTCCCTTGGATCTCTAAAATTAATCCTTGCAAGGCCTCACGCATCTTCTTAGCTTTGGACCGTGTCATTGGGCCGCCAATGTCCTCAATTGGATCGTTGCTCTTGGGCTTGGGCTTTGTCGCTGCTTGGATCACATCATTCCCTCCCTCTTCGAAAAGATTCGTCCTCGAATCTCCTGCATCATATAAAGATAAGTCACTAACATTAAAATATGCACTAACATTACCATATTCGCTAGGTAAGTCGATCTTGTAGGCATTGTCGTTTATGCGTTCAAGGACTTGAAATGGTCCATCTCCTCGTGGATGCAACTTGCTTTTTCGTTGATTTGGAAACTTCTCTTTTCGAAGATGTAGCCAACCCCAATCTCCGGGTTCAAATATAATCTTTTTACGGCTTTTGTTTGCTTGACGTGCATAATGCTCGTTTCTCTCTCGAATGTTCTCTTGTACTTTCAGATGTAAGTCCCTAACAAATTTAGCTTTTTTCTCTCCATCAAAATTAACAAACTCGTTAGTAGGTAGAGATAAAATATCAAGAGGAGATAAAGGATTAAATCCATAAACAATTTCAAATGGTGTATATGAAGTAGTAGAATGAACAACTCTATTATAAACAAATTCAACATGAGGTAAACATTTTTCCCATTGTTTTAAATTTTTAGAAATAATCGCTCTTAACAACGTAGAAAGTGTTCTATTTACCACTTCTGTTTTTCCATCCGTTTGGGGGTGTGCCACGGTTGAGAATAAAAGTTTTGTTCCTAGCTTACTCCACAAAGTTCTCCAAAAGTGACTTAGGAACTTTACATCTCTATCACTTACAATGGTTTTAGGAATACCGTGTAAACGCACAACTTCTTTGAAGAATAAGTCCGCCACATGAGTAGCCTCGTTTGTCTTTGAGCATGCTATAAAGTGAGCCATCTTACTAAACCTATCCACTACCACAAATATGCTATCTTTCCCTCCTTGTGTCCTCGGCAAACCAATCACAAAATCCATCGATATGTCCACCCAAGGTTGGTTAGGAATAGGTAGAGGAGTGTACTTTCCATAAGGTTTAATCTTTGATTTGGCCTTCCTACACTCAATGCACTTATCACAAATGGCTTGAACATGATGCCTCATTTTCGGCCAATAAAAATGTTCACAAAGCACACTCAATGTTTTAGTAACTCCAAAGTGTCCCATTAACCCTCCTCCATGAGTCTCTCTAACAAGTAACTCTCTTAAGAACATTTAGGGATACAAAGTTTATCCTTTTTAAATAAAAATCCATCATGTTTATAATAATCATTACACGCATGTTTCTCACATTCTTTCCAAACAAGATCAAAATCTGAGTCCGATTCATATAAGTTCTTTATTAAATCAAATCCTAACAACTTAGATTGTAAAGTAGTTATAAGCACGTACCTTCTTGACAATGCATTGGCAACCACATTCTGTTTACCTTTTTTTATAATGACTAACATAAGGAAAGGTCTCTATGAACTCCATCCACTTTGCATATCTCTTGTGCAACTTTCCTTGTGTCTTTAAGTGTTTTAGGCTTTCATGGTCGGAATGGATGATGAACTCCTTGGACCACAAGTAGTGTTGCCACGTTTGTAATATTCTCACCAAGGCATACAACTCCTTGTCGTATGTTGGATAGTTTAAGACCGCGCCACTAAGCTTTTCACTAAAGTAAGCAATCGGCTTCATATCCTGCATCAAAACACCACCAATTCCTTTTCCTGACGCATCACATTCAATCTCAAATGTTTTATCAAAATTTGGCAAAACTAACAAAGGTGCATTAGTTAATCCAAAAGGCATGACTAACCATTCATAAAGTCCAAATTTTGTTTTGAAAGCAGTTTTCCACTCGTCTCCCTTTTTCATACGAATTTGATAATATCCATTCTTTAAATCAATTTTTGAGTATAAACAAGCACCATATAATTCATCAAGCATGTCATCTAACCTTGGTATAAGATGTCGATACTTTACCGTTATTTTATTGATTGCTCGACAATCCACACACATCCTCCATGATTCGTCCTTCTTTGGCACCAATATCACGGGTACCGAGCATGGGCTTAGGCTTTCTTTCACTAGACCCTTGTCCATTAACTCGTCCACTTGTCTTTGAATTTCATTTGTTTCCTCTGGATTTGCTCGATATGCCGGTCGATTTGGAATTGTCGCACCCGGGATGAAATCAATTTGATGCTCGATTCCTCTAAGTGGTGGTACTCCTTTCGGTAACTCCTCTGGGAATACATCCTTAAACTCCTGCAAAAGAGAAATCACAGCACTTGGAAGAAAAATGAGTAAGTCATTAGATGATAAATAAACATCTTTATATAAAAGCAAAATCATCTCACGCTTATCCTCACTTTTGTTTATCAACACGATTTGTTTCTCACACTTTTGTTCACTCTCTCCCTCGGCTTTTATCTCTTTTCCCTCGATTTTTCTCTCTTGCTCCCTCGGATTTTCATCACTCTTTATGCTCTTTTCAACTATTTTTCTTTCTCCACTTTCTCTCTCCATTTTTGCCTCTTTTTCAACTAATTTCTTTTCACCACTTTCTTTTTCTTTTTCGGTCTTTTTTTCAACTAATTTCTTTTCACCACTTTCTTTTTCTTTTTCGGCCTCTTTTTCAACTAATTTCTTTTCACCACTTTCTTTCTCTCTTTCATCCTTAATTATTTGAAATTCCTTCGCGATCCTCTCTTGATCTTCAATTGCCTCCCATGGCTTTAATGGTGTAAGGATAACAGTTTTTCCGTTGTAAACCAACGAATACTCATTCTTGTAACCATTATACTTGCCGTTTCGATCATATTGCCAAGGTCTCCCCAAAAGTATGTGTGTAGCTTGCAACGGCACTACATCACATAAAACTTTATCTTGGTACCTTCCAATTGATAAAGGAACTTCCACCTGTTTAGTCACCTTGATTTCTCCACAATCGCTTGACCATTGCAACTTGTATGGTTTAGGATGTTGCTCGGTTTTCAAGTTCAACTTTTGGACTAGTAATGTGCTTGCTACATTGGTGCAATTCCCACTATTGATGATCAAACTACAAACTTTGTTGAGCACATGGCATCTTGTATGGAATATATGCTCACGTTGTACTTTGGCTCCATCTTCCTTAGTTTGCACATTCAATACTCGCCTTGTGACTAATTGATCTGCTTTTACTGGTTCCTCCATCAAGTCTACTTTTCGTTCCCAATCGAAATATCTCTTGGGGTCGTTCTTCCCTCGTAAAGGTGGAATATTTACCTTGATGTTACTTAGATCATCATCTTCTCGATACGACCTATCATTCATTTCCCTTTGATAATATCCACTATTATCTTTGAATTTTCCATCAAAATTCTTCCTTTGCCGCGTATGGCTAGGGAATGGAGATTCCAATCGGTCCATCCTCGTATTTAAAGCCTTGAAATTTTCTTGCATGGCTTTCATGAACAACTTTAAGTCCACCTCGTTTTGTTCTCCACTCATGATTTTCTTTTTCAACCACAATAAGAAAATAAAAGAAAATAGTTAGAAGTAAAAAAAAAAATAATCAAGTAATGGACCTTACCTCTCCCTCACGTGCCTCACGTGTTTGCTCTCAATGGATGTCACTCCACTCGTGTTTCGCTCAAAAATTAAGGCTTTTTCTATAATAGTCTCACCCTCTTGCCTTTTACCTCTAGATCTCCCTTTTAGTTCTTTACGTAAGAACTTGATCGATGATAAATATTCAACAAGCCAAACTATAAAAAATCAAACTTCAAAGCTTAAAAGTTCAAACTTGTAAAGATGGCTAAATAAAGGATATGATTGAAATAAGACAAAAATTTAGACGAAGACAATATTTCAAATGAAGATTCAACAATTTAAACCTTCAAAGAATAAATTTGGATAAAGACAATATTTCGAATGAAGATTCAATAATTTGAATTTTCAAAGAATAATTATCTACGAATTTAAGAACGAATTTTTTGAATTTAAAAGGCTAGAAATTTCAAAATCTCTTGAACAAAATTTCGATTTTTTTTTTTTGACTTCTCACAACTCTTTTTTTTTTTTGACTTTTGACAACTTTTTTTTTGACTTTTGACAATTCTTTTTTTTTTGACTTTTGACAACTCTTTTTTTTTTTTTGAGTTTTGACAAACTCTTTTTTTGTACTTTCAAGAATACAAATTCACGAGAAAAAAAGAATCAATGATGACGAATAGAATAAGATGAAGAAAAAAAATTGATAACAAAAAAATTAAAGATAGCTTCTTGAATCAAGGAACCGAAGCTCTAATACCAACTGATGCGAACCTCGGATCGAAAGGACCCGGGACCCGACAACAACGCGGAATAATTGAAAGGAACGCCTTTTGATTCAAGAACAAAGTAAGGAACTAAGACCCCAATCGAAGAATTCGATGGAACCCTAGTTATCAAAACAGGAGCTTGACCTGAGCCACACCTGTTGGCTGAACCAAAGCTATCAAAACAGGAGCTTGACCCAGACCAAACTCGTTGGTAAGAACCAAAGCTATCAAGCGAGATTCTTCAAGCGTGACTTGAAGAAGATCGTTGTTCTTCGCAAAGAACTAAAGAGAAATCCTCTCTAAAAAAACACTCAATTTTTTTAATTCAAACTTGTTCTTCTAAATCAAAAGTGTTTTGCCATTAAATAGGCTACACATGAAAATTAAATTAAATAAAAAAAAAATGAAAATAAAAATAAAATAACTAATAAAATCGTGAGATAATGATCCTTTGCATGATAAGATATCATCTCACGTTTAAACTACGTTTGAATATGATTTGAATTGATTTGAGTAGATTCTGTCGGATAAAATCTCTTATACGTGATTTGTTTGGATTTGCATGTGCTTCTCATGTGAATTTTTAATTCTTGCACGTGCATGTGCATGGCACATGTAAATCTTCATGCATCTTTGGCCTCCCTTGCTTCAACTTGATTTTGATTATCTTCAATCCTCGACACATTCAATAGTTTTAAATCAAGTTGTCGCGGCTCCTCTCTCCCTTGGATCTCTAAAATTAATCCTTGCAAAGCCTCACGCATCTTCTTAGCTTTGGACCGTGTCATTGGGCCGCCAATGTCCTCAATTGGATCGTTGCTCTTGGGCTTGGGCTTTGTCGCTGATTGGATCACATCAACCCGCCCCATTGAGGCGGGTACCCGCATAACGCGGGGGGACACGCGGGTACCTGCTGACCCCCCCCCCCCCCCCCCTACATCTACATTTAGTTGTCACTAAAATTATTTTTTTAAATAAATACTAAACGATATGCAATTTGCTTAAAATTTTTATCACATGTTCTCCGTATTATGAAAAGATAATCTGAAATTTTACGTGATTTTCTAACACTTGTACGATTTATTGTAATTTTATTTAATTATTTTATAAAATAATTATAATAAATCATGCAAGTGTTAGAAAATCACAAAAAAATTTAGATTATTTTTTCATGTTAAAGAAAACATGTAGTAAAAATTGCAAGTAAAATCAATATCGTTTGATAGTTTTTTAAAATTAATCTTAGTTTCTTCTTTACTTTATACATTAATTTTAAAAAACTATGAAACGATATTAATTTTCCTTGAAATTTTTAATCCATATTGTCTTTAAGATGAGAAAATAATTTAAAAATTTTTGTAATTTTCTAACACTTGCATGATTTATTATAATTATTTTATAATTATCCTAGGCAACCCGTGGCTCCTCATGAATTGCTTCGAACTCAGCGAAATCCTTTGAATCTGAGTAAAAATAAAGGAGGAACTCCGTTAAGGTCTAATAGGGGTTAGAAACGATATAAACGGGGAGCCAGGGCGAAAACTGGCCCAAAAGTCACGGTCAAAGTCAATGGTTGACTTTAAGTGATCGGTTCAAATCGGGTCTGTCAGATTCGGTTCGGGTTTAGATCGGATCGGACCGGATCGGGTCGGTTCGGCCTGGACGAACCCAGCCCAACTGGTCTCGGGTCAGACCCAGCAAGTTCGGGCTGGGTCTGGGTCTGACCCGACTCTAATAGGGCTGGTCCTGGCTCGAACTCGGGTCCAGCTCGGCCTGACCCAGCCCAGCCCAGCCCAGCCCAACTCGGTCGTCGACGACCGAGTGCCTCAGGGTCAGAAAAAATTGAGGGTTAGAGAGTTTACCTTCAAAAACATTTTTACACCATGATCGGGCCGATTGGTGGTGGTTCTGGCGTCAGCGATTTCTCCCTCGCGTCGGCTCTATCTCTCTCTCGGGTGTTTGCAAAATGAAACAATAAGGTTTTAAGAAAACCTTATCGTTTATTTATTTTTATTCATTTATTATTATTTTCTTTTAATTTAATGTATATTATTTAATTTTAGTATTTAATTTTAATTTATATTAAAACCATTTAATGGTTTTCGGTTTTTCGATTTCATTTCCTACCAAATAGTTTCCTTCGGAAAATTCTGACGTTCGTCTCTCGTGGATTTAATTCACTTGAAACACACGAACGTCAAACTAAAATTTTAATTAATTCCTTAAATTTTTCGTACGGGTCATAAGTGACCAAAAATTCGTACATTACCACTCTCCAAAAATTAGCGAATCTGGGCTCAAATTTACACTTAAAATTCGCGAAAAATTTATTTAAAAATTTATTTTTATTAAATTTTTTTGGCAGATATTACATCTTTTCCTCATTTTTATGAATTTCGTCCCTGAAATTCGCTTCAACTACATTTCATAGAAAAGGTAGGGGTACCTCTCCGCCATCTCGGACTCCAGCTCCCAAGTAGCTTCTTTGTCTGTGTGGTTCCTGCACCGCACCAAAACGTACAAAACTTCTCGATGACGAAGCAGCAGAAGCTCGAGTCCCAAAATCTCTTCCGGCTCCTCATCGTACGTTGTGTCAACCTGGACGGGCACCTCACCCGACAAAACATTGTGAGACGGATCAGGAATGTACTTCCTCAGTTGGGATATATAGAAAACATTGTGCACATGTCCTAACTGAGGCAGCAAATCCAGCCTATAAGCCACCACTCCATTCCTCTCGACACCGCGGGGCTAACTTTCCCTTCACCCCAAACCTACTGACACCACGAGTAGGATGAACCTTCATAAAGACAAAGTCCCCAACATCGAACTCCACCTCACATCTCTTCAGGTCGGCATAACTCTTATGCCGGCTCTACATGACCTTCAGTCTTTTAAGAATCTGGTGGATCTTCTCGGTAGTCTCTCGGATGATATTAGGCCCAAGCGTAAGTCGTTCCTCTTTTTCGGCCCAATACAAAGGATAACGACATGGCCGGCCATACAACGCCTCAAATGGAGAAACCTCGATGTTGGTCTGGAAGCTGTTATTATACACAAACTCCACAAGTGGCAAGTGCTTAATCCAGCTGTTACCAAAATCCAGAACACAAGACCTCAGCATATCTTCTAATATTTGAATGGTCCTCTCAGACTGCCCATCTATCTGGGGATGATGTGCAGTGCTGAACTGAGTCTTCGTACCTAGCTCCTTCTGCAATCATCTCCACATCTCTGAGGTGAAACGAGGATCACGGTTAGACACTATGCTAAAAGGTACCTCATGAAGACGAACAATGTGCTGCACATATAATCGGCTGAGCTTGGCAACAGAGAAAGTCATCCGAACATGGATGAAATGTGCCGACTTCATCAACTGATCCACAATAACCCAGATAGCATCCAATCTCTAGGAAGTCCTAGGGAGGTGAGTAACGAAATCCATGGTGACCTTCTCCCACTTCCATTCTGGAATAGGTAACGGCTGGAGCAACCCTACCAGCCGTTGGTGTTCGGCCTTAACCTGCTGGAATGTCATACATCTGGCAAGAAATTCTGCTACCTCTCTCTTCATGCTAGCCCACCAATACTGACGCTTCAGGTCCTGATACATTTTCGTGCTGCCCGAATGAATGACAAAACTAGATATGTGAGCTTCATTTAGGATGGTCTGCCTCAAATTGGTGATGTTGGGAACTGCAACCTTACCATGGTAGAACAGATCACCATCAGTGTAACACCCGACAATCCCGGCCAGGTGATCTTCTTAACCGAATTAACTGTCATCTTTATTTTTGGTCATTTGATTTGAATTTAATGCCAAGGCTTATTTGATTGCTAATTGTGTGGTGGCAGAATTGTAATTATGAGGGATTGCAATTGGTATAAATAGAAAATGGAAACCTTAAACCTCACTAAAATCTCACTGTAGCCGACACATTCACTCTCGGCGATTTCTCTCTTCTCCAGAGCTCTCTCTCTCAGCCAGCTACAGCTCCTTTCAACGACTGATTCTTCAGTCTCCACCCCGACGAATTCACACCCTAGGTAAGACTCGACAATGTAGTTTCTGGTTAACCATTTTGAGCTCTATTTTTCAGCTAAGCTCTGTAGTTTCGGATTCTTCAATGACAGAGTTATTTTAGTGACATTTTAATCCGCATTTAGTAATGACATTTCCAATTCGAATCTAGACATTAAGATAATCGACTGTGTACAGCTGCTAGGTTGAATCTGATTATTTAGGATCTGGAAACTGAATCCACGCACACAAGGTACTGACTAGAGAACCTAGAAGTACAAATGTGTTAGATTCTAGGATAACTATTGGTTATGACTTTTAGGATTTTGTTTAACTCTGTAATGTGAAATGTTCTAGGTGAAGAAGATTGCAGAGAAGTGCTTCATTTGCTAAGGAAACCAGGTAAGTGAGTGAGTAAGATTTTCAGCAATTAAGGCCCTACATCTCAAGGGTACTAAGTAGAGGTGTTGTTTATGATGTTAAATGTATCTGTGCTAATATCTGGTTGGTTATGGTACTCGAATTGATGTTGTGATCTTTAACGAATGAATGACCTGCTCTGTAGCCTGATGATTTTAGAATGCTCATGCTCATGCATTACGAATATTTCTCATGCATATGAAAATGTTTTAAAAGCATGATTTTCCCTATGAACAAGAAATAAATATGAAACTTATGCAACAAGGATTAAGAGAGGGTTGGGGGCGGTTTAGCATATGTCACTGTCCAAAAGGAGGACCATGAATACGACCCGAAAGGGACTATGTACACTCTCTGTGATGACCCGAATGTGTAAGTATGGTACGATGGCTGCACGAACCGGAACCCGGATTGCAGTACGTCCGCGTGGGCAAACCGGAAGGTGACAGGTCGTAAAAAGGGGGTCGTCACAATCCCACATCGCTTGGGGAAGTATGTGGAAATGAAACATATGTAAAGAGACCCTCCCAACATAGCAAGATGCGTTTTGGAGCATGATTGGCGACGGATCCCATAAGAACTCCGAAGTTAAAAGTGCTTCGGCGAGAGCAATTCCAGGTTGGGTGACCTTCCGGGAAGTTCTCGCCAAACAAAGCCGTGAGGGGAGGATATTGGGCTGCAGCCCAATCCCCAGAGCGGACAATATCTTGCTGGGAAAAAGAGTCGTTACAAATGGTATCAGAGCCTGTACCCAACTGAAAATGTGGCCAACGAGGACGTTGGGCCCCCGAGGGGGGGTGATTGTGATGACCCGGATGTGTAAGTATGGTACGATGGCTGCACGAACCGGAACCCGGATGGCGGTACGTCCGCGCGGGCGAACCGGAAGGTGACAGGTCATAAAAAGGGGGTCGTCACAATCCCATATCGCTTGGGGAAGTATGTGGAAATGAAACATATGTAAAGAGACCCTCCCAACATAGCAAGATGCGTTTTGGAGCATGATTGGCGACGGATCCCATAAGAACTCCGAAGTTAAAAGTGCTTCGGCGAGAGCAATTCCAGGTTGGGTGACCTTCCGGGAAGTTCTCGCCAAACAAAGCCGTGAGGGGAGGATATTGGGCTATGGCCCAATCCCCATAGCGGACAATATCTTGCTGGGAAAAAGAGTCGTTACAAATGGTATCAGAGCCTGTACCCAACTGAAAATGTGGCCAACGAGGACGTTGGGCCCCCGAGGGGGGGTGATTGTGATGACCCGGATGTGTAAGTATGGTACGATGGCTGCACGAACCGGAACCCGGATGGCGGTACGTCCGCGCGGGCGAACCGGAAGGTGACAGGTCATAAAAAGGGGGTCGTCACAATCCCATATCGCTTGGGGAAGTATGTGGAAATGAAACATATGTAAAGAGACCCTCCCAACATAGCAAGACGTGTTTTGGAGCACGATTGGCGACAGATCTCATAAGAACTCCGAAGTTAAAAGTGCTTCGGCGAGAGCAATTCCAGGTTTGGGTGACCTTCTGGGAAGTTCTTGCCAAACAAAGCCGTGAGGGGAGGATATTGGGCTATGGCCCAATCCCCATAGCGGACAATATCTTGCTGGGAAAAGGGGTCGTTACACTCTCACTGTCAACCCCCTTTTCGGCACAAATTCTCCCTTAATCCATATGATGAAAACGATGCATAAGAACACGAAAAGATCATGAACATATGTTTTCTTTAAGCTGTGCATTCATGCATACATGTTAGCATTGCACTCCTTACTAAGCATTAGGCTTATAGTTTAAACCTTATGATGTAGGTGAAGAACAATCAGGTGAGGATTGCAAATTCTGCGAAGATGCTTAAGACTGGTTGCTGGATGGCGCTCAGGGTGACAGTGTGTGGCTGGAAAGGCGAATATGATCCCTGGTTGCTACCTTTAAAATATTAGTAAGGTTTATGAATATTGAAGTTTAAGTATGAAGGATTTTTCTTAAAAATGTTGAATTCTAGTAAACTTGTCTGACTGAATTCTGAGTTGTGAATGATCTATTTTTATTTAAGTCTTCCGCTATGCATACTCAGAATATGTCTATGGTTTGTATCAATACAAGTTTGTGTTAGTCGTGTTGGGAGTTGTGAAATTCAGGATGTTCTCTGTAGGTAAATGTCAAGGGTTCATGTCCGTCGATGGATGTTTCTGTCGGTTTAAGTCGTTTGATAAGTTAAGGTTTCCCGACGATCGAATGATGTCTTCCATCGGATGATGTCCTCTATCGGATAATGTCTTCTATCGGATGATGTCGTTTATTTTATCGGATGAGTGCATATGAGTTTTGTCGTTTAGCTATTGGATGGAGTTTTATGAATCACATGGGATGCACGTGACGATCGGATGATGTCTTCTATCGGATGATGTCTTCTACCGGATGATGTCTTCTATCGGATGATGTCTTCTACCAGATGATGTCATTTATTTTATCGGATGAGTGTATATAAGTTTTGTCGTTTAGCGATCCGCGGGAGTCTTAATGTGTCACGTGGAATACACATGTCAATCGGATGATGTTGTTTATTTTATCTGATTGAGTGTGTATAAGTTTTGTCATTTAGCGATCGGATTAAGTTTAATGTGGCACATGGGATACACATGTTGATCGGTGGATGTCTGCAAATTCATGCAGCCCCACGAGCGATGAGCGATGATGTCTTCTATCGATGATGTCTTCTATCGATGATGTCTTCTATCGGATGATGTCTTCTATCGGATGATGTCTTCTATCGATGATGTCTTCTATCGGATGATGTCTTCTATCGGATGATGTCTTCTATCGGATGATGTCTTCTATCGATGATGTCTTCTATCGATGATGTCTTCTATCGATGATGTCTTCTATCGGATGATGTCTTCTATCGGATGATGTCTTCTATCGGATGATGTCTTCTATCGGATGATGTCCTCTATCGGATAATGTCTTCTATCGATGATGTCTTCTATCGATGATGTCTTCTATCGGATGATGTCCTCTATCGGATAATGTCTTCTATCGGATGATGTCTTCTATCGATGATGTCTTCTATCGATGATGTCTTCTATCGGATGATGTCTTCTATCGGATGATGTCTTCTATCGGATGATGTCTTCTATCGATGATGTCTTCTATCGATGATGTCTTCTATCGGATGATGTCTTCTATCGATGAAAATCTCCGATCGCCAAAGACTTCTTCCACTCATCTAGAATCATGCAGGATATGGAAGCTCGAGGATACCAGCTCAATGCATCAGCAACTGCATTAGCCTTGCCGGGATGGTACTCCAGGCTAAAATCATAATCCTTACTCCATCCATCTGCGCTACCTCAATTTGAGGTCCTTCTGAGTAAACAAGTATTTCAGACTCTTGTAATCGGAGAAAACCCGGAAGCTGGCTTCATATAAATAACTCCGCCATATCTTCAAAACGAAGACAATGGCGGCTAGCTCTAGGTCATGGGTAGGATAATTCTTCTCGTGGGACTTTAACTGTCGGGAGGCATACGCCCCTACCTTGCCTTGTTGCATCAAAATGCAACCCAGACCAACCCCTAATGCGTTAGTATACACAGAATAGGGCAAGTTGTCATCAGGAACTATCAGAATCAGAGCACTGGTTAACCTGCGCTTCAACTCATCAAATGCATTCTGACAGTCCTCACCCCAATCAAACAGCACATCCTTGCGGGTAAGTTTAGAAAGCGGCGCAGCAATAGAAGAGAAATTTTCCACAAAGTGCCGGTAATATCTTGCTAAGCTCAGGAAGCTGCAAACCTCAGAGACATTCTTGGGTGGTTGCCAGTCCACTACAGCCTCTATCTTCGCAGGATCTACAGAAATACAATACCGCGAAACCATATGGCCCAATAATTTCACCGCGGTAGTCCAGAAATCACATTTGCTCCGCTTTGCATATAACTGGTGCTCCCTCAAGGTTTGTATATATATATATATATATATATATATATATATATATATATATATATATATATATATATATATATATATATATATATATATATATATATATATATATATATATATATATATATATATATATATATATATATATATATATATATATATATATATATATATATATATATATATATATATATATATATATATATATATATATATATATATATATATATATATATATATATATATATATATATATATATATATATATATATATATATATATATATATATATATATATATATATATATATATATATATATATATATATATATATATATATATATATATATATATATATATATATATATATATATATATATATATATATATATATATATATATATATATATATATATATATATATATATATATATATATATATATATATATATATATATATATATATATATATATATATATATATATATATATATATATATATATATATATATATATTTATTTTATCTGATTGAGTGTGTATAAGTTTTGTCATTTAGCGATCGGATTAAGTTTAATGTGGCACATGGGATACACATGTTGATCGGTGGATGTCTGCAAATTCATGCAGCCCCACGAGCGATGAGTCGAGCGTTTTGAGGGAATTTTTCTCGTTCCGATCACATTATGGAACTGATGTCTGAGGCTAGTCGCTCGACTCTGTGACTGTTTATGTCGACAGCCTTTTGTAGAAGTTGAGCTTTCGAAGAGTTCAGATTTGTTCGGACATGACCATGTCTTGAGTACTGTTCTGTTTTGTTTAAAATATATATATATATATATATAAAGAGTTACCTTAGTATAAATGATCCCAGAAAGTTATGAATCGGTCTCGTCCCTATTGGGGGCATTACAATCAGCGTTCATTGACTAACCCTCGAGTTGTTCCACATCTTGCCGCTGCAGCTGCTTCACCCTTGTAAGCATCGAAGGTGTAGCCATTACATGGTAGATGTAAGCCTGACTCTCAGTATCATGATAATGCAATTGAAAATCTCCGATCGCCAAAGACTTCTTCCACTCATCTAGAATCATGCAGGATATGGAAGCTCGAGGATACCAGCTCAATGCATCAGCAACTGCATTAGCCTTGCCGGGATGGTACTCCAGGCTAAAATCATAATCCTTACTCCATCCATCTGCGCTACCTCAATTTGAGGTCCTTCTGAGTAAACAAGTATTTCAGACTCTTGTAATCGGAGAAAACCCGGAAGCTGGCTTCATATAAATAACTCCGCCATATCTTCAAAACGAAGACAATGGCGGCTAGCTCTAGGTCATGGGTAGGATAATTCTTCTCGTGGGACTTTAACTGTCGGGAGGCATACGCCCCTACCTTGCCTTGTTGCATCAAAATGCAACCCAGACCAACCCCTAATGCGTTAGTATACACAGAATAGGGCAAGTTGTCATCAGGAACTATCAGAATCAGAGCACTGGTTAACCTGCGCTTCAACTCATCAAATGCATTCTGACAGTCCTCACCCCAATCAAACAGCACATCCTTGCGGGTAAGTTTAGAAAGCGGCGCAGCAATAGAAGAGAAATTTTCCACAAAGTGCCGGTAATATCTTGCTAAGCTCAGGAAGCTGCAAACCTCAGAGACATTCTTGGGTGGTTGCCAGTCCACTACAGCCTCTATCTTCGCAGGATCTACAGAAATACAATACCGCGAAACCATATGGCCCAATAATTTCACCGCGGTAGTCCAGAAATCACATTTGCTCCGCTTTGCATATAACTGGTGCTCCCTCAAGGTTTGCAAGACAATATAGAGATGCTCAGGATGCTCACAGTGAGTCTTCGAATAAACCAGGACATCATCAATGAAGACTACCACAAATCGATCTAGATATGGCCAGAAGATCCGATTCATAAGATCCATAAACACCACTGGGGCGTTAGTAAGCCCAAACGGTAGGACCAAAAACTCAAAATGCCCATATCTGGTTCGAAAAACAATCCTGGGTATATCTTCCACGTGAATCTTCACTTGATATACCGTGAACCACCGAGTTGATCGAAGAGGTCGTCAATACGTGGTTGCGGGTACTTGTTTTTAACAGTAAACCGATTCAGCCTCCGATAATCCACACACAACCTCAACAACCCATCCGCCTTCTTGGCAAACAAGATGGGAGAGCCCCATGGCGACATACTCTCCCGGATGAATCCTTTACTCTGCAGATCATCCAATTGCTTATGCAATTCAACCAATTCTGCGGGTGTCATCCTGTAGGCGAGAATAGAAACTGGAGTGGCCCCTGGAACGAGATCGATACAAAACTCAATCTCCCGATCTAGAGGTAAACCCAGTAACTCTTCAAGAAAGACGTCATCATACTCTCTGACGACTGAAACATCACTTTCCTGTACCCCGGTCTCAATGTCGAGGTCCATCAACCAAAGTCCTCCATACTGTTCCAATCCGCTCCTGCCTCCAAGGCATACCCGAAACAGGGAGATTACAATCCCCACACAGGGAACTCGGTGGTAGGCAACAATCCTGCCAAACTTCGAGGTAACCGTGACCCGCCTCGAATGTTTATCAACTATCGCCCGATACTTCATCAGCCAGTCACAGCACAGAATGACGTCAAATTGCCTCATAGGCAGGATGATAAGATCAGTTGAAAACTTGCAGTCGTCGATGACTAAACAAACTGCTCTGCATATGTAAGCAACTCCACTTCTGTCGCCCAACAGAGTATTAAAAAAGAAATGAGTCTCCATCTCCTTGATGGGTAACTCCAACACCTCAGCAAAATCAGCAGATATAAAGGAATGCGACCCCCCAGTATCAAATAACACCCGAGCAAAAGTATAAAAGATCAAAATAGTATCGTTCACAACTGTCGGCTGGTCAGGCACTGGATAATAGTCGGTTTGGTCCACTGCATAAGACTGACCGGCAACTCCTTTGTCTTTATAATCACGACCACGACTGCTGCCCCTGGAGGTAGATCCCTGAAATCCTCCTGTTCTCTACTGCTGTACAGGAGGGAAACCCATAGCCAAGGACTGCCCAATGGGTCGATAAGGAGTATCACTAATGGGCCTATCCTTTGCTCGGCGCTAGGGAGTTTGAAACTAAATTTGCTAAAAAATGGGTCGGGCCTGTCCCCGGTTCTGACCCTGCGAGGAGAACGGCTTGGTAACTAGGGGTGCGAGTAAGGGAGGTCGCTGCTGCTATCCCAGAGATTGGTTCAGCGGGCAGTTCTTTCTGAAATGACCTGGCTGGTCACAGGTATGGCAAATATAAGGGGAGTATCTGTTGCTCCCAGACAAGCCACCACTAGACCCGGAAGAGCGCCTCGCACTAAAACCCTACTTTGCCTCATGTCGCTGGGTCTTCCTGGTCATCTTTCCCACTGAAGGTCAGCTGTCTAACCCATGCTGAAAAGAGCTATCGCCTGAGGGGTACATCCTCTCTATCCTGAAAGCGGCCTCATACGCTCTATGCAGGTTGTCATACTGATTCACAGCCACCGTTCGCTTAATGTTAAAATTCAAGCCTTGAACAAACTTAACAAACCGTGCCTCCACGCTGACTCTTCCGGAGTAGGGCACCATGTGGATAAACCTGTTGTAATATTCTGTCACGGTGAGGGACTCCTGAACCAGCTCATTGTAAGTTCTAGTCATCATGCTCCTGTACTCCTGACTACTGAACTGACTCTGGAATAGAGAGGTAAACTCAGCCCACCCCATAGTGTCGACATCATACTGATTGCGGACGGCGGTCCACAAATGCTTAGCTGCCTCCCTCAGAAAATACGCAGCTATCGAAACTCGGGACTCTGGTGGGGTCTGGATGGTCTCGAAGTTGATCTCCATCACCTCAAGTCAGTTTTCTACCTCCACCGTATTAGTGCCACCAACAAAGGTAGGGGGTTGAGTTGGTTGAACTCCCGAAAATGGTCCCCTCTGGAGGTAGTCAGAGTAGGGGTGGTAACCGGAGCTGGAGGTGGAGCCTAGGCGTTGTTCACCAGGTTCTGCAAAGTCTCAAATAGAGAATAAATCGAGCTAGGGTCCTGCCCGGGGTTCCGAGGAACTCTCCGCGGTGGCATTGTGACACTTCTAAAAAACATAAGATCTTACCACATTAGTATTTTTCATTAATCATTCATTCCATGTATTCTAGTAACCGCTCATACTTGTTCTCAAACATTTGTCACTTAGAGAATCATGGAACCTTGTACTCTGATATCAATAAATTTCTGTCACGACCCGTGAGGGGTCCTAACAGAAACGCGAGATTAAACGATCAACCTCGGGGAGGTCCACATTCTAACTTAAGGCTTTGTGCGGAAGTTTTATGATCGATCCATGACCTCTGAGCAAAAACAAATGTGAGAATGCAAGCAATAATATGAATACAAGAAAATGAAAAATAATTAAATGCACAATGTACAGTACAATCTAAAATGTCCTTGCATATTCAAATTTAGAAGAAATAAAAGGATAGTGACTTAAAAGAAATCGGCGCAGATCCAATTCACCTCCTACTTCGCCTTCCTTTACCTGTAGAGGAGAAGTCGTTGGGGTTGAGTGACAAACTCAGTATGAGATGTTATATCTACCACTCTCAAAATATGCGTGTCCTCTTAAAATCAATGCACGTAACCAAAACCGATTTCAACATTATTAAATAATCTTCTCATTTAAATCGATTGATGGGTTAGCTTTATAAAATAAAATAGCTATATAGTAAAAATATGTCTGCATCAATCATACAAATGTACATAGTTAGGTGTACAGTGAAAAGGGAGGTCACTCAAGGATCCTCCGAACCACACCAACACAGAAAGGCCGCGATAACACCAAACAGGGCCTCATAGAGAGAAGAGGAAAGATCAACCACCAGGAAGAACTAACAACCACTCGACCTGGGGCCACCGGGACACACGCGCTAGAGCACACCAGAAGGGACTCAACAACTACTCAACCCTAGGCCCAAGGGGACCACGCAGTGGACTTATCATACCGGGGGTATCAATAAACAGACACTGGCCCCCATTCGCGGGGAGTATTGCAGCTCCAAATTATAAGGGGGAGAACCCTATCCAAACAAATGTGGGAAGTACCACAGCAACCCTCAAACACGAGTGCAAGTGGGTAAAAACCCCTGATACTTTCAGCGTATGGGCCTAACTAAGAGTGCCAGACGGTTATCTCTAGTATCACTCCAAATGGCATAGCAGAAAACTAATGCATGAATAAAACCAATGCATGAATAAAATCCATCTGCATGCCAATATAATAAATCTCAAATCGACCCCGTTTGCTAGGGCAAGTAAAACATGGTATTTAAAATCCACTAGGCAGTATGAATCAGTCAAAAAGTATACATGCCTCAATAATGCAAAATGCTCATGCTAGTAAAAACGCCGACGTCAATATTGGTGGTATCCCACCAAAAATAATATACGTGCATGTTAAGCTAGGTATAACGTAATAAATATAATAACTGATACCCCTGTGGCGAGTTCTCCTATCCTCGGCAACCCGTGTCTCCTCAGGAATTGCTTCGAACTCAGCGAAATCCTCTGAATCTGAGTCAAAACAAAGGAGGAACACCGTTAAGGTCTAATAGGGGTTAGAAACGATATAAACGGGGAGCCAGGACGAAAACGGGCCCAAAAGGCTCGGGTTGACGTTTTGGTCAAAAAGTCACGGTCAAAGTCAATGGTTGACTTTGACTGATCGGTTTAGGTCGGGTTGGTCAGATTCTGTTCGGGTCCGGATCGAATCGGTTCGGGTCGGTTTGATCTTGATTGGGTCGGTTCGGTCTTGGTCAGGTCGGTTCAGCCCGGACGAACCTGGCCCAACTGGTCTCGGGTCAGACCCAGTAGGTTCGAGCTAGGCCTGGGTCTGACCCGACCCGAATAGGGCTGGTCCTGGACCGAACCCCGGTCGGGCTCAGCCTGACCCAACCCATGCCCAACTCGGCCTTGGGCCCTAGTCGACTCGGCCCAGTGCCGAGTTGATTAGGCTGTTGCCCGAGTAAGTGCCTCGGGGTCAGAAATCACATTTTTTCGACCTTTTTTTCGCCCAAAATTTGTTTCCAACCCGCTTACCTTCTTTCCGGTCGATTCGTGCCAAAAACACCTAACAATCGACCTCAAAACACAGATTGACAAAAACCCAAAAACTCGAAACTTCTCGGGCAAAAAATCTAGGGTTAGAGAGTTTACCTTCAAAAACTCCCTTCGCCAACGTTGATCTACTCTTCGAGACGAACGTTTTGACACTAAGATCGGGTCGATCAATGGTGGTTCTGGCGTTGGCGATTTCTCCCTCGCGTCGGCTCTCTCTCTCTCTCTCTCGGTTGTTGGCAGAATGAAACGATAAGGTTTTCAGAAAACCTTATCATTTAATTATTTTTATTCATTTATTATTATTTTGTTTTAATTTAATGTATATTATTTAATTTTAGTATGTAATTTTAATTTATTAATTTATTTTAATTTATATTAAAACCATTTAATGGTTTTTGGTTTTTCGATTTCATTTCCTACCGAATAGTTTTCTTCGGTAAATTCTGACGTTCGTCTCCTGTGGATTTAATTCACTTGAAATACACGAATTTCAACTTAAAATTTTAATTAATTCCTTAAATTTTCCGTACAGGGCCATAAGTGATCAAAAATTCATACGTTACCACTTTCCAAAAATTAGCGAAACCGGGCTCAAATTTACACCTAAAATTTGGAAAAAATTTATTCAAAAATTTATTTTTATTAAATTTTTTTGGTGGATTTTACGGTTAAGGTCATGTGAGAGAAATCAAGATTCTAAAATTTGCTGTGTACATAAATTTCATATTGACAATGATTAATGTTATGGAACAAATACATTTTCTAATTCTAATTACAGTGAGTGATAATTTATATTATTTCACATTCTTGGTAATTAATGTTTTATACATAAATGTTATTAGTTTTTTACATGTGGTATCAAAGTCTAGATGCGGAACTTATAGTTATCTATTATATATGAATATCGATAAAAGTCATGTCTCTTATGATTTATATGATCATTAAAATCTCCATAATAGATAAAGATCATATTTTTACGATCCCTTGATCCCTTGTGACTTTTATCTTATATTTTCGTCAAACTCACAATCCTCAAAACGTGGAATTACATTTGTTTTTCACACAATTGAGAGACATCACATGCTACTTTGGCTCCACACTTGTAGAAAGGTAGTTCTTACCACTATACTCAAAAGCAGTGCTGTCGCTAAAATCGTTCCCCGATAAATCTTCGTTGTAAGGATGCTTCATCACGCCTTTTGAAAAGTCGGTTGCCGATGAGGATGCAGATGTGGAGTTCGTTTTTATACCGTCGCTTTGTAAAATGGTTTCGATTGCCTTGACTAAGTCGTTCATCGTTGGACGTTTTGCGGCCGATTCCTCCACACATTGCATGGCCAACTCCAAAAATCTGCCAAACCCAAGAAGGTAAGACATGTTTCTAATGGCGGGGTCTATTAGCTCTCGCACGCCATATCGTTCATCGTTCTTGTTCATCAATGTTCGAACTTCACGAACTATGTACTTCCCTTTTTCAATCGGTTGCTTTGCCGTAATCAGTTCCAACATAACGACTCCGAAGCTATAGACATCGCTCTTCTCCGTTAATTGATTGGTCATGTAGTATTCAGGATCCAGATAGCCCTGCAAAGATGCCGCATTTTGTTATCAGAAACTGTATTAGAAATGAAAAGTTACAAGGGTAGAGAAACTCCACCCAGCCGAGAAACATATAACAAACACAATTCTTTCCCGTTTTAAAGAACCATATTAAAAGACAACCTTTCAAGATACTCAGAACTGCAAGTCTCTTTGACATTAAGAAAATTAACCCAATTCCATTTGGCAAAGATGACACATTAGAGATCAAAATCTTTCCAAACAATTATTAGGCTATATTTTAGGAGATTTTCGGTGTAGTTTTAGTCAAGAAACGCTCCCATCTAGCATCATTTTTTTAGTAATGATTGCATCTTTCCAGTTTTGAAGTATGTAAATTATTTCTTCCTAGAACCATACAACTTGCTTTTACCATTTTAATCAAAGAACAAGCTAGCTTAGGTAAATTTACTCATCTTGGTATTAAATCAAATGTTTGAAATAAAGCAACCGCAAAAAGAAGAGATGTTGAAACTCTTACCAGAGTGCCTTTTACTTGAGTCGACACGTGCCCTTTATCGTCATCTGCTACGAGCTTCGACAGTCCAAAATCCGCAACCTTCGCAGTCAAATTTTCATCGAGCAGGATATTGGTGGACTTAACATCTCTGTGGATTATCGGAGGATTTGCAAGTTCATGTAGATATGCTAGTCCTCTGGCCGATCCAAGAGCCATTCGTAATCTTCTATTCCAATCAAGTTGAATTCCAGATTTCCCTGCAGTTGATATACATGGGCTATTTCTAAGTAGAATACAAGCACAAATCTAGACTAAAGGAAGTATCTTTAATACAAATTTCTCTGACAAAACTTCAAGTGAACTAACCAGAGAGTGACTCTCGGAGGGTTCCATTGGGCATAAATTCATAGACCAGCATCTGTTCTCCTTGTTCGAAACAAAATCCGACAAGGCCAACGAGGTTTTTGTGATGAACTCGCGAAAGCAATTCAATTTCGTTCTTGAACTCAGCTGCTCCCTGCATTGATCCTTGCTGGGCTCTTTTGATGGCGACTATTACTCCGTCAGGAAACACTCCTCTATAAACCTAGAGACCACAATACAATTTAGGAGCAATGTTTCAAAGGAAACTTTAACAGTAGTTAAAGAAAAACTGTGCAGACCTTGCCATAGCCTCCAGCCCCTATCTCATTGCTCGCAGAGAAATTATTGGTGCATTTTTTGAGCTCCTCATAGGAAAACCATCTCGCTCCTTTTAACTGCGGTGCCCCTCCACTATCATTGCCACTTGGTACCCACGAAGCTGACAGAAAAATACAAGATTTGGTGAAATCTTCTCCACAAACTTTGACTTCTGGGAAAAAGTTGTCATTGACAACACTTACCAAATGGTCTGCTCAATCCGATGGCTTTTTCTGCACGTTTCTTTTGCCGAAGGGCATAGAGTGCAACTCCAACAAGGCCAATAATGAGAAGCCCGCAGCCAACTGATATACCCGCTATCACACCAGAGCTAATAGATCGTTTATTTGAGGTTGAGACTACTAAATGATTATACGTATATGTCAGTATATGGCAGTTCATAATGCCAAAACAAGAGTAATGAATCAACACTCTGCTTTTTATGATGTTTCAGAACTTACCCAAAAAACCGTAAGGAGAGGCGATAAAATAATAAGGCCCAAACTCGTGCGGAGGTTTATAAGTTTGATTACTCAAGGCAAAACCAAGTCTTTGAATCTCAGATCTGTTGAAATATTGTTCTGCGGTCGGAAAGAGCGATAGATGCATTTCAAGATAGTCATCAGCATTGAAGAAAAGGTTTTCTAGAGAAACTGAGCCGGGGGTGAGGCCAAGAGTCTGCCACAGGCTCTTTTCCAGTGAATTAAACAAAGTAGCATTGGACAATTCCCTGAATGAGGGTGGTCCTCTGAAATACAAAGTCCCTTCATATGGATAAGCACATTCACAACTTTGAGGATTCAACTTCTGATAAAATTCGCACGTTTTACTGCCACAGTTGGATAGGCTAGTAGAATAGGGCTCGGTAGTTCCTTGCTGAAGCTTGCAGTAATTATTATTTGAGAGATCACCATCACAGAGGGGGTTTCCGATGAGTCTAAATTTTAAACCAAACAGAAGAACAAATACTGGTCAGTAAAAAGAACATTACATACTTTGAAAATGTAAATTAAGGTTGTAGCTGTCTCACGTTAATGTTTTAGTGTATCCATTACCGACAATAAGTTTTGAAATCAGATTATACTGCAAATCGACAAGCTGCAGTTGTGAGCTGATGCTGCTTCCCATGTCTAAAGTACCATTAAATGCATTGTTCCTCAATTTCCTATCAAAAAAATCAACTGAACTCAATATTTTCTCATGGTCAAATTCGAAATGTTCAGATGGTTTTTTTTTTTTTGTGCCAAATGAGAACTTACACTTGCTGTATCTGAGGTAAACTGAAGATTTCTTGTGGTACGTCTCCTTGTAAGGATCCGAATTCCATAATCCTAACATCATGTAGCCATTGCAATTTTTTATTATTCATCAAATATTTTAATCAAAAATTAAAAATCCAATAAACCATCTATATGGTTTTCTTGACATGCCGAGAAAGAAATTTATATTTCTTAAAGAATAATGTTAAATTTACTTTTTAATTTTACGCTTTAACCATACTTCTTGACGTGTCACTTATTAATTGGAGCAAGTACTATCTTATTTTAATTGTTTGTAATTTATATCAATTATAACACCAATTAATAAGTGACACATAATCATCATCTCAAAAGATAAAATTATAAGATAAATATAATAGACTTACAAGGTAGTTAGAGATGATAAACTTGAGAACCAAACTGGAGCGGGTGAGGAGTCAAATGAGTTGTTACTGAGGTCCCTATAACATCAATCATTGATAATGTAAGGATCACCAATATTCCAATTAAAAAAAAAAATGTATGGAAGAGCAGCAGACATGCATTGCATGGCATTACTTACACATAATTTAGAGAACTCATTTGGCCTAAGTTTGGTAATGGACCTATCAAGTTATTGTGGGCAAGATGCCTGAGATATCATAATAGAATTTTCGATAGAGTTGATTAGCAACCAAAAGAATAACGAAAAACGAATGTCGCAAAAAATCAACTTGAAACAAATACCTACAGTTCATTTAGTTCTGTAAGGTTGCTCAAATTGGATGGGACACTTCCTGAAAGAGTATTTCGATCAAGCCGACTGTTTCATTTTAGAAAGAATCGAGTAAATTTAAGGAAGGGGAGCAAGGATACGTGTATAAAAAGAGGGACATTAAAGTAGAAAAGACAGACTTGAGAGGGATAAATATGGAGATTTTTACTCACAGAACCTCAAGGGTTTGAACCAGTCCTAGTGTTGATGGAATATTTCCAGAAAGTTGATTTCCATCGCATAATCTGTTGAGGCAAGTATTTAGAAAGAAATAAAGAAAAACGAGCAGTAGCAAAGCAATTATCGACTTACAGATGTATTAATATCATCTCCGCGCTAAATAGTTTTGGTGGTATGGAGCCTGTCAGCTTGTTTTTATTGAAATGGCTGCATATAGACGATCTCAACGAGTTATTCGAATTCTTGCAGTCCATGATCACATTTGGAATACAGAATGGGAAGAAAATGAAAACAATCTCTCTCAAACTAATCTTCTAACATAAATTTAGTGGTGAAAGTGAAATAAAAATCTCACAAGTGTTTAGCATTTAAAAGGCGATCCAAGCCTGTTGTGCTGGAAGTTGAAACTGGAATTTGTCCACTCAATTCATTGTCGGCTATGTCCAGCCAATAAAGTTTCGAAAGATTACCCAAAGAGGAAGGTATTGTCCCAGTGAATTTATTTGAATTCAGAGCCCTGAAAAGTGGTAGTGAAACTTAATGAATGAAAAAAGGAGAAAGGAACCCTTGGCTTATCTGCGACATTTGTCTTTTTCTTTGGAATTCTTACAAGAAGGATAGCTCTTCAAGATTGCCTAATTCATCTGGAATGCTACCACTAAAGCCACAGCCAGCCAGAATTCTAAAAGATGAAAAACAAAAACCTTTAAAAATCTCAACTGAAGTCACAGTTCATTGGGGTGATCCGAAAAAGTTTGCTTATGAGATCTTACAAGATAGTTAACTTTTTCAAATCTCCTAAACGAGGAGAAAGAGAACCTGTCAGATTTGAGTTGAACGACAGGTCCCTGCAAGGAAAAAAATACAAAAAAAAAAGAACCATCAATGAGCATGAATCATCAGCCACGGCAAGCAGAATTTGTTTAGGTAGGAACAAAAAAGGAGTGGAACTTACAAGGATGTCAACTCAGACAGGCCTCCAATATCACCACTAAGTTTACCTTCGAGATTCATGCTTGATAATCTCCTGAAGAGGGGAAAAAAGAAGAAGGGGGGGATTTGAACCAAATATCATATTGAGACGAATGATTTAAAATAATTAAAATAAATAACAAAACAAATCAAGACTAGGAGACATTCATACAATCCTGTTACTCTTGAATTGTTGCAGGTAACTCCATCCCAGGAACCTCCACAAGGATCATTTGAGTTTTGCCAGCTTGGTGGTACATTTTTCCATTGATTTTTCAGTGCCTGGAGCGTTGCAGCTGCATCATTTGAAACCAATATAATGATTGAGTGAAGCAATAAAGTATATTGTAGAAATTGATACAAGTAGAGAACTTGTTAGCGTAGTTAGAAATTTATACGAGTAGAGAGGCTTCTTAAAGCAACAACAATCAAATAACTTTGTTCAGCATAATGGACGAGTATTTGATGTAGTTTTAAAAGATCAGTCTACAACCCCTTCAACATATTAAGCTTCTAAAGTAGGCAGAAACGGCGTGATTTATTCAGTAAGTAGATACATAATAAAGCTTTCGCAGACGTTGACTAAAGTTTGAAATTAGAAAATCACAGATCGAAGTCACACACAGCTTTTGAAAGAATATAGTTAAGTATGGAATCAACGGTATTATATCAAATACTAAACCATCAAAATATAATCGAAAGAATATCAGTTTTGGTTTTACCATCGTTGCTGTCTGTAACGGAGGAGGCAATGCGAATTGCAATGCAAAAGAAACCCAGAAAAATCAGCAATCGTAAGATTGCCATAGCAGCAACCTCTGACTGATCTTTTCAAAAAATGAGATAAACCCTTCGGAATGTTCGTGATGTAATGGCAGAAACCGATGAAATAAAAGCTAAAACTGAAATTCTTCCGTCGTCCAGAAAATACCCAAAAAAGAGCAGAACGAAAAGCTTGGGTTCTTTCTGTCTCCTTTCAATGATTTCCCTTGTCTTTGAAGCCAATCAAGCCATCGTTGTCGTACCCACCAAATTCCACTATACTTAACACCTCTCCATTTCTGTCTACAAACTGCAAATTGTTTGAAGCCGTCCTCCATTTCCCATCATAAAAAACTCGAATTCTTCACTCTTTCCTTCGTCCAAGATACATGACCAGGTCTGGAGAGAAGATTCGACTACAAATACAAAATACTGCGCCACACTCTGACCCCACACGCATCTTTCGAATGTCAAGTCAAGCTCTCAGTTGTTTCTGTACATGTTTTTATAATACGAGCAGTTGGATATGAGGCAGCAGGAGGAGCCCACATGGTACTGAACAGGCGGAGCATGATTTGCCGTATTTGACGTTATAATCTTATAATTTAAAGTGTATTATATGACAACTCAATTATAAATCTAATCGAAAGTGGCAACAAGCCAAAAATCATTTCCAAATTCAAATTAATCGATGACATAGATACACGAGGTGATTAAATTTAAACTAATACTACGTTTTCTGGTAATTTCAACGATGAAAATAGACTTAAAAGGACTATCAAAAATAAAATTGAAATTACGACAACCTTTAGACATAGAGACCACTATGATGTAAAATATGATAGTGTGTTACTACAATGATAAACTATATATATATTTATGGGAATATAATAACCTTTTGTGTATTGATTCAAAACTCATTGATGAAACATCGTTATCCTACCTAGAAACTAGCATTTGTTTTTGTTTTTTAAAGATTCAAGTATAAAATAGAACCCACTATGCCATTTTTTTATTGAAAAAAAACTAATAATATTGTTGTTTTAGCTATTTGTGCAAGTTGTTTCTAAGTTGACCTTGTTTGAGGATTGAGATTAAAATCCAAGTCAACTATAGTATGGAACATAATGTTGACCATGTTTTGTGATCAAAATGTAGCAACAATAAATAATGATTTTGGTATTGATGCTCGAACTATGTCATGTGCTTTGTCCCTCACATACAAACAAATATACGTGTAACTAAAGAAGTTCGTCAAAATTTACCTATGAAGAAGTTCAATTTTTAAAAGCTTTGAATCTCATGTTGGAATGTGTCGTCATTCGGATCTAGATGCTATAGACACTAAGATCAAAATTTTCTTAGAAGTTTAAAAAATGTGTATGCACGTGTGGGGAAATCTAAAAGTGACCAGCGAAAGAATTGTTGCATTCAAGTTTTTTTATCATCCAAGGTCACATCGTAAAAGTTTTGGTCAGTTTGTATTCTATTTTAATTTTCAACTCGACAAAACTTGTAAAAAGATTTTAAATATCCTCCCACTAATGTTTGGTTAAATTTTGATCGATTTTTCAAAAAATAGAATTTAAGAACCTTCGAGTGTACTATTTTTGGTTCTAAAGTTCAGTTTTCTTAAGTTTGAAATAGAGCTAAATCAAAATGGATGGAACGGTTCCAAGCTGAACAAAACTAACCATAAATGTTATCATTTAGTATGGAATATAACCTTGAAACACATATAGGCTGGTTTATTTTAAAAACATTACATGTCATGAAGAATGCAACTTTTGATTTTAAAATCTAAGTTAAAAAAGGAAAGAAATGAACATACCTTTGGCTCATAAAACTAAAAAACAACTTTTTTTTATTTACTTTTAAATTTAAAATCGATAACATGACTTATAAACATCTCTACCCTCATGGCCGGCACAAACTTGTTCTTCCCCTTTAAGATTAGAATATCTATTCTCCTATTTGCGCACCTCATGGGACAATATCTTAATTATTAATTGTAATTAATTATACTAAGTATAGTAATTTCAATTCAATCATATCTTAACTAGACGAATTGTTACTTTTATTTGTTTGGCTGCTAGAGTCACCAATCATGTCTTACGCAATGACGCATATTCAACAATTGACTTTTTTCCTCAATCACAATAACTACTACATTAATATATAAAATATATTAATATATAAATCAAAAGTTGAAAAAAGTTAATATATATACATGTTTGAGAGGATGAATCCTCGTGATACTTTAGACGATTTTGGTGTCAAAGTATCAAGATGATATCCTAGTACATCTTCTATTGTGTGAATATTGTCTTGTTTGGACGGTTACGAAAATTGGTAATATGAAGGTGATGATACGCTCTTTGGGTTTCGAATCCATAAACCTGATCAGGATACATTTGTATATTGGTTTATGGGTAGTGTCATGTCAAGCTTGCTCTCTGGCTACCCAGGGTGACGTTGATGGATCTTTGGATCGCTGTTGTTTTTATTTTTCTTTCTAGCTCATGAGGTGTTGATGGATCTTCTGATTGCCACATTTCTATGCTAGTGTGCCAGAGGGTTCCTTGTGCGACCCTACTTTTTCACTGGGGTGATTTTTATTGATAAGAACGATGATGACATGTTTTTTTATAGTCGTCTATGTATATGATAATGTTTGCTTATCGCCTCAACAGTGGCCCATGGAGCCTATTTATTTAGAATGATGAAATGAGTTTTCATAAATCAAAGTTTTGAAAACCATTTGGATATTTTATCATATTTTGAACTAAAATAAAAAATAAGTTTTACACATGCATTTAGTATTGTTGACTTAAATAATGTTTAAGTCTAACGATGTTTTTGATGATGTGTAATTTGATTGAGTTAAATATATGAGATTGATAAATTGATTAATAAATTAAATATTGACCTCCATATATATGTCTCTAAATTTTCAGTGGAAAGACCCTTTGAAAAGAGTATTTTAGTTGTTTAACAATTCTGTTAAGTGTTCAGGGTGTGATAGCAAAACAAGGCTAAAACTGATGAAGTATTGCATATCCACCGATGTAGAAGAAAAGACTTTCACCGCTAACTAAACGACAAAGTCTTCCAAAGTTTACATCCACCGCTAGCTAAACGACAAAGTATACATCTGCCGATGACAGAGTCTTCCTAAGACATCCACCGCTAGCTAAACGACAAAGTTCTACATCCACCGCTAATAGAGTCTTCCAAAGTTTACTTCTACCGCTGGTATTTCAAAGGAGACTTCTACTGCTGAACAGTAACTTCTGAAGACATCCACCGCTGAAATTTCAAAGACAACATCCACCGCTGGATTTTCAATGACTACATCCACCGCTGGTCTTCAAAGGCAACGTTTACCGGTGAACAGTATCTTATTCCTGCATAACAAAGAATTACATCTACTTGCAGAGGAAAGTGACGTTGATCACCTACATCCACCACTGGACAGTATCTTCCGCCAAAAATTTAAAAAGACCACGAAGCGATAGCGATACTCATCTAGAGCCATAATTCTAGATCATTAATGGCGAAGAACGAAAGCGACTCCAGAACGCAACGGCTAGCTATCTATGTACGGATGCTTCTCCAACGATCATAAATTTCCATATTCAGATAAGGAGCATTCAAGAATTAGTGCCAATAATAGACAGAGTATAAAAGAGGAGAAACAAGCTCGAAAGAACAACTTTTGCTGAATTTCTCTCTGAACCCTAATACGCAAAAAGACTTCGTAATACTCTGTTGTTTGTCCTACTCCTCTCATCAACTTAACTGAAGATTTGATATTTGTGAGAGTGTAGTCTGTGCTGTAAACCTTTATCCATTCTGTTAAACTGTAAAGGCATTGGATTGTCGCCTATGAAGAGCAATCCTGAGTTGTAAAAGGCAGTAGATCGACGCCCGTGAAGTGCGAACTGTTTTCTCTGAGGAGAAAGAAAGAATCTTCAAGGGGGAGCCTTGGAGCGTGGACGTAGGCAAGTTTGGCCGAACTATGTTAAAAACTACGGTGTCAAATTTCTCTCTATCTTTTACCTTGTTTTTGCCTGTGTGTTTGCTGTTAATTTGGTAATTGCATACAAGAGAGAAAACATTTAGATTAAGTTAATAATTATTAATAAGTCTAATTCACCTCCCTCTTAGACAATACGATCCTACAAGTATAACATTTTTATTAAGTTAATCACTCACCCCAAACGACCCTTCCCTTCAAGGAAAGAGAAAGGGCAGTGAGCAGCTGGGACTCGGTAGCAGTTTTTCCTTTATTTACTTGTTGAGTGATTTAGTTTCTTTGGTGAAGACTTGGTTTTAAAGTTGGATCTTTAAACCTTATTGAACTGCTTTTATTTTATTGCACTATTATATATGTAATCACTTTGTAGATCTTGACTTTTGATTATGTTCAAGTCTTCCATTACGAACCAAGCTTTGGGCTGGATGATTGGTCTTCCTCTTGGATCAGGTCGCCTGACCCGGTGTTCTATTAGATCCGTCTCTAGGTTGTGACAACTTTGTCGACTAGCCGACATACGCTCTTAAGAACAGACACCGAGAACCAAGATAACGATCCAAGACGCTACAAACATGGACACTATTAGAACATATAACAAACCGACGTCAAAATCCTAATAAGAAAATGAGGATATCACTCAAGGAATCTTAAAATGGAACTAGGAACTCACACGAGAAGATTGACATTCGAACTCAAACCTCCTAGAGGGGTGAAGCGTGTGAGCAATAAAGTTTTCCCCAAATAAAATTGGTGCGAAGTGCGAAATGCACTGTAAGGGTTGACTGCTCCAAGCAAGGGTCGACCTTTGCTCTACACAAGAGACAACAGGGCACCTTGAGCAAAGGGTCGACGTTTGACCTTCTCTGGTATGGCAAGTGTCCATTGGCCAATCGACACTTGCACCTTATAGTTTGCTGGGGTCGACACTTGCCGAGGTGTCGACCATTTCTCGAAACTGACATCATCACCGGTCGGCACTTACTCTACAAATGTTGAGCACTGTATCGATTTCCAACATACAGGGAGTGTGAAAATCGATATCCCTCTCCAATTTCGGCCTCTAATCGACTTTACATCCTACATAGAATTCAAATCTACCTAAAAAGCCCCAAAAATAACCAAAGGATTCAAGTTTCCAAACTCAAATTCAAAATCAACAAAAATCCTAATTTTAAAACTCAAAAACAGAGTTGAAACATGACTTACCCGCGAAGAACCTTTACAAAACTTGAAGATTGGAGTGTCACGAACACAATCCTAGTATCGAAAACCATCTGTTCCATGCTCGAGATCTTTCCCTCTTTCCCTCTCATTCTCAAATAAAACCAGGCAATTTGAACTCCAACCTAAAGTTCTCAAACCTAATTGAAAATTTTTTCAGACTTTAAACAAAAATTTACTCGCGACAATTTGATTTATTTAACAAAAATTCAAGAAATTAACTATATGAAAAATCCCAAAAATTATTAAAAGCCCAAATGCTTTATGAATTTCCTTCTAACAAACCTGATAATGAAAATACTAATTTAACCATTGCAAAATTTCAAAATTTCACTACACAAGACCTTAAAACTAACGGTTTGGCCAATTTGGCTGAAAAATTTTACGTGACCGAATGCCAAAAAAGCAAGACAATTCGAGTCAACACTAGGCAGGTTGACCTCGAATAACGTAAAAAATTTACTCGAGAAAAATATTAAATAGAAAAATCACCAGTATTACAACACTTCCCATCATGTATTGTTCCCTCATAGATATAGTCCTTGCAACCTCAAGGAATCATCCTCTATCACTTCTAGCTAATGGTTTGTGTAACACCCGGCATTTTTGCCTATATAATAATTCCCCGAATATGTAAGCGGAATTTCTCCGATATTAATGCAATGATTGTTTTTAATAATATTGTCGATGTGTTTAACCGAACGAGGGTAATTCGTGAGACCGAATCGATTAACTAAATAATGTTTTAGTTAAAAACCAATGGAAGGGCAAATTAGGAAGAAATTAAGGTTGGTGGGAGAAATCAAATGGATGATTGACACTTGGCAAACTTGTGGAAGAAGACAAGTCATGTATCCCATTTCCTTCTCTTCCTCCTACGTGAGACATTTCCCTCTCTGCTCTCTTTCATTTTTCCTCTCTGCTTCTCTCTTTCGATTGAAGAAAACCAACGCAAGGAGTTTCTTCCTTCTCTGATTTTCCTCCTGCTTTTCGGTCTAAGGTAATCATCTTAGATAGAAAACGATTTTAGTTTATTTATTTGCTAGTTTCGTGAGGTTTAGGGTTAATGTCCGTTTATGCATGCTATAGGTTCGTGAACCACGGTGCTCGTGCGTTCAAGCTTGCTGCATTTCGGACCTCAGGTAAGTTCATGCATCTACGTTGGCCCTTAAGGCCCTACAACTCGGAGGTACTAGGTCTGGTTCGGGTAGATAGGTTTTAGGTTATGTTTTAAGTTAAACGTGTTTCCGTTATATTCTGTTTCCTGTTGTATTCATTCTGTCATCTGTGAATGTTAAGTTTAAGCATTTCACTTATTCATGCATACACGTTTCCTGTAAAATCATGCAAATGTTTTCAGCACCGGTTTTGAAGTAAGTAAGATAAAATCCTGTAAAGAAAATGTATGGTTAAGTGTGGACGAGGACTGGCATCCTGTCAAGTACTCCTGTTATGTCCTGAAAGTGGCATGTACATCCTGTTGCGCCAGCTCCTTCTCCCATTTATACCTTTCCTGTCCAGTGAAACGCAATGTTAAGTAATGTAATGTTCACGTATTTCAAAAGTCCATGCATCACTGCATTGCATTTCATGTTCTTATTGAGCTCTAGGCTCATAGTTGAACTCCTGTTGTAGGTATGGATTTTCCAGATGAGGAGCTTGATCCTCAAACTGACGAGTTGATGTAGTTGGGGGAGGAGCTCACGGGATGGTTGCTGCAGCCAGACAAATCCTGTCCCGAGGTTTAAGTATTTAAAGTAAAGTCTATGTCTGTAAACCCTACTGGAATTCTGTGTTTGGTTTTTTAAACTATGTTAGGATTCTGTATTTTTGGTTGTTGAAAACTCTGTAGGAAATTCTGTTGGATATAGATAATGTAAGGTATTCTGTTGGTTAAGCTTTCTCTTGTTAAAACCTCTGTATTCGACAGTTGAACTATGTTTTGAAGTATTCTGGAATTCGTTTGGAATATTTTCTGTTAGTCTGTGCATGGACAGCTTCTGGTTTTAGAGCTATCCATGTAGTGTGATTTTTCTTAAGTTTCTGTCATGTTAGAGCCATCCATGTAATTTGTTTTTCCTTAAAATTCCGTCGTGTTTTTCCCGATATGTTCAAAAATCATGTTTTGAATCGTTTTCTGAAGTTTGAAGTTTTCATACATTCTGTTTCCACAACTTTTGTTTTTATGTAATCATGTTAAAAGTTGCCAGTTTTGTCTTTTACATTTTAGTCATCCGGTCACTGTTCACAAATTTCATCTTCCGTCACTGTTCACATTTTTCATCTTCCGTCACTGTTCACATTTTTCATCTTCCGGTTACTGTTCACAAATTTCATCTTCCGTTCACTGTTCACATTTTTCATCTTCCGTCACTGTTCACATTTTTCATCTTCCGGTCACTGTTCACAAATTTCATCTTCCGTTCACTGTTCACATTTTTCATCTTCCGTTCACTGTTCACATTTTTCATCTTCCGGTCACTGTTCACAAATTTCATCTTCCGGTCACTGTTCACAATTTCATCTTCCGGTTACTGTTCACAAATTTCATCTTCCGTCACTGTTCACATTTTTCATCTTCCGTCACTGTTCACATTTTTCATCTTCCGTCACTGTTCACAATTTCATCTTCCGTCACTGTTCACATTTTTCATCTTCCGTCACTGTTCACAAATTTCATCTTCCGGTCCGTCACTGTTCACATTTTTCATCTTCCGGTCACTGTTCACATTTTTCATCTTCCGGTCACTGTTCACAAATTTCATCTTCCGGTCACTGTTCACAAATTTCATCTTCCGGTCACTGTTCACAAATTTCATCTTCCGGTTACTGTTCACACTTTGCATCTTCCGGTCACTGTTCACGTTTTTATTCATTTCCAGTTTATGTTTATTTATTTTACTTTGATTTTATTTTATGTTATCCATTTTAAATGTCCATGAGTTTTAAAAAGTCGAAAAAAAAAATAGTTGTCCCCGTTTTCTGCAAATGTCCCGGAGTGACGGCTCGGTTCTTGGATCCCGATCGGGTCCGGTTTTCGGGTCGTCACAGTTTGTCAATCATCAAGTTGTACATTTCGTACACAATACACATGCTCGACCATGCATCATGAACCAGATAAACAGGTAATGCCAGAACACTTCCATCAAGGAAAATATGTTTTAGATATGCTAACATATGGTTGAAAGGGGTTAAGAGCCTTATTTTTTCTTACTTTAAGGTGGACGAGCAATAATTGTAATCCCTCCGGGAATTATTAAGCCTCAAATTCACTTTATCAAAGTACTTGATTGAAGGAAAATTTTACATACGAACTACTCATTTTCATTTTCATCAAGCGTTATTCTCAATTGTCTAACTCTTCTAGTCTTTGTTGAACTCATAATTATAATTTTTTAGACAATCTCCGCCCGAGCGAGCGAGCGAGAGAGAGAGAGAGAGAGAGAGTTCCTAATAAAGGAAATGGCTAACTATTTGGTGTCATGGTAATACATCCCACCATTCATTCTTCTATTTTCATCTTCCGGTCACTGTTCACATTTTTCATCTTCCGTCACTGTTCACATTTTTCATCTTCCGTCACTGTTCACAAATTCATCTTCCGGTCACTGTTCACAAATTCATCTTCCGGTTACTGTTCACAAATTCATCTTCCGGTTACTGTTCACAAATTCATCTTCCGGTCACTGTTCACAAATTTCATCTTCCGGTTACTGTTCACAAATTTCATCTTCCGTCACTGTTCACAAATTCATCTTCCGGTTACTGTTCACAAATTCATCTTCCGGTTACTGTTCACAAATTCATCTTCCGGTCACTGTTCACAAATTTCATCTTCCGTCACTGTTCACAATTTCATCTTCCGGTCACTGTTCACAATTTCATCTTCCGTCACTGTTCACAATTTCATCTTCCGTCACTGTTCACATTTTTCATCTTCCGGTTACTGTTCACAAATTCATCTTCCGGTCACTGTTCACAAATTCATCTTCCGGTCACTGTTCACATTTTTCATCTTCCGTCACTGTTCACATTTTTCATCTTCCGGTTACTGTTCACAAATTTCATCTTCCGTCACTGTTCACATTTTTCATCTTCCGGTTACTGTTCACAAATTCATCTTCCGGTCACTGTTCACAAATTCATCTTCCGGTTACTGTTCACAAATTCATCTTCCGGTCACTGTTCACAATTTCATCTTCCGTCACTGTTCACAATTTCATCTTCCGTCACTGTTCACATTTTTCATCTTCCGTCACTGTTCACAAATTCATCTTCCGGTCACTGTTCACAAATTCATCTTCCGGTTACTGTTCACAAATTCATCTTCCGGTCACTGTTCACAATTTCATCTTCCGGTTACTGTTCACAAATTTCATCTTCCGTCACTGTTCACAATTTCATCTTCCGTCACTGTTCACAAATTTCATCTTCCGTCACTGTTCACAAATTCATCTTCCGGTTACTGTTCACAAATTCATCTTCCGGTTACTGTTCACAAATTTCATCTTCCGTCACATCCATAGAATTTAGCAAAAAATAACAAATTATTAAATGTTTACCTCTCAATACTAAAGGCCAGGTTGCATGGGAAACCGGCAACAAATGGTGGGAATGGTAAAGAAACAATATGAGAATTATAGAATTAGTTTGTGTGCAAGTGTGGACTCGAACAAAAAAAGGTCTAGGGTTTCGGCGGCATGTGGATGTCAATGTATACTTGTAGAAATTTGATTCACATAACTAAAAACATTATATTAATTAAATAAGAAAAAAATTATTTAAAATCAAGAAAAAGAATTAAAAACTCTAACAAAGTATAATTAACCATATTTATTAGTGAAATTATGGGTACATAAAATAAATATCAAGAACATCACTAGACTTGAATCGCGATTATTGTCCAGTTGTATAATTGATAAGTTTGACATATTACCATACGATTATAGATCTAAATTTTCAATATTACATAAAATGTGGGATAGATTTTGTGACTGATTTAATTTTTTTTTTTTTTCATTCTCTTTGTGTTTGAGTTTTCTACTATAATATTGGGTACACATGCTACTTCTCATACAACTGGATAAATCTTACTACTCTTGTCTGAATATTTTTATAGCGTAAGATCGGTCCGAACAGAAGTGATCAAAGGTGATGATTGCATTAGTTATGAATAAATTACTATTCATTTTCCAAATATACTAAAATAATTAAAATAAATAGTAGAAAATTCATAATGGAACTAGAAATGTCAACGTTACCAGCTAGTCTTTTTTTATTTTTTATTTTTATTTTTGTGTTTTTAAATATAAGTAAATTCACCAAAAATACATAGCAAGAGATTACTTATATGACTAACTATGTATTATTTTGGTTAATGTATATGAATATATTGACAGCATACCTAAAGAGAGTTGAACAATGTCACGTCATGTAAGAAAGGTAGAAGAATTTAATAAATAAATAGATTTATTTCCGCGAACTAATCTATTCCGAGTTGAGTCTAAAATGATATATATATATATATATATTTATTTATTTATTTGTTGAATATTGGTCATGAAATATAACATGTTCATCATTTAATGGGTAGGGTACCATTACGGTTACTTTTTAATTTTACTTTCTAATTCTTAACTTTTGATGTGTCATTTATTAATTAGTACAATCAATCTGATAAATTATAAATAAATAAATTATTAATTATACAAATTAATAAGTATTAAGAAGTTAGCAAATAATAATAGAGGATAAACATAATATTAATTTTATTTATCGAAAAAATGATAATTATTGTGACACATATGGGTAGAGAAACTAAGTATCGGGTAGAAATATTATTAAAAATATTCATAAGGAACAATTGAAAATAAATAAATAAAAATACAAAAAATTAAGAACTCAGTGCATGTGCCTCCAAGAACATATACAGTTTAATTCTCTTGAGTTATATAATATAATAAAATAAAATAAAAATAAAAAGTTAAATATTATATTAATAAATATACAGTTTAATTTATGAAAGAGTTTGGCTGGTTTACACTGGGCTATATTTACCATGTTTTCAAACCTTGGGAGTTTAGCCATAAATGGCATTCCTCGACTGTAACACCCGACATTTTAACTATATAATTATTCCTTGAATTATTAAATAGAATATATATTGGCCATTAATGAAGTGCATATTTCATTAGAGTTTTGTGATATCCTAAGTGGATGTCTAGAGAAAACGGATCGGTGAATTTAACTAATAATTCAATTGGAAAATCAAACTAAAAATCAACCAAAACAGAATACCTTGGTTAGAAACCAAAGGGTAAACCAATTAAGGTTGGTGGGAGGAAGTCAATGGTTGAGTGACACTTGGCAACTTGTTGAAGAAGCCATGTTCTTCTTCTCTTCCCTCCTACGAGAAACCTTCATTTCTCATTTGCTTCTTTCCACTGCTCTCTGTTTTCTCTCCTCCAGGCGACTGCAACCTTTCCAAAAGACCTCATTTCTTCTGTTTTCTTCAGTGAAGGTAATCATCTGTTAAAGTTAACGAGTTTGGGATATAATAAATAAATAAAAATAAAAAGTTAAATATTATATTAATAAATATACAGTTTAATTTATGAAAGAGTTTGGTTGGTTTACACTGGGCTATATTTACCATGTTTTCAAACCTTGGGAGTTTAGCCATAAATGGCATTCCTCGACTGTAACACCCGACATTTTAACTATATAATTATTCCTTGAATTATTAAATAGAATATATATTGGCCATTAATGAAGTGCATATTTCATTAGAGTTTTGTGATATCCTAAGTGGATGTCTAGAGAAAACGGATCGGTGAATTTAACTAATAATTCAATTGGAAAATCAAACTAAAAATCAACCAAAACAGAATACCTTGGTTAGAAACCAAAGGGTAAACCAATTAAGGTTGGTGGGAGGAAGTCAATGGTTGAGTGACACTTGGCAACTTGTTGAAGAAGCCATGTTCTTCTTGTTAAAATGTGAGTTTTGTGAAAGTTTAAGGTTACGATATTTTGAGAAAACTCATTGTTTTTGGATGAAAACACGTTAGTCTGTTTTCTAAAGGTTGGAATGGAGTTTGTTGCATATTCTACTAAGTTATTAGTTAGCATTTGCAGCTTTGCTCATTTTCTCTACGCGCATATTATAGGTTCGTGTATCACCGAGACGTTCAAGACTTTCAACTCTGCAGCAAACAGGTAAGTTCATACCCGTAGGTTGGCCCTTAAGGCCCTACATCACGGAGACTCTAGGATTTTACTTCTGTCGGGAGGTTTCGGGTAGATAAGCTGGAGTTATATTCCGAGACGTCTGTTTTTCTCTTTAGGTCCTGTTATGATTATTTCTGTTGTCTGCCGTTTTAATCTTAAGCACTGTGAATGTCCATGCATACACGATTTTCCCGAAAGTTCATGCAAAACTGTTTTCTGTACACGGTTTGTAGTTAAGAAAGATAAAATCTGACTGTAATGTATTGGTTAAGTGCGGGACGGGGACTGACCTACTGTTTCTGTTCTGTTCTGTTTCTGTTCTGTAAATCTGTTATGTGTCTGTCGTGCACTTGCCAGTTCTCCTATAAGCCCTACTTATACCCCTCTGCCAGTGAAACGTAATGTTCTGAAATGTCACTGTATTTCTGAAAAGTTCATGCATAGCATATACATCACTGCATTTTTTTTATATGTTCTTACTGAGTTTTAGACTCATAGGTGAACTCCCTGATGTAGGTACTGAACCCGTGAATGAGGACTTTGTGCCTCAAGATGATGATTTGATGTAGTTGGCAGATCGAGCTCATGAGGTTTGGTTGTGGCAGCTAGACATATTCATGACCAGAGAGAGTGAGGTTTTAAAGTTTGTGTTTATGTTTTAAAAACTCCCGTTTTGGTGAATTCTGGAAATGCATGTCAAGTACTGTACTGCTTCTGATATTTTAAAACGATGTATGACATCTGTACTGATTTTTAAAACCTCTGTATTTGACAGTTGAGTTTCTGTTCTGAAGTATTCTGAAATTGATTGGAATATTTTGTCTTTTAGGGTGTGCATGGATTATCTCTGATTTTATAGTCATCCATGCAATCTGCTTCCTTAAATTTCTGTCGTGTTTTCCTGATTTGTCCAAAATCATATTTTGAATCATTTTCTGAAGTTTGAAGCTTTCATACTTTCTGTCTTCACGACTTCTGTCTTTATGTAATTCTGTTAAAAGTTGTCAACTTTGCCTTTTAAAGTACATCCACCGGTGAACAGTACATTTCTGTCTGTAGTTCACTTTTGTTTATTCACATCCACCGTTCTCTTTTGTTTATACACATCCACCGCTGCCACTGTTCACTTTTGTCTTATTCACATCCACCGCTGCCACTGTTCACTTTTGGCTTATTCACATCCACCGCTAGTCTATATTGCCCACCCAGTTTACTTACATTTTTTTTACCTACGTCTTCCGCCCCGTTTTATTTACTCCTTCGGCCACAGATCACCTGACCCCGTCATTCACTGTCGCCTTTCTTCAGGCATAACTTCCAGTTTTGTTTTCCATTTTATTAGGTTTTCCACTGCATGTCAAGTCGTTTATTTCTGTCTGTTTATTTTTATCGTTCAAATTCTGGTGTTCCAACCCTCTCGTTGTCTACCAGAACCCTGTTTAAGTCGAAGTCAAGTCTTAGTGAGAATTCCAGAACTGTTTTCATTTCCCTCTGCTTCCAGCCTTTCTGTTTTTCTTCTGTCATTCATTCTGCATTCCGATTTTTTTTACCATTTCTCGTTTTACTTTCAAATCTAGAGAATGTTTTCTTTCTTTATAAAGTTTTCAAGAGTTCGTTTTAAAAGTCAAGTCTGGTTTCTGTTTTAAAAAAAAATGTATCCCGTTTTCTATTAAATGTTCCGAAGTGATGGCTCTTCGGACCCCAATCGGGTTGGGGGTTGTCACATCGACAAAGTGTGTGACACCCCCATTGGAATCATCTCATTCATATACTTTATTTTTATGACCATAGATTAAGCTTGAAATGAAAGAGCATATTTAGACATAAATTATTAATATGTTATGTACTTACTCAGATAAATAAATGTCGCGAAGATGATGTGTTATAGGATAAAATAAAAAATGTACCGAATATTTTGTTATAAATGATATCTTGATAAATAGTTTGGAGAAAAAAGAGAAAACGCCATTTGAGCCAAGAGATAATGATAATTCGAGATCAATTTCGACTATCATCAATATGTGATTATTTTAAAAGATACTACATTATTTTTTTTTTTTAAAAAAGAATTCTAAATCTAAAAGTTGAATTCTAGTACTGTTTGTTTAAAACAAACCTACGTATAAAGAGTAATACTAGGTTTGCAATATAATTTTAAACTCTAATTTTACCTCAATACGTAATATGATATCGGGTTCCTTACTTCTCTCAAAATTGCGTTTAAGAGTGAAGGTTTGAACCTAATATATATAATAGCACAGACAACTCTTTATTTCTGATGTGGTATCACATCATTCCTTCACCTTTTAAGGGCGACTGGCTCAGTCGGCGATCTGACCGGAACACCTCGTAGGATGACTGCTTCAATCGTCGATCTGCCTGATGTGCTGCCTAACCGGCCTACAAAAGTGAGGCTCTGATACCAAATAATATAATATTGTGTCTCTTACTCCTTCCAAAAGTGCGCTTAAGAGTGGAGGTTTGAACCCGATATATATAATAGCCTAAGCAACTCTCTATTTTCGATGTGATATTACATCAATACGTGTTAGTCATTAGTTATTAAATATGACATTTACAAATTAATAAGTACCGGGTCATAATGAAAAATGAGTACAAAAATAGAGAGTAAACCTTAAAATCATAAATATTCGCTTCACGCAAAAAAATCATAATTTTATTTTTATTCATAAATAATGTAAAAACACAAAACGAGTCTAAATATAGACAATTTCATTGCTACCCTCCTACAAATAATTATATAGAATGAATAAATAAATAACTATTTTGAGTCAAATAATGTAAATGACAATTTATAATTTATCTTTAGGTATTTATATGATATCAACAATTAAAAAAAATTAATAATACGAAAGTAAAAATAGCAAAAAATATATAATTTAGCATAACCACAAAGGTGTTTTAGTAAAATCACAATTAAAAATAATTAATGTTTTTATATGATATGGAGTTGATAGGAGTAGGGGTGTGTAAAATCGAACCGGAGATCAACCGAAATGGAACCGGTGAAATCGGTTCGGTTTGGATTGGTTTTGAGCATTTAGAAACCAAACTTCGGATTGATTTTGTAGGAACCAAATTTTTAGGTTCGGTTTTCGGTTTGGATCGCTCAAAACCGATAGAAACCGAACCGAACCCATGAATATATATAATATATTTTATATAATTCGGTATATTTTTAAATTTTTTTATAGAACTGAATATTTTTATAGAAACCGAACTGAATTTTTCTATATTTTATAGAAACCAAACTGATTTTTTTTATATTTTATAGAAACCGAACCAAATTTTTTTTAGAATATATATAATATATTTTATATTATTTAAATTTTTTGAAAATATGTTGTAGAATCGGAATCGAACCGGAACTGAAACTTTCGGTTCGGTTCCGGTTGGTTAAACGACCGGTTTCGGACTACAAATTCGAAACCGAATTGTGATCGGTTCGGTTTGGTTCCTCTCCAAAACCGAACCGAACAGTATTTTGTACACCCCTAGATAAGAGGGCCCATTTTATTTTCAATTGATGATAATTTATTTATTTTTTAAATTTAAAATATATTCCATTATACATTGTAATTAGCCATTTACCAAAACATGTCATCATATCAAAAGAATTTGTACAAACTATTTGGTTTTTGTTCTCCGATGGCACGTCTGATGCTCGTTTATCGTTATAAATACGATGCGATAGGCACTAAATCTCACTGGCTTTGCATGGAATACCAGACTTCGTGACGAAAAAATTGTTACGAGACATCTCTTGAGTGATCGACCCGAACTCACATGTATAATCAACTCGGGTAATTTGGTTCGGTTTGGGACGGTTATTCACATTGGAGAAATTCTTTACAGTTCGGAGGAAGGAATATCCGTGGATTAGTTCAGTTTTTGGTTCTAGTGTTCGAACCAAAAACAGTGCGAACCATACGAAAACCAAACCATTGGTCAACCTATACCCAACCCACTTCTACCCGGCCCACGCAACTTTTACTCGGCCCAGCCCAGACCCAGGCTCTGCCTACTGGCTAGGGTTGTCGTTTGAGACGATTCGTCTCCATTGGAGTCGATGAATCTGACATTCGCCGTTCGCCGTTCGCCGTTCGATGAGGGCGAAACCGTTCTTCCTACTCGGCAGTTCAGGTCACGCCGAAGCCATTCTTCCGAGTTCGCGTTCTGATTTTGTAATCCAGAAATCAGACAGTTTCAAAGGAGAGAAGAGGAGAAAGGAAGTTGGGAAATAGAGATAGGAATGGTTCTGCCAAATAGCTTGAGAGCTGAATCAATGGAGTTCTTGTCAGGCAGGGGAGGGGACCTTCTTTTCCCGCGCTCATCTCATCTTCAATCCACCATTTTTGGTTCAGAATCATTGCAGCCCAACGCAGATGCTTGCACAAGTGTGGCCAAAAAGAGAAGTTTACATACGAACCACTCATTTTCATCAGGACGTCATCAAAAATCAACTTTTATGCAATGTATTTTCATGTTTCTAGTAATTGTTCTAGATTCATCTCGTCTCAAAATCACATGGGGTGTGAACCAAAAGTGCTCTTCAAATTAATTAACATACCCATATGTTTCAAGGCCTTTCCACAATATTGATAATACCGATCCTTCTTATTACTCTTGATTGATTTTCCAAACGCCAATCTCATCTTTACACACTTATAAAGCTTCAGTCTTTCTCTTTCAACAATAAATGATGGTAGTACAAAATCAACCTTCACAAGAAATAAAATCTTAGGTGAAGTAAAGATAAAAGCTAGATAAGTGGCTTGAAAACTTGAGGGCTTGATGTGCTCAAAATAAATGCTCAGAGTTTCAGTAATTTGCACAGAAGATAAAGCTTCTGTTTATAGACAAACTTCAAATCTTTGATAATTAGTAATAAATTTTTTTTTAACTTCTCTCAACTTCAACAAAATATCTGTATCTAATATGCAAGAAAATTAATAGCAAGTGATAATAGAGAGATATTGCAAACACAATTGTTAACGCGATTCGGCCAATTCGCTTACGCCCTCGCTCACAAGCTCCCTCTAGAAGATTCCTTCCAATGATCAAAATAAATGTTCAGAGTTTCGGTAATTTGCACAACAAATAGAGCTTCTGTATACAGATAAACTCAAATCTTGGAGCGCCGATCAACCACTGTAGTCCCCATTCGACCACAGTGTATCTGCTAGAGACAAAATTATGGTAGGTAGGGCTACTATTTCGTTCTACCGTGTCATGCGTCTGGTATACCGTGGATGTCCTCAATTTGAAATTTTTTCAGGTTTGGGCTACCACTTTGGTTTGTTGGGCGTCCGCCGCATGCTATTGCAATTTGGGTCCGGAGGACCACAGATTATGCTTAAAAAACTAAATGCCTCAAATTTGGGCTACTGCACCACTCTTGAGGACTACTGCCGCTGTCTACTGCGATGAAGGCCAGGCGATTGCAGGTAATGCATCCCAATTATGTGTTTGAGACTAGGCTGCCGCAACATCTTTGAGCTACCGTGAAAGTCTTCTTTTAGAGAAATTTTTTTTACAAAACCATATTACATTAAAATTACTGCAAATGTACAGTGACAAGTTTTATAGTATAATGATGAGTAGGATTGTCTAATCTACAAAAAATATACAATTTATTAATATCATTAAATAACTGCTTTGATCAATTCTAACTTTGTCTGGTCAACTAAACATATATTTTTCAGAATTAAAATAAAATAAACAAGTAAAATAGAACTACGAAAACTTTAATTTAGAGAAAATCTAAAGAATTGATTTCACAAATATTTTTTATATTATTTCTTAGACCAATATTCTTTATTTGAATAATTATCTATAAACCAAAAATCGTAATTTGTTAAACTCACTCTCTCGAGTATTAAGATAATGTTAATTACTAAACTCAAAACTTCAATATCACAATAAAAATCATTCTTTTAGTCATTTAATAAAATTTAATGATTTTTTATTTAATTTTGCAAAACTCTAACACTCTCTCGAGTAGTTAAATCTTTACGTTATAATATTCAGATCGTATTCAGAATTAACTCTCTCGAGTGTCAAAACCCAAATAGAAAATCATTAAATAAGTGACCATTGAATTAAAAACATGAAGAACAAAATATCACAAATAAATATTACAAAATATTTAATGAGTCAAAATAATAATCCAAATAAACGATCTATTTCTACTCTAGACAGAGAGAGAGGGAATTAGTTCAACATAATCAAAATAAAAACAAAAGAAACATGCTCAAAGTAGTTAAATCAAAAAGAAAAAAAAAAAAAAAAGAGAATTTTTGTGTCCCATATATCTGTTGGTTTTCGAGGTTCCTACGCATGGCGGAATTCACTATTATTCATAATAATAGTGACATGCGTTACCCTGTGACTTTAAAACTATTTTAAAATCATCAAAAAATCATAAATTGGATCGTTAGTCTAAAAGAAATTATTTTTGAGAAATATGTAATTTTTCAAAATGTAAACAATTTACATTGAGAAAAATTATTAGAATTAGATTGTGATATATTAAAAGAAAATACCTTTTTGGAGCAACGCTTTTACTCAGGTACTCCCGTCTGATCTTAACAGCCTTAACTCAGGATCAGGTATTATTCCCGAAGACTTTGATACCGTCGAGTCTTCTCTGAAGATCTTTACACTTTAAATCTCCTGACGTGTGGGCGTCTCTCTTACAAGAATAACACACTCTTATATTTGTGGAGAGACGTATTCTCAGCACATGAGACGTCTCTCTTCGATCTTAGAAAACGGTTTTCTAAAACCGAATACGGAAAGGTCACACCTTTTCTCTCTAGGGATTTGTTTTTCGGTCGTTCACAGTCGTCTGTCTTCATCTGTCAAATCACATTTGACAATTTTATAGATCTATTATTAAAATTAATTTTCAGATTTATTTTAATAAAAACTAATTTTAAAAAAAATAAATCTTATCTAATCAAATCTAATTTGATTTGCAGTTGATTTATCTAATAAATCAAATTTATCTATTAATCATATAATCTAAAAACAGTTTTTAGAATATATTTATGAAAACTACTTTTCAAGATAATCTCATCTTATGAGATTCTTTACATCTACTTTTAAATAGTAAACAAACTATAAGTCAATTGTAGATCGAATCTAATGTAATCAGATTTTCCAGATCTACTTTTATTCAAATTTCAAAAATCTGATTTGATAGTTTGTTACATAACCACTTTAAATTTGAAGATCAAATCTCATCTGATGAGATTCTTTAAATCTAATTCAAATCTCATCTGATGAGATTCTTCAAATCTAATTCAAATCCCTTAAAAATATCTCATCTAATGAGATATTTTATTTTGAATTCAAAATATAAAAACTATTTATATATTTTGAATAACAATACATTCATTTGAGTGTTTATAAATGATTAATCATTATTAATCATTTATATATTTATTCTTATAACATGGAAATTAAATAGTGATATAAGATAACAGAGGGACCGATGGACCTATAGTCCTAAGCTCCAATAATATTTGTTAATTAATATAAACTCTTTATATTAAATAACACAATTATTAACTCTAAAGTAATTCCACTAAATACCTAGAGTTGCACTCTTAGAACTATAGAGTATATTTACTCAAAGTAATGTCCATTGATATAGTCATTACATATGTATTAATCCTCCATTAAGATTCGTAATAGAGCTAGGTATAAAATCCGTTAACCTCTCATATTACATCTTTATCCTTGACTACCATTAGTTCTTGATTGAATAATTAATTCATAACATTTATGAATTTGCGCGCTAATTATTCAATCCCTGAACTAACAAACAAGGGAATCTTATATTATGGATTTCATTGTATCAATGTTAGCATTCCCAGCTACTCATTTAATTTATTCCCAAAATACAAGGTTTATGTAATGCAACTCATACAAAACTATACCGAGTAAATCAAAGAATAAATTATAATGAAATAGGAGTCTACTAAATACAATGAATTAAGATCATACATATATGACCATCATTATGATAAAATTAATTGTTCTTCATTTAACGGATATTATAAGAACAATATAATTTCATCTGGTCCAGTCCTATATAATCATATTATATAAAATACAATCACTTTATGTCACTACATATATAGTCGGGATATGACTACACGTTCTCAACGAAGTGAACTGTATTTATGGCTTTATTAATTTGAAGATCCTTTACTTCAAATATAAGTCATGGACTATTGTGATTATTTCTTTTTAAATTTAATCCCACATATATCAGCATATATGTAAATTTAAAATTGCATAAATAATCAAGGATTTTTCTTTGAATTTATAAAGCATATCGAATAATGCAAACATAAAAATTAATCATAAAATTTATTTATTAATTACAGCAATAAAAATGTTCATAACATTTGCTTGTTGGGCACATTATTCCCAACAATCTCCCACTTGCCCTAAAGCAAATGAGACATGTCTCTAATCCCTAATCCTTCAAGATGTTTATCAAAACTCTTTGCAGGCAATGTCTTGGTGAAGGGATCTGCAAGATTCTCAGTGGTTGGAATCTTTAAAACGGCGACGTCTCCATGTTGCACGATCTCTCTAATCAGATGATATTTTCTTTCTATATGCTTTGATCTTTTGTGGCTTCTCGGTTCTTTAGAATTCGCCACTGCACCACTATTATCACAATAAAGTGTGAGTGGTTTATTTATATCTGGAACAACTTCCAGATCACTAAAGAACTTGCAGAGCCAAACAGCTTCTTTAGCTGCTTCTGAAGCAGCTATGTACTCGGCTTCCATAGTCGAGTCAGAAACTCCTCCTTGTTTGGTACTTCTCCAAACAATGGCTCCACCACCAAGAGTAAATACTGATCCAGATATCGACTTTCGATCATCTATATCAGATTGAAAATCAGAATCTGTATATCCTGTAGGAATCAAATCCCTACCAGAATATACAAGCATATAATTTCTCGTTCTCCTAAGATACTTGAGAATGTGCTTGACTGCTATCCAGTGATCTAATCCTGGATTAGACTGAAAACGGCTAACTATCCCTACTGCATAGCAAATGTCAGGTCTTGTGCATAACATAGCATACATCAAGCTACCAACTGCTGATGCATATGGATAGCGTCTCATATCCTCTTCCTTTTGAGGCGTGTCAGGACACTGCTTCTTAGAAAGAGTAACTCCATGACGAGAAGGTAAATTACCTTTCTTGGAGTTCTGCATTGAATATCTGACAAGCATCTTGTCAATATACAATGCCTGAGACAAGGCTAACAACTTATTCTTACGATCTCTAAATAAACGAATCCCAAGAATATAGCTCGCTTCTCCTAAATCTTTCATTTGGAATTGCTTAGCCAACCAAGCTTTTATGTCTGATAATAATCCTACAATATTCCCAATAAGTAGAATATCATCGACATAAAGAATTAGAAAAACCACTTGCTTCTCCTTGAAGAGCTTGTATACACAAGACTCATCAAGACATTGTACAAATCCATAAGATTTGATCGCATCATCAAATCTCATATTCCATGACCTGGATGCTTGCTTGAGTCCATAAATAGACCTATGCAATTTACAAACCTTTTGTTTTGCATCCTGTGCTATGAAACCCTCTGGCTGCTCCATATAGATTGTAACGACCCGAGGAGGATCGTCACGTGTCATGACTTTCCTTTAAACTTATCCGTACTTTTATACCTCTGTAATCGTAGTATATTTTTTTTTTCTCAGACTTATATCATATCTTATCTTAACTTAAATTTGCTGAATAACCGCGTTTAGCTTTCACTCCTGCCGATAGCTAAACGACAAACATCTAGTTGTTCTATCGGTCAGCACGTGCATCTCACATGATTCATTAAACATCTATTGGTAGGCACACATATTTGCATCTGCCGACAGTCACGTGCAACTCGTGTGACCAATTAAAACACCGTTCAATTATACAACGGAAGCCACCTACATCTGCCGATGAGAGAACAATAGACGATGCTCTCATCTGCCGATGGCACATACTCTATATCTGCCGATGACGTGGCATCACGTCTTCCGGTAACTTAACTCACTACTCATACCGATCGCCAGATAACAGACATTGTCGTCATCTGCCGATGGCTTAAGACAACTACATCTTCCGACAGATTAACTCACCATCTGCCGATGATACGTCCCATGTCTGCCGATGAGAGAACCATAAGCGAGGCTCTCATCTGCCGATGATACGTCCCATGTCTGCCGATGAGAGAACCATAAGCGAGGCTCTCATCTGCCGATGGCAAATACCCCTTATCTGCCGGTGACGTCAGCCGGAAGACAAATACTCTTCCTCTTCCGATGACGTTCTCCGGAAGTCAAACTTACCCGACTCCCATCACAACTCTCCTGCCGATGACGTCAGCCGGAAGGCAAATACTTTTCCTCTTCCGATGACGTCCTCCGGAAGACAGACTCATTTCCTCCATCATCCCTCGGCATCAGACATCCCCCATTTTTTTTTTTTTTAGACTTCTATCTAGATAAATGTAAACCTCATAACTTAAATCTTAATGGCCAAAACTCAACAGAATAAATCATGAACTCATTCAAACTCACACAGCGGAAGACTTAATTAAAATAGTTCATTTGATAACTATAGCTATATCTTCGGACTCTGAAATTAAGACAGGCAGTTTCTAAAATCCCAAATTGTTAAATAATCCGAACCTACTTGACTTGGCTTCTTAAAAACTTCATTAAAACTTATACGAGCTTTAACCAGAATTCCTCATTCGCCATCCAGCCACAGATTTCACACTGATCACCTCCAGCAACCGAGCTTAGACATTTTCATCAACTTTGAATTCCTCACCTGATATTTCTTCACCTACATCATAAGGTGTAACTGTAAGCCTAAGGCTTAGTAAGGAATGCAATCTATTATGAGTTCATGAATGCATAACTTGGAGAAAAACATGCTCATAAGTCTTTTCTTTTCATGTACTTATTTTAATCATCATTCATAATCGTATCTCGTATTCATTGTTCATAATCATCATTCGTAGACATGCTCATATTCATCATTCCTTTCATCATTCATATTCTTCATTACATTATGTGGTTTAAGGGAGGATTTGTGCCGGTAAAGGGGGTTCGACAGTGAGTTTGATCATGGTCCCTACTGCGGGTCGTATTCATATGTCCTACTGCGGACTGTGACATACGCCGAACCACCCCCAACCCTCACTTAACCACGTTGCATAAGTTTTATCTTCTTACCTTATTCATGAGAAAACATATTTCAAAACATTTTCATATGCTTGAGAAGTAAAACATGATGCATAACATAAATGCACTTAATCATCGAACTAAGACAGGGGAGTACATGAGAATAACAGAACCATATCCATCGACATTTCATCAAACATATAGCAGACAATGTTCACTAAATCTAACTTAATCCTTTGATGTAGGGCCCTATTGGCCGGAAACTTAATACATTCACTTACCTGGATCCTTAGCAACTTGAATCACTTTCTCTTCAACTTCTTCACCTAAAACATTCCACATTACAGTAGTTAAAATAAAGTCCTAAAAGTTCTAATCGAAAGTCATCCTAGAATCTAACAGCTAAGGTTCTCTGTGCAGTCTGAAATCCAAAACCGAAACAGCTAGATATAGCTATCGATTAAACGGGGTCGGTTATATAAAAGGTCCAGAATCGATTTAAAGGTGGCATTACCGAATGAAGATAAGGAACGATAACCAACTGACTTAGCCATTGAAGAACTCGAAAGTACAAGTTCAACTGAAAACAGAGTTCTAAATGACTACCCGGCATCTACATTGTCAAAATCTTACCTAGAATGCGGGTTACCGGAGTAGAGGCTGAAAAACCAGTTGCTGGGGAGGAAAAAGGCTCCAGAGAAGAAGGGAGTCGCCGAGAGGAAATGTCGGCTGCAGTGAGGTTTAAATGAGATTTAAGGTTTCCATTTTCTATTTATACCTAATCCTTCAGTCTTTATTACAAAATTGCCACTCAACCTAGTTTTACTCAACTTGTAATGAATTTGCCTCAACATTAAATTTAATCATAAAGGTTAAATAAAGGGTAACAATGAGAATGGTCAGAAAATCACCTGGCCGAAATGTCGGGCGTTACATCCACCCCTCCTTAAACAAAATTTTCGTCCCCGAAAATTGGTCAAGCAAAGAGTTCTGGATACTTGTCCAACATATCCTGCTGCAGTTCCCATGTAGCTTCTTCAATACCATGATTCTTCCACAAAACCTTAACCAACAAGATTTCCTTATTCCTTAGAGTCTTCACTGCAGAATCCAAAATTTGTACTGGTTTCTCTTCATACACCAAATTAGGCTCAACTTCAATTTCCATTGGTTTAACAACTTGAGTCGGATCACATATGCATTTCCTTAGCATAGACACATGAAAGACATTGTGAACCTTTTCCAAAGATGGAGGCAAAAGTAATCTATAGGCTGTGCTACCAATCTTAGCTAAGACAGGGAATGGTCCAATGAACCGTGGGTTAAGCTTTCCCTTCTTACCAAATCTTAAGACTCCTCTAAATGGTGAAATCTTCAGGAAAACTTCATCGCCAACAGAAAATTCAAGATCTCTTCTTCTTTGGTCCGCATAACTCTTCTGTCGACTTTGTGCAGTTAACATCCTTTTCCTAATGACCGTAATCTTATCTGACATCTGTTGTAGAATCTCAGGGCCCAATAGCTTCGCTTCACCAACTTCATCCCAGTACAAGGGTGACCTGCATTTCCTACCATACAAAGCTTCATAGGGTGCCATACCAATTGTGGACTGATAACTGTTGTTGTAAGAAAACTCAATCAGAGGTAGGTGTCTACTCCAAGATGCCTGAAAGTCTAGAACACATGCCCTTAACATATCCTCGAGTATCTGAATGGTTCTCTCGGATTGTCCATCTGTCTGCGGGTGAAAAGCGGTGCTGAAGGATAACTTTGTGCCTAAGGTACCTTGTAAACTTTTCCAGAATCGGGAGGTGAATCTAGGGTCACGATCAGAGACTATGGATACGGGAATCCCATGCAACCTGATAATTTCTTGGACATAAAGGTTAGCAAGTTGATCCATCGTGTAGGTTGTCTTGACAGGTAAGAAATGAGCCGATTTCGACAGTCTATCAATCACTACCCAAATACTATCATGTCCCTTAGTTGACTTAGGTAATCCTACAATGAAATCCATAGCTATGTGTTCCCATTTCCATTCGGGAATAGGTAGAGGTTGAAGGGTACCTCCTGGTCGTTGGTGCTCTGCTTTAACTTGCTGACATACTAAGCATGACTCTACACACATGGCAACATCCCTCTTCATATTCGGCCACCAATAATGTAATCTTAAATCTCGATACATCTTAGTACTACCAGGATGTACAGAAAAGGAAGACGAGTGAGCCTCGGCCAAAATCGACTTACGTAATTCCTTATCATCCGGAATATACCACCTATTCCTAAACATCAGAATACCATCCTTGGTAAGACTGAACTCCGAGGAGACATCCTTCTGCTTACACACCATACTACTATTTTCCTTTGAATCTTTCTGTTGTGCCTCCTTAATTCTTTCTATGATAGTTGGTCTAATAGTAACATCGGCTAGTAAGGCTGACAACTCTGGAACTAGTTCCAATTCAAACTTCTGAACTTCAGTCCTCAAGGGTGCGGACAAAACTGACACTGCGGGTTGCATTGTCTTTGACATCCTGCTCAAGGCATCGGCTACAGCATTAGCCTTACCCGGGTGGTACTTGATTTCAAAGTCATAGTCCTTAACAAATTCTAACCAACGTCTTTGTCTCATGTTTAATTCCTTTTGGGTGAAAAGATACTTTAAACTCCTGTGGTCAGAAAATACATCGCACTGTTGTCCATACAAGTAGTGCCTCCAAATTTTTAAAGCAAAAACAACTGCAGCTAGCTCTAAATCATGAGTGGGGTAATTCTGTTCATAACCTTTTAGCTGCCTAGAGGCATACGCCACAACTTTACCTTCTTGCATCAGAACACATCCCAAACCAATCTTGGATGCGTCACAATAAACACTAAATTTTCCTTCTTCAGTTGGGAGAGTTAATAGCGGGGCTGTCGTTAACTTCTGTTTCAATGATTGGAAGCTATCTTCACAAGCTTCGGTCCAAAAGTACTTGAGGTCCTTCTTGGTTAAATTGGTCAAAGGTTTAGCTATCATAGAGAATCCTTTAATGAACTTTCTATAGTAGCCAGCAAGACCAAGGAAACTTCGAACTTCACTGACATTCTTTGGCTGTGGCCAATCCTTAACGGCCTGAACCTTAGTTGGATCTACTGATATGCCCTCAGCAGAAATGACATGACCTAAAAAGTTGACCTTATCCAGCCAAAATTCACATTTGGACAATTTGGCATAAAGCTGCTGCTGTTTTAAGGTTGATAATACTATTCTCAAATGTTCTGCATGGTCGGTTTCAGTCTGTGAGTATATTAAAATGTCATCTATAAACACAATTACAAACTTATCCAGGTACTCACGAAACACTCGGTTCATCAAGTCCATGAAAGCTGCAGGCGCGTTAGTCAGTCCAAATGACATTACAAGAAATTCATAGTGTCCGTAGCGGGTTCTGAAGGCTGTCTTTGGTATATCTCCTTCCTTAACTTTCAGTTGGTAATAACCCGAACGTAAGTCAATCTTTGAGAATACCTTAGCTCCTTGTAGTTGGTCAAACAGGTCATCAATCCGGGGTAAAGGATATTTATTCTTGACTGTCAGCTTATTTAGTTCTCTGTAGTCTATACACATTCTAAGAGAACCATCTTTCTTCTTAACGAAAAGGACAGGTGCGCCCCAGGGAGAACTACTAGAACGTATAAATCCCTTGTCAACTAATTCCTGTAGTTGGACCTTTAATTCTTTCAACTCAACAGGTGCCATTCGATAAGGGTTCTTAGACACAGGTAATGCCTCGGGGTATGTATCAATCACAAATTCTATCTCTCTATCGGGTGGTAGTCCCGGTAAGTCGTCCAAGAATGCTTCAGGAAACTCTCGTACGGTAGGAATACCTTGTAATTCCACTTTATTCTTTACTCGGACATCCATTATGTTAGCTAGGTAACTCAAGCAACCACTCTTCAGTAACCGTTGAGTCACTAGTGAGGATATGATTGGTATCTTACTCATCTTTGGAATAGCTTGGAAGGTATACCGATCTCCATTTGGGGGTCGGAAATCAACTAGGCCAGACCTACAACTAATCGTGGCATAATGCCTAATAACCAATCCATTCCTAAAATAATCTCATATCCTTTCATGTCAATCATAATCAGTTCTACATATAGCTCCTTATCTCCTAAGGACAAAACATCACCCTTCAACATTTGCTCAGAATGTAAAGACTTCCCTGATGGTAACATAACTCTATACGGTTTATCAACTGGCGAAAGTTCTAACTTATGTTTACACACAAACAGGGTTGCTATGAATGAGTGTGTGGCTCCCGTATCAATAAGTGTATAAGCAGAAAAACCACAAACCATAATGGTACCTGATATGACCGTGTGTGGTTCAACATCTTCATCCTCCATCATAGCATAGACTCTTGGTGCAACTCTAATTCGATTCGGGTCTGATGGCATCGGGCAGTCTCTGGCTATGTGTCCAACCTTGTCGCATCTATAGCAACGGCCAGAGTGCAGCTTGCACTCCCCATGGTGATTCTTCTGACAGTTGGAACATAGGGGAGCCGAAGGTCGCTTTCCTCTTCCTTGGTCATCACTTGGATTGAAGGATCTCTTAACACCTTGCTGTTGTTGTTGCTGGTTTCTGTTCTGCTGGGGTTGCCATCCCTTGTTCTGCCGTGGTGGTGGTTGAGTCTCCTTAGTGAACTTCCTTGGCTGTTCACGCTGTGCATAAGCTGTCATCTCAGCCTCCTCCAATTCCAGGGCCTTAGCCGTCACTTCGCCATAAGGTATATTGTGTATCCCAGAAGTCTTTACCTTCACATACAAACTCGGCTTCAGTCCTTGAACAAATTGGTAAATCTTGTCTTCATCATTCTCAACCAGTCGGGGAGCAAACCGTGACAAAGCATCGAATTTGCATATATAATCCGTCACAGAGCCAGTTTGCCGCAGGTTCATGAATTCTTTCTTCTTGCTGGCCTGAACGGTCCTATTGAAGTACTTGTCAAAGAAGGCAGTCTTAAACATATCCCAAGTCATAGTCTCTGCATTAACAGTGCTCTGAAGAGAATCCCACCAATGCCTTGCATTCAGCTCCAAATGATAGACAGCATAGGTGACTCTATCTCCTTCATCAACTTTCGCATACTTAAACATGTCCTCTACTTTTCGGATCCATTCCTCAGCATAAATAGGGTCAGAAACTTGGCCATTGAATGTCGGGGGTCTGAGCCTGTGGAAGCGCTCACCCCCATGATCATGAGTTACATTAGAGCTGGAGTTCCCAAGCTCTTCTCTAGTAATCACTAGTTGCTCTATTTGTCGTGATTGGCGATTAACTAATTCTATTAGCTGAGCAACGGTGGTACTATCCACGTTGTCTTCCCTCTGTTGACCTCTTACCATCTTGAGATTCCTAAACAATAATAGAAACACATCTTAACATAATGACATCACTAGAATCGTAAACACTTACAGTTGTTGGAGAGTACTCAGGTGGCAATCTGTGCTGGAAGGCAGTCTACAGAACCGGTTTTAGAACCTGGTTTAGCTCTGATACCATAATTGTAACGACCCGAGGAGGATCATCACGTGTCATGACTTTCCTTTAAACTTATCCGTACTTTTATACCTCTGTAATCGGCGTATATATTTTTTTTTATATATATATCAAATCTCATTCTAACTTAACTTAAGTTCGCTGAACAACCACATTTAGCTTTCACTCCTGCCGGTCGCTAAACGACAAACATCCAGTTGTTCTACCGGCCTGCACGTGCATCTCACATGATTCATTAGACATCTATCGGCAGGCACACATATTTGCATCTGCCGACGGTCACGTGCATCACGCGTGACCAATTAAATCATCACTCAATTACAACGACAAAAGACTGACTTATCTACCGATGACAAGGCACTCCATCTGCCGATGGCAACACACAACATCTGCCGATGGCATTTATACTACATCTTCCGATAGATTAACTCACATCATCTGCCGATGACGTGGCACTACATCTTCTGGTAAGGCGGAATGACATTTCCATCTTCCGGTATCTTGACCTACTACACATGCCGATCTCTAGGCATATCGTCTGCTGATGACGTCAGCCGGAAGACAAATACTTTTCCTCTTCCGATGACGTCCTCCGGAAGACAGACTTACCCGACTCCCATCACAATCCTCCTGTCGATTTCTACACTTCAAAATAACACATCTCCTGCCGATAGACAAGTACTTTCATCTACCGACTACTAAACATTAACCTAACATCTTCTTCTTCCGGTAGACAAGCAAACTTCATCTACCGATTTCTAAACTCCATAATAACACTCACACCTTCCGATAGACAAATACATTTCGTCTACCGGCAGCACAAACATCATAACTTCAAACTTAATACTGGGACACCAACAGAATAAACCACAGATTCATTAAAACTCATACAGCGGAAGACTTAGTTAAAATCACTCATTCTATATTCTTATAATATACTCATAATCAGTATTCAAGCTAGACAAGTTCAAGCTCCATAATCATAAGTAACATCATCCTACTTAAACTTTTATGTTCATAGTTATCATTAAATCCTTAAGAGTAAAACCAGAGGGTCATAATCGCCATCCAGCCACAGACTTTCCACCCTGAGCACCTTCCAGCAACCAGCTTAAACTTCATCCTCAACTTTGTATTCCTCACCTGATATTTCTTCACCTACATCGTAAGGTGTAACTGTAAGCCTAAGGCTTAGTAAGGAATGCAAACTATTGTGAGTTCATGAATGCATAACTTGGAGAAAAACATGCTCATAAGTCTTTTCTTTTCACGTACTTGTTCTTAATCATCATTCATAATCGTATCTCGTATTCATTGTTCATAATCATCATTCGTAGACATGCTCATATTCATCATTCCTTTCATCATTCATATTCTTCATTACATTATGTGGTTTAAGGGAGGATTTGTGCCGGTAAAGGGGGTTCGACAGTGAGTTTGATCATGGTCCCTACTGCGGGTCGTATTCATATGTCCTACTGCGGACTGTGACATACGCCGAACCACCCCCAACCCTCACTTAACCACGTTGCATAAGTTTTATCTTCTTATTTTATTCATGAGAAAACATATTTCAAAACATTTTCATATGCTTGAGAAGTAAAACATGATGCATAACATAAATGCACTTAATCATCGAACTAAGACAGGGGAGAACATCAGAATAACATGACCATATCCATCGACATTTCATCAAACATATAGAAGACAACGTTCACTAAATCTAACATAGTCCTTTGATGTAGGGCCCTATTGGCCGGAAACTTAGTACATTCACTTACCTGGATCCTTAGCAACTTGAATCACTTTCTCTTCAACTTCTTCACCTAAAACATTCCACATTATAGTAGTTAAAATCAAGTCCTAAAAGTTCTAATCGAAAGTCATCCTAGAATCTAGCAGCTAAGGTTCTCTGTGCAGTCTGAAATCCAAAACCGAAACAGCTAGATATAGCTATCGATTAAACGGGGTCGGTTATATAAAAGGTCCAGAATCGATTTAAAGGTGGCATTACCAAATGAAGATAAGGAACGATAACCAACTGACTTAGCCATTGAAGAACTCGAAAGTACAAGTTCAACTGAAAACAGAGTTCTAAATGACTACCCGGCATCTACATTGTCAAAATCTTACCTAGAATGCGGGTTACCGGAGTAGAGGCTGAAAAACCAGTTGCTGGGGAGGAAGAAAGTTCCAGAGAAGAAGGGAGTCGCCGAGAGGAAATGTCGGCTGCAGTGAGGTTTAAATGAGATTTAAGGTTTCCATTTTCTATTTATACCTAATCCTTCAGTCTTTATTACAAAATTGCCACTCAACCTAGTTTTACTCAACTTGTAATGAATTTGCCTCAACATTAAATTTAATCATAAAGGTTAAATAAAGGGTAGCAATGAGAATGGTCAGAAAATCACCTGGCCGAAATGTCGGGCGTTACACTCCCGAGGTGCTCCACGAGCACTACTCCCCGGCGAGGAAGCTCTATTCGATATTGCAGTTCAATCTCATAAAGACCCTCCCGAGGTGCTCCACGAGCACTACTCTCCGGCGAGGCAGCTCTATTCGATATCATCACAACACAACACTTGTAGAGACCCTCTCGAGATGCTCCACGAGCACTACTCCCCGGCGAAGCAACTCTACACGCTATCACTGCCTAGTGCAATGTATCCCTTGCAGAGACCCTCCCGAGGTGCTCCACGAGCACTACTCCCCGGAGAGGCAACTCTACTCGGAATCACTTTGCATTCCTCATTACCTCATTACAATTAGTGCTCACACTTCAAACACGTGCTCACAACTCAATTCTCGTGGCTCTAACTATAATGCAAGTCAACCAATGCACAACATCTCTAACTATAATGCAAGCCAACTCACAACTCAATTAAGTCAACCAATGCACAACATCCAATAAACACAACAATCACACTATATTGCAAGTCAGCTCACAACTCAATTAAGTCAACCAATGCACAACATCCAATAAACACAACAATCACACTATATTGCAAGTCAACTCACAACTCAATTCTCGTGGCTCTAACTATAATGTAAGTCAACCAATGCACAACAGCTCTAACTATAATGCAAGTCAACCAATGCACAACATCTCTAACTATAATGCAAGTCAACCAACGCACAACATCTCTAACTATAATGCAAGTCAACCAATGCACAACATCTCTAACTATAATGCAAGTCAACCAACGCACAACATCTCTAACTATAATGCAAGTCAACCAATGCACAACATCTCTAACTATAATGCAAGTCAACCAACGCACAACATCTCTAACTATAATGCAAGTCAACCAACGCACAACATCTCTAACTATAATGCAAGTCAACCAATGCACAACATCTCTAACTATAATGCAAGTCAACCAATGCACAACATCCAATAAACACAACAATCACACAGCAACCAAACAAAACCAAGCAAGCAAACATCTCTAACTATAATGCAAGTCAACCAATGCACAACATCTCTAACTATAATGCAAGTCAACCAACGCACAACATCTCTAACTATAATGCAAGTCAACCAATGCACAACATCTCTAACTATAATGCAAGTCAACCAATGCACAACATCTCTAACTATAATGCAAGTCAACCAATGCACAACATCTCTAACTATAATGCAAGTCAACCAATGCACAACATCTCTAACTATAATGCAAGTCAACCAATGCACAACATCTCTAACTATAATGCAAGTCAACCAATGCACAACATCTCTAACTATAATGCAAGTCAACCAATGCACAACATCTCTAACTATAATGCAAGTCAACCAACGCACAACATCTCTAACTATAATGCAAGTCAACCAATGCACAACATCTCTAACTATAATGCAAGTCAACCAACGCACAACATCTCTAACTATAATGCAAGTCAACCAATGCACAACATCTCTAACTATAATGCAAGTCAACCAACGCACAACATCTCTAACTATAATGCAAGTCAACCAATGCACAACATCTCTAACTATAATGCAAGTCAACCAACGCACAACATCTCTAACTATAATGCAAGTCAACCAACGCACAACATCTCTAACTATAATGCAAGTCAACCAACGCACAACATCTCTAACTATAATGCAAGTCAACCAATGCACAACATCTCTAACTATAATGCAAGTCAACCAACGCACAACATCTCTAACTATAATGCAAGTCAACCAATGCACAACATCTCTAACTATAATGCAAGTCAACCAACGCACAACATCTCTAACTATAATGCAAGTCAACCAATGCACAACATCTCTAACTATAATGCAAGTCAACCAACGCACAACATCTCTAACTATAATGCAAGTCAACCAATGCACAACATCTCTAACTATAATGCAAGTCAACCAACGCACAACATCTCTAACTATAATGCAAGTCAACCAACGCACAACATCTCTAACTATAATGCAAGTCAACCAATGCACAACATCTCTAACTATAATGCAAGTCAACCAATGCACAACATCTCTAACTATAATGCAAGTCAACCAACGCACAACATCTCTAACTATAATGCAAGTCAACCAATGCACAACATCTCTAACTATAATGCAAGTCAACCAATGCACAACATCTCTAACTATAATGCAAGTCAACCAATGCACAACATCTCTAACTATAATGCAAGTCAACCAATGCACAACATCTCTAACTATAATGCAAGTCAACCAATGCACAACATCTCTAACTATAATGCAAGTCAACCAATGCACAACATCTCTAACTATAATGCAAGTCAACCAATGCACAACATCTCTAACTATAATGCAAGTCAACCAATGCACAACATCTCTAACTATAATGCAAGTCAACCAATGCACAACATCTCTAACTATAATGCAAGTCAACCAATGCACAACATCTCTAACTATAATGCAAGTCAACCAATGCACAACATCTCTAACTATAATGCAAGTCAACCAATGCACAACATCTCTAACTATAATGCAAGTCAACCAATGCACAACATCTCTAACTATAATGCAAGTCAACCAATGCACAACATCTCTAACTATAATGCAAGTCAACCAATGCACAACATCTCTAACTATAATGCAAGTCAACCAATGCACAACATCTCTAACTATAATGCAAGTCAACCAATGCACAACATCTCTAACTATAATGCAAGTCAACCAATGCACAACATCTCTAACTATAATGCAAGTCAACCAATGCACAACATCTCTAACTATAATGCAAGTCAACCAATGCACAACATCTCTAACTATAATGCAAGTCAACCAATGCACAACATCTCTAACTATAATGCAAGTCAACCAATGCACAACATCTCTAACTATAATGCAAGTCAACCAATGCACAACATCTCTAACTATAATGCAAGTCAACCAATGCACAACATCTCTAACTATAATGCAAGTCAACCAATGCACAACATCTCTAACTATAATGCAAGTCAACCAATGCACAACATCTCTAACTATAATGCAAGTCAACCAATGCACAACATCTCTAACTATAATGCAAGTCAACCAATGCACAACATCTCTAACTATAATGCAAGTCAACCAATGCACAACATCTCTAACTATAATGCAAGTCAACCAATGCACAACATCTCTAACTACAGCAAAGAATCTCCTACCGTTCGTGGTGTAGCCCGAAGGCAAAACATTCCATTACTACCTGAACTCTGGCACCGCACTTACTCGCTTGCTATGTACATTTTCCCCACTCGGTAACTATCACATTCACAAAATTCACTTAAGCATCACTATTCACTTCTAAAGAATATTTAAACTAACTCTAACTAAAACTATTCAAACTTCTTTAAAATTAAGCCTACATACACCAACTTACTCTCAAACTATTATTCTAGCCTAATTCAACTAAAGCCTAACTAAATGGGTCCACCAATTTGGGTTGGGTAAAAACCGACCCGAACTTCAAACGCGCGTAACTTTTGCGTCGGATATCAGAACTACGAGTTCCTAACCTAATAACCTATTTTAACCTGCCAAAAGAAATTTGAAAACAAACGACCCTAGATAGGTCAAATTGGCAAAAACCCAAACTGCCCTCCACCCTAAAATTTCCCCTTTCTGATTTTCCATCAAATTCCACCCAAATCCTCACCAATCAACTACCTACACCCTCAATTAACATAAACTAACAAGATTCTAAGGCTTTACATAGGAAAACCCGAATTCCCCACATTGGAGCCCTCGGTTTTTCACACAATCCGAGCTCACCAATGCTCGGCAACTATCGCCGGCGTTAAGCTCGGCTATTTGATGCCAAGAACGGCCAAAAAGGGCCGGTGATCGGAGCTCAACGCAGCTTGACACCCTCGGCCATAAACCGAGTAAAAACAAGGCACACAAAAAAATCGAGCCTTACCTGTCGATTCGTGCACGGAGACGGGCCGAAAATGGTAGACCTGGAAGCGCCGCCGTCGTCTAGCCTGAAAATGGCGAGAGTCGCCGGCGTTCGTCGTCCCTCTCCCTCGTCTCTCCCCTGTTCGCGCTCGGGAGCTCGGGCTGAAAGGGGAAACAGAATGGCTCACGCCATTCTGTTTTTATTTTTATTTTTTTAATAAAAATATTTTATTTTTATTTGTTTTATTTAATTTTTATTTAACTAATTACTAAATCACCCTCACGTTTTTAAACTAACTAATCCGTTAATATCTCTCACCTCACTCTCGGTCTAACACCTCCACCGAAACTCCCGAGCATAATTAATTAACTCAATAACTAACATAACGTAAATTAATTAAATCTAAAGCAACTAAAGCAACACACGTTGAGGAAAAATCCTCAGGTGTTACATCAACTAGCAATCTTTTGTCTATATGGCACTAAAATCTGCATGTCATCAATGTAAGATAAGAGGATTCGTATATAAATTTTTTCAAGAAAACACAATATTTTGAAAAAGTTTATCTACATTCTTAATTGACCATATAAGAATCAAACTTCTTATACTATTGTCATGGGACTTACTTTAATTCATACAAGTTTTTTTTTCAATCTACACGCTAGATATTCCTTTCCTTGGACAATAAACCTTTCTGGTTGCTATAGACAGATATCTTCTTCTAATTTCGAGTTGCTCGATCTCTAAGTTGAGACTTGAGAGTTATCCAACTACGACTCGTATGGATGACATTTTCACAATAAGTGAAAATATTTTCTCAAAGTCAAAGCATTTCTTTGGACCAAACACGAACAATCGTGCAATATACCTTGGTTGTGAACTGTTGTCTTTAGATTTGAGGTTGTATATCTATTTGTTCTTGAGCACCTTTCTCCGTTTTTGAATCTGAATCAACTCATAAGTGTGGTTCTCATCTAATGATCTCATCTCATCTTGTATCATATTTAATTAGTTCTTCTTTTTTTAATGTTCCATAACTTTCTTATACCACTCAGCCTTATCAACATTAATGATCATCATATCCTCATTTACATAATATCTTTTTTATGGTTGACAATCTCTTGTTGACCTTCTTAACTCCGATTCTAGAACTGATTCAACAAAATTCTCCATGTCTCCTTGGTCAATATTATCAATTGTTTGCTCACTAGATACACCAAAATCTCTCCCGTGAGAAGATGATTTTGTTAGGTCAACTCTTAATAGGTTCATTAGTGATCTCCACATTCTTTAATGTCTTCAATGTCTTCAATGATTTGATTCTCAAAGAATACAATATATTGCCTTCTGACAATCTTCTTGTCAGCTAGATCTAAAATCTTATATTCAAATGCATCATTTTTGTAAGAATAATCATTTTTGTGAGAATATGCATTTCTAAACTGAATAGGTGAGTTATCTTGTGCAACGATTATAGATGCTTCCTTTATGGTGGCTTGAATCATATACAAGCTAGATTCTTATTTTCCTCTCACTATAATTAGCGAGCCATTACTGTGTTTTCATTTTACCCCAACAAATTTATTCTTGTAACTGGCATCTTCAAGAGCACTTATTTTATGAGATTTAATCTAATATCCAAGACATGTCTGACACCCTTTAGTATTAACTCACAACCTATGTTGATTTGAATACAAATGTTGCATTTTCTAATTATATTATAAGCATGATTGTTCCCCATTTTAATATTGTCAAAATTGCCACTAATTTAAGATTTGGAGGTATGACATAATGAACCAAAGTCACATATCCAGTATAATATAAGTCAAGGGTTGACAATATCTTCACATATAAAAATAGTTTCACCCTCTGAGATAGTTGCAATCATACCTTATCTCCTTTTTAATATTCATCGTGCTTTCTCCTTCTTCAACTTCCAGTATTCCTTCTTTTCTTGTGACCCATCTTACCACATTGTATCACTTGATTCTCTTTTTACTTCTAAATTTTTTTATGCCCAACTGCATGCTCTTGAGGATCCATGTTCCTTTGATCTCTCTCTTGTTATGGATAAAGCCTCCACATAAAAGTATTCTTTGTTCTTTTGTCTGCTTTCTTCTTCAAGAACTGCAGCTGTAATATCATTGAACACCAATATTTTCTTTGCAATACCATTGGCCAAATTTATAATGTGGTAATCATTTGAAGTAAAAGTTTTCCTTATTTATTTTTGTCAAATTTGTGCCCCATTGTTGTAAATTAAGAAAAAATGTTGATAGTATTGGCATGGTTAGTTATCGTTGTTGACTCTGACATCTGAAGAGTGTATAAAAAAAATATTAAAAATAAACAAAGTCATATCCCCATAATTGTGTAAGACCCACATAAGCATAATCAAAACCATTAAATATATCTAAGATCACTTTAAAATGTATTTCTAAACCTTCCTTGCTTGAGAAGAGGTGGGATCTCTCGTAAAGCCTTGGCCTCTTCTTATAATCCCCTGTAGCTCAAACCTTGGTGATGATGTCCTCTGTATGAGTATTGGAATTGGAACCAAACATTGTTGATACCATAAAAAAAAACTATCGGCATTATATGTACGATACCTAAAAATATACCATGTAAAACCATATGTATATAAAATAAGTACAAAAATATATAACATTATAAATACATATAGCCATTGGTGTTCTTTGCAATTGTTGATGTTGCGTCCACCAATTTATATTCTTTTAAATCTTCATCTACATCTCAATTGATAGTGTCAGTTTCAGAAACGAGATAGGTAAGTTACAGTCTCGAAACGATTTCCAAAGATGTTATTTAAAGACTCTATCCATCAAAGAGTCATAAATAAATGATTACAAATATGAATAGGTATGTAATAGATATTTTGATTAATGAACCACTAATATGAAGTTACAAAACTATTAGAACATCAATATTCTCCCACTTGTTTCATAAATTCAAATGTTTTCCATATAAGAAAATGAAATATATATTATAATGATAGCTCCTCTTAAAATAGAGCATTATTTTTCATGTATCACAATTCATCACATTTCTTAAAAAACTAGTCTATATAACTTAATGCATCATTGTAGGTCCAATCTTTAGTATATTTCTTAAAATAATATAGAAAACTAGATTTGAAAAAAAATAATAAGATGAGTTTAAATAATATTCAATTAAAATTACATATAGAAATGAGTCCTATTATATCCTCACGATTTTAATTTCAATAGTAGGATGTCTTTAGCTAAAAGATCAACAATTTAGTGTTAACATGTTCAATGACCATTATTTTATCTTTAGCACGTTATGTTATAGCTAAATATTTAATATTGAGATGCTTAATTTGATTACCACCCAATGGTTTTTAGCTATAAAAATTGTAGTTGAATTATCACAATACATGCTTAAGTTCTAGATATATAATCCAAAATTCTAAGCCTAGATATTAATTTTTTTGATCCATACATCAAGGAAAGTAACCTCTAAGCATAACAAGAACTCAACCTCAATAAAGGAAATACAAACTAATGTTTGCCCTTTTCACTTCCTAATTATGAATTCATCTATATGTAACCATGTAGTCTTTGATTTCCTAAAGGTACTTTGTAGGATCGGTCTAACCTTAAAGGGTAGTGAATTAGGTTATTTAGTTTTTTTATTTGATTAAAAAATTTTGTCTCTAATTTGTAGGATCGGATGACGTGTCATCATAGCTATCATCCCAAGTGACTTTCTTTGCTTTCTTCTTGAAGACTTTTGGAGTTTTCTTTTCTTGAGGATATTCAGCCTTGAAGTGTCCTAGCTTTCGACACTCAACATAAGTAGACTCCTTTTCTTTCTGAGGTCGATCTACTTTTGAGAACTTCTTCCTTTGAAACTTTCTCTATTGAAGGAATTTGTTGAATATCCTATTTATGAAGGCTATCTCCTCGTTATCTTGTTTTTTATTTGACTCAACTTGATTGTTTGATGAAGTTTTGAGAGTTATATACTTTTTCTTAAAGATCACTTTCTCTTTTAGCTCTTCTCTTTCATTTGCCTGCATCGTGATCTCATGAGTCCTTATAGATCTGATAAGTTCTTCCATCTTTATTACCTTGAGGTCACGTGTTTCTTCAAGTGATGTCATCTCTTGTTGCCACGATCTCAGTAGACATTTGAGAATTTTTCTTATTAACTCCTTATTAGGGTAATAAATCTTACCAAGAGCTTTCAAACTATTAGTGATGTTAGTGAAACAAGTAAACTTTTAGCTAACAGTTTCATCTTATTCCATAGAGAATAATTCATTTCATTTACTAGCAAACTCATTTTACACTTGGTTTGTGCACTCTTATGTGACTTCAAGTAAATGTCAAATTTCATTTATATTATCACACCTTTGTACCATATTAAATTTATCTCTAATTAGAGCACAATATAACATGTTCATTGTCTTTGTTTTTAAGTATAATTTTCATTTATAAGTGTCATCATACTCATAAGGTAACTAGGCCCACTAGTATAATTTTCAAGTTTAATAGGGGAACATAAGTTCTATTTTCTATTATATGCCACAAATCATTGTCAAGAGATTGTACATATCCTTATTCTTGATTCCTAATAAACATAATCACTACCCTCAAAGAAATGTAGTCTTGAAATAGAATGTCCCTAAACAAGTCCATTGTTCATATTAAGTGCCATAGACCATTTTTTTAAATGAAAATTTCAATTCTTTTTATCACAATGAAAGCTAAGGATCTCTAAACCTTGATACCAGTTGTAGGATCATTACAACCTAAGAGGTGGTGAATTAGGTTATCTAGCCTTTTTTTTGTTTGATTGAAAATCACTTTAGTTTGCAATCTTAAATTAAATATTTTCTATCTAATTTGATTAACTAATTATAATATGCAAGGATGCAATAATAATATAAAGAGAAAGAGAAAGTAAACAAGTTTCTTACGTGGTTTGGTCAAACAGTTTGCATGTCACGACCCAAGGACGGGTTGAAGCAGAAACATCAGGTTGGGCAACTAGATTCCCAAAAAGGAACTCGATCACCCTAGCCAAGGCCCGGTTTGTAGCGAAAATCTTTTAAATGAATACTTAATAAAATTCCAAGCAGATTGTGGAATATAAAATAACACTTAACGACATTATACCGTAGAGAAAAGTTAAAGAAATCCAGCTCATCCAATTAGGATTTACTGTAACACCCGAAAAATTTCTGTAACGTGCGTAGCCTAGGTTATGCTAAGTATGAGATTAAGGTTAAGTGATGAAGGGATTAGAAATAATGCAAGGGAAAGAAGTAAGTTGACAAGTGAAAAGAACAAGGGAGCAGGTGTAACAAAATTCAAGATTTGAAAAGTCAAACTTTATAAACCAATCAAAATGCTTGTAAATGGATTAATCAAAATAAAAATGGGCTTTGTTTGGATGATTCACGTTGGGATGGAAGGAAGAAGGAAGAAGTGGCTTCTATAGAAAAGTTGAAAAGTGGAAAAGTCAAATTGTGGTAGGTTGAAAATTTAAAGTTTTACCAACCAATAGCAATTAAGTAAAAAAAACAAAATTAAGTGGTGATTTTAATGAAGCAATCACGTTGGCTGCTAAAGAGAAAAAGGGAGGGTTAAGGGTTTAATGGTAATTTTCAAGAAATGAGTTGAAAAATTCAAAACCAATTATGTTGAAAAGTCAAAAGTATTTAACAACTAATAGGAATTAAGTAAAATAAAAATAAGTGAATTAAATGAATGAAAAATGGAGAGGAAAAGGCTTCATTTCACGTTGGAGGAAAAGAAGCAAAAGAGAGGGTAAATTATTATTTTAAAGAAATTTGTGGTGGAAAATAAAAAGTAGAAAAGTTGTTAGTTAAAAAGGTAAAAAGGTTAAGTTGTCTTCATCTTCTTCCCCTTGCCTCCACGATTCTCCTTGGCAGCCATTGAAGCCTCACTTTCTTTATTTCATCAAGAGGTTTTCAAGAGTTTTTGAGGTAAATTTAGTGGGTTTTAAGTTGTATACAAATTAGGGCTAGTTTGTGAGGTTTTTAGGGTGGTTTTGATAGATTTGGTTAGGGTTTGGAAAACCCAAACCATGGAGTCCGAAAATTGGGGCTCAAAGTCTTGTTTTCTTTCCAAATTTGATAGTTTAGTTGTTGGATGAATTGGTTTAAGTGGTTTATGGAGTTAGAATGAAGATTGGAAGTAAGTTTGGAAAAAACCGATTTTGAAACCATTGGGGGCTGATTCTGTTGAGGGGTTTTCGTTTTGGCTAACATGTTTGTTTGGTTAAATTAAGCATTTCAATGGATAGTAGACGTGTAAAGGTTTCCGAATTGGGGTGGCACGTTGAAATCAGTTGAAAAACGAGGGAGTTATGACCGTTTGAAGTCGGATGGTCAATTTTGGGGTAAAAATCGGGTTTTGTGATTTGTAAGTGAAATGTGTTTAAGTGTTGTTAAGTTTTAGTTAGAAAATCCCTTATATTTTATTGGTAACTTAACGAGCTAAGTTTCCGTTATTTTAGGTCGTTGAACGAAGGAATTGATCGGTAGAAGTGAGAAATTGGAAGCCGAGCAATTAGGTAAGTAGTGGACGTGTATTTTGTTGCCTTCGGGCCTACACCACGGAACGGTAGGAAGCTAATTTTTGTTTGGTTGTTTGTTTGTTTGTTGTTTGGTTGTTTGTTTGGTTGTTTGTTTGTTTGTTGTTTGGTTGTTTGTTTGTTTGTTTGTTTGTTTGTTGTTTGGTTGTTTGTTTGTTTGTTTGTTTGTTTGTTTGTTTGTTTGTTTGTTTGTTTGTTGTTTGGTTGTTTGTTTGTTTGTTTGTTTGTTTGTTTGTTTGTTTGTTTGTTTGTTGTTTGGTTGTTTGTTTGTTTGTTTGTTGTTTGGTTGTTTGTTTGTTTGTTTGTTTGTTTGTTTGTTTGTTTGTTTGTTGTTTGGTTGTTTGTTTGTTTGTTTGTTGTTTGGTTGTTTGTTTGTTTGTTTGTTGTTTGGTTGTTTGTTTGTTTGTTTGTTTGTTTGTTTGTTTGTTTGTTTGTTTGTTTGTTGTTTGGTTGTTTGTTTGTTTGTTTGTTTGTTTGTTTGTTGTTTGGTTGTTTGTTTGTTTGTTTGTTTGTTTGTTTGTTTGTTTGTTTGTTTGTTTGTTTGTTTGTTTGTTTGTTTGTTGTTTGGTTGTTTGTTTGTTTGTTTGTTTGTTTGTTTGTTTGTTTGTTTGTTTGTTTGTTTGTTGTTTGGTTGTTTGTTTGTTTGTTTGTTTGTTTGTTGTTTGGTTGTTTGTTTGTTTGTTTGTTTGTTTGTTGTTTGGTTGTTTGTTTGTTTGTTTGTTTGTTTGTTGTTTGGTTGTTTGTTTGTTTGTTTGTTGTTTGGTTGTTTGTTTGTTTGTTTGTTTGTTTGTTTGTTTGTTTGTTTGTTTGTTTGTTTGTTTGTTTGTTTGTTTGTTTGTTGTTTGGTTGTTTGTTTGTTTGTTTGTTTGTTGTTTGGTTGTTTGTTTGTTTGTTTGTTTGTTTGTTTGTTTGTTTGTTGTTTGGTTGTTTGTTTGTTTGTTTGTTGTTTGGTTGTTTGTTTGTTTGTTTGTTTGTTTGTTTGTTTGTTTGTTTGTTTGTTTGTTTGTTTGTTTGTTTGTTTGTTTGTTTGTTTGTTGTTTGGTTGTTTGTTTTTTTTTTTTTATCCCCTACTTGCTAAGCGTAAGCGTACGTGTTGTGTGGGCCTGTGGTGTAGGTGACGACAGAGTTACAGGTGAGAGCTATGTGGAAAGCTAGGATTGGGATGCAGTCGATGATCTACGCGGTATGCAGTGTAGGCAGTTGTCGGGGCGCCTCGACCAGGATCTTTGGGGGTGTGTTTGGTTCGGTACTTTGGGATTTTGTATAGTTTTCTATATATTCTGGATGTTTGAAGGGTTTGAATGTTTTGTTGGGTTTGATTTTGTAAGTGTGATTTGGGAACTGATTTGGGATCGTGTTTATAAATGTTTGATTTTTTTTAGGATTTGGTTTTAGATATTTCAACCGTTACGCTGCCCGTTTTTTTTACAAGCAACGTCGGGTTTGTTTGTTTCCAAGTTTTTATTAATATTTTCTGAGTCGAGATTTTAACGAAAAATATTTTAAATTACGTTTTAAACGCGGGTTGGTTAGCAAAGTAGCGCACCGAGCCAAGATGGGTTCGGGGGCGTTACATTTACAAATTTAAAATGGGAAATTATCGATTATGAGTCACCTAGTCGCGTTAGGGTGGCACCTGCGAGGGACTATAGTTGAGTCGCCTAGTCGCGTTAGGGTGGCACCTGCGAGGGACTCCGTGTGAGTCACCTAGTCGCGTTAGGGTGGCACCTGCGAGGGACTATAGTTGAGTCGCCTAGTCGCGTTAGGGTGACACCTGCGAGGGACTCCAAGGGAGTCGCCCAGTCGCGTTAGGGTGGCACCTGCGAGGGACTATAGTTGAGTCGCCTAGTCGCGTTAGGGTGACACCTGCGAGGGACTATAGTTGAGTCGCCTAGTCGCGTTAGGGTGACACCTGCGAGGGACTATAGTTGAGTCGCCTAGTCGCGTTAGGGTGACACCTGCGAGGGACTATAGTTGAGTCGCCTAGTCGCGTTAGGGTGACACCTGCGAGGGACTATAGTTGAGTCGCCTAGTCGCGTTAGGGTGACACCTGCGAGGGACTATAGTTGAGTCGCCTAGTCGCGTTAGGGTGACACCTGCGAGGGACTATAGTTGAGTCGCCTAGTCGCGTTAGGGTGACACCTGCGAGGGACTATAGTTGAGTCGCCTAGTCGCGTTAGGGTGACACCTGCGAGGGACTATAGTTGAGTCGCCTAGTCGCGTTAGGGTGACACCTGCGAGGGACTATAGTTGAGTCGCCTAGTCGCGTTAGGGTGACACCTGCGAGGGACTATAGTTGAGTCGCCTAGTCGCGTTAGGGTGACACCTGCGAGGGACTATAGTTGAGTCGCCTAGTCGCGTTAGGGTGACACCTGCGAGGGACTATAGTTGAGTCGCCTAGTCGCGTTAGGGTGACACCTGCGAGGGACTATAGTTGAGTCGCCTAGTCGCGTTAGGGTGGCACCTGCGAGGGACTATAGTTGAGTCGCCTAGTCGCGTTAGGGTGACACCTGCGAGGGACTATAGTTGAGTCGCCTAGTCGCGTTAGGGTGACACCTGCGAGGGACTATAGTTGAGTCGCCTAGTCGCGTTAGGGTGACACCTGCGAGGGACTATAGTTGAGTCGCCTAGTCGCGTTAGGGTGACACCTGCGAGGGACTATAGTTGAGTCGCCTAGTCGCGTTAGGGTGACACCTGCGAGGGACTATAGTTGAGTCGCCTAGTCGCGTTAGGGTGACACCTGCGAGGGACTATAGTTGAGTCGCCTAGTCGCGTTAGGGTGACACCTGCGAGGGACTATAGTTGAGTCGCCTAGTCGCGTTAGGGTGACACCTGCGAGGGACTATAGTTGAGTCGCCTAGTCGCGTTAGGGTGACACCTGCGAGGGACTATAGTTGAGTCGCCTAGTCGCGTTAGGGTGACACCTGCGAGGGACTATAGTTGAGTCGCCTAGTCGCGTTAGGGTGACACCTGCGAGGGACTATAGTTGAGTCGCCTAGTCGCGTTAGGGTGACACCTGCGAGGGACTATAGTTGAGTCGCCTAGTCGCGTTAGGGTGACACCTGCGAGGGACTATAGTTGAGTCGCCTAGTCGCGTTAGGGTGACACCTGCGAGGGACTATAGTTGAGTCGCCTAGTCGCGTTAGGGTGACACCTGCGAGGGACTATAGTTGAGTCGCCTAGTCGCGTTAGGGTGACACCTGCGAGGGACTATAGTTGAGTCGCCTAGTCGCGTTAGGGTGACACCTGCGAGGGACTATAGTTGAGTCGCCTAGTCGCGTTAGGGTGACACCTGCGAGGGACTATAGTTGAGTCGCCTAGTCGCGTTAGGGTGACACCTGCGAGGGACTATAGTTGAGTCGCCTAGTCGCGTTAGGGTGACACCTGCGAGGGACTATAGTTGAGTCGCCTAGTCGCGTTAGGGTGACACCTGCGAGGGACTATAGTTGAGTCGCCTAGTCGCGTTAGGGTGACACCTGCGAGGGACTATAGTTGAGTCGCCTAGTCGCGTTAGGGTGACACCTGCGAGGGACTATAGTTGAGTCGCCTAGTCGCGTTAGGGTGACACCTGCGAGGGACTATAGTTGAGTCGCCTAGTCGCGTTAGGGTGACACCTGCGAGGGACTATAGTTGAGTCGCCTAGTCGCGTTAGGGTGACACCTGCGAGGGACTATAGTTGAGTCGCCTAGTCGCGTTAGGGTGACACCTGCGAGGGACTATAGTTGAGTCGCCTAGTCGCGTTAGGGTGACACCTGCGAGGGACTATAGTTGAGTCGCCTAGTCGCGTTAGGGTGACACCTGCGAGGGACTATAGTTGAGTCGCCTAGTCGCGTTAGGGTGACACCTGCGAGGGACTATAGTTGAGTCGCCTAGTCGCGTTAGGGTGACACCTGCGAGGGACTATAGTTGAGTCGCCTAGTCGCGTTAGGGTGACACCTGCGAGGGACTATAGTTGAGTCGCCTAGTCGCGTTAGGGTGACACCTGCGAGGGACTATAGTTGAGTCGCCTAGTCGCGTTAGGGTGGCACCTGCGAGGGACTATAGTTGAGTCGCCTAGTCGCGTTAGGGTGACACCTGCGAGTTTTATATTTGTTATCCCCTACTTGCTAAGCGTAAGCTTAGTGTGTGTGGTTCTGTGGTGTAGGTGACGACAGAGTTACAGGTGAGAGCTATGTGGAAAGCTAGGATTGGGATGCAGTCGAGGCATCTACGCGGTATGCAGTGTAGGCAGTGGCGGGGCGCCTCGACCAGGATCTTTGGGGGTGGTTTTGGTTCGGTACTTTGGGATTTTGTATAGTTTTCTATATATTCTGGATGTTGAAGGGTTGAATGTTGTGTTGGGTTTGATTTTGTAAGTGTGATTGGGAACTGATTTGGATCGTGTTTATAAATGTTTGATTTTTTTTAGGATTTGGTTTTTAGTATATTTCAACCGTTACGCTGCCCGTTTTTTTTACAAGCAACGTCGGGTTTGTTTGTTTCCAAGTTTTTATTAATATTTTCTGAGTCGAGATTTTAACGAAAAATATTTTAAATTACGTTTTAAACGCGGGTTGGTTAGCAAAGTGGGGGGGGTTACATTTACAAATTTAAAATGGGAAATTATCGATTATGACCATGAATTATACATTTTTTTATGTGAAACCTTAAAGTATCAAATTTAACAATCTAAACCTTAAACTATTAAAAAAACATAACAAAATAAACCCTACCGTCCGTCCGATCTGCGTCCGGTATCCATTTTGGCTGTATATCGGATAGACGAAAAACAATAGCGTCTGTCTATTTTAAATCTTTTGCCGTATAGCGGACGGGCGTTTCAAAATAGAGACCGTCCGGTAAATATTACAGATGGACACATGAAAAATTCATCGATCCGTACATAAGTTTTGCCGTGGTAGTCGACGAGCAGATGGGACGGACTCTGTATTTAAGCATCCTTTTGTTATTATGTATGTACGTCCATTATTTTTAAGGCATTTTAGAAACAGACAGACATTCTAAATTATGGCGAAAATGGACGGACGTTTAAATACAGCGTCCGTCCGTTCTCGAGATTTATATTGAACCAGAGGCTAAAATTTGACATTTCACCAGGCCAAAAAATGATTTTCTCTTGACCCTCTTGCAAAATTTTTATAGATTTGCGACTGAAAAACGCTTCAGGTAATAGCTTTCTCCATTCTAATTGATTTAGTTCAATTTTTATCGTAAATTTGCATCTATTTTTATTTTTACCAGACGGACCCACTGAAATAGCGTCCGTCCAGTAAACAGCCTAGAAGACAGTTTCAAATAGGCTAGAAATTACGAGTTATTTCGAGTTATTTAAAGCTAATTTAAAAAATTCTCAAATTGCAGAATATACTGAAATGACAGACAAAGACAGATGGGCTGTTAGACGAAAGTTTGCCCCGAGTCGTGCACCTTCAACTTTACAAGCTGGACCCTCAACTTCCAAATTATTTATGACAAAAATTGAACTAAATCAATCAGAATTGAGAAAGCTATTGCCTGAAGTGTTTTTTAATCACAAATCTGTAAAAATTTTGCAGGACGATCGAGAGAAAATCATTTTTCGGCGTGGTGAAATGTCAGATTTCAAACTCTAGTTCGATATAAATCGAGAGAACAGACAGACGCCGTATTTAAGCGTCCGTCCATTTTTGCCCTAATTTAGAACATTCGTCCGTTTTTATAAAATGCCTTACAAATAACGGACGGACATACAGAATAACAGACGGATGCTTAAATACAAAGTCCGTCCGATCCGCGTGTCGACTGCCACGGTAAAACTTACGTACGGACGGACGAATTTTTCATGTGTCTGTCCGTAATATGTACTGAACAGTCTCTATTTTGAAACGTCTGTCCGGTATACGGCAAAAGATTTAAAATGGACGGACACTATTGTTTTTCTTCCATCCGATATACGGCCAAAATGGATACCGGACGATAGGGTTTATTTTGTTATGTTTTTTTATAGTTTAAGATTTGGATTGTTAAATTTCTTACTTAAACTTTTCACATAAAAAACGTATACTTCACGGTCATAATCGATAATTTTCCATTTAAAATTTAAACATCTAAGTCCTTATCAAGGAAACAGCAAAGCTCTAACAGAAAGTAAATCACTACTGGCCTCCTCAAGTCTCCGCTGAATCTATCTACTAATCTCTTTACCTGGATTGGAAGGGAGTTGTTGAGGTGAGTGATTAAGTAGAAAAGTTATACCTAATGCATCTTGTTTTAAAAATGGGTTTCTATCTATATTTCAAAACATGTTTTCATTTTAAAACTATGCATGAGTATACAAAACTATTAAGGAAACCTCTTTCATTCTTTTCATCAAACAGGCTCCACGAGCCCTCACTGAGGTAGTTATAAAATATGCCACGTACATAAATGTCTATACATGAAAATAAACCTTACTGTTTTCCACAAAAACAATGTCCTCAGTGAAAATGGAGACACAGAAAAACAGTGATATGAAAACCCAATAACGTCCCATGAGACCGAAGGAAACTATGACAGCAGTAATGCCCCGGGTTTTTTTAGGATAAATTAATTAATTTATTTTGTGTTAATTATTGGGTTATTTGTCGGATCTCTCGGGAGTTCTGATGGAGAGGTTTAAAGTGAGCGTGAAGTGAGAGTCAATTTATGGAAAATTGACAAACGAAGAATGGAATTTGACGGGATTTCGAAGGGGCAAAAAGGTAAGCAACAATTATTATTGTTATTTTTAAAGAAAATATTGATATTTTCTTTAAAACAACTGAATGGCTCAAAGCCATTCAGTTGTTCCCCGTGGGAAAAAAGCAGAGCAGAGAAGGAGGGAGAGAAGGGCGACGATCGTCGATCAAACCACCGACAAATTCCAACGTTTTCTGGTCAGGCGACAGCGGCGAACCAAGGGCTGACGTTTCTGGCTGTCTCCACGCACAAACCTACCGGTAAGACTCAGCTTTTGCCCTATTTTGGTTTTGTTTGAGGCCGTGGGTGACGAGCTTGCTTGGGCTCTGATCACCGGCTATTTTTGGCTATTCTCGACATTGAATGGCCAGGCTTAGGCCGGTGTGAATCGTCGGGCAAGGAGGAGGCTCTGGTTGAGTTTAAAACTGAGGACTCCAATGTGTGGGATTCAGGTTTTCCTGTGTGAAGCCTTGGAATTTTGTTAAATTATGCTAATTGGGTGTGAGGGTGGTCGATTGGTGAAGAAATTGGTGGAATTGGGTTGGAGTTGAAATTTTGGACGTTTTAGTGTAAAAAATGGTTCTGTTTTTGGAGGTTTTGACCTAGCTATGGTTATTCGTTTTAAATTCTTCCTGGTATGTTGAATTAGGTTCTTAGGGGAGTACATGGCAGCTGAAATCAAGTCATTCCGATAAGCGTAGAAAACATTATGCGCGTTCAAAGTTTCGTAATGGTTTAAACCAAACCAAGTTAGTGACCCGTTTAGTTGAGTATGAGTTGGGTTAAGTTAGAAATATTAGTTTTAGGTTGAATTGGCGAGTTTAAGCCTAAGTACTAATGAGGATTTTTAATTATGCTATGTGAAGCCGTAGGTGACATTACATGCAAAACCCGAACGAGCTAGGACGCTAGGTAAGTAGTAGTGTGAGAGCGAATGCCTGAGAGTCACCCAGAAGGGCTAACACCACAGTTGTTTGCATGTTGAGAGTCGTGTGCATGTTGTGAGTAACGTGTATGTGATATGATGTGATGTGTGAGTGCAGTCATTGTTAGTTGGTTATGGTTAGCAGGCATCATGTTTTAAAAATTAGGCAAATTGTTTTGAGCATGTTTTAAGCACGAGAGAGTAGTGGATGTGAGGTACGGTGAGGACAAGCGATAGTGGACTAGAGTGTGACTTGGGGGCCCTGCTTCCAGGATGAGCTGGAGCAGTGATGACGTGCCGATGGCAGCGCGGTGTATCAACCGACTGCCCCGGACGGTTGCACTTCGAGTCGAGACAGTGGCTGGAATGTGACTTATGGGCCCCGCATCCGGGACGAGCTGGAGCAGTGACGACGTGCCAATGGCAGCGCGGTGTATCAAAAGACTGTCTCGGGCGATTGCATTCCGAGTCAGGACAGAGGGGTTTTGGTGTGACTCATGGGCCCCGTTCCTGGAGGAACGGGGACGGCGGCGACTTGCCGGTATACAGTGCGGTGTACAAACTGACTGCTCGATGAGATTACATTCCAAACCTCAGTGAGATACGATGTGGTGAGGTGATGACAACGTGTGTAGAGACGTGCATGTGTTAGGATTGCATAACCAGTTTTCATACTTTATGTTTATTTTCAGCACTCTACTTTCTAAGCTTTGAGCTTACAATGTTTGTTCTATGGTGTAGGTACTCTGGAGCAGGAGGGTGAGTACCGAGAGCCTGACCAGGGGTAGATGGCAGTTGGTGCCGTGCGATCAGGTCCCCGACTGATAGTAGTGTTAGGGCGACCCGACCCATGGAGCCGTGGCATAGTGTTGATAGGGAGTAGGATTTCTTTTGTTTGTTTTGGGACATTAGGTATTTTGTTGTATATAGTCATAGTTCAGGGTGATGTGTCACCCTATACTGTGAATTTTCTTCATTTTGGTCAATAGCATTTTCTTGCTCATATGATGATTGTTTGGAGATCTCGTAGGTTGGTTAGATGGTTAGGAATATTCTGGATTTATGTTATGCAGGTGCTTAACATTTTTGGGGGCGCCATTTCAGACGTTACTTTGTCGAAATTTTTGGAGAGAACGCCGTGGTGCCTAACGAATCGGATTAAGAGAATGTAGTTGATTGAAGAAAACAGTTTACAGTTGGCGAGATTGTAGTCTAGGGAGTCGTTTAACTCAGAGTAGTCCCTGTGTACACCGGGAACCCGGGTGGATTTTCGGGGTGTTACAGCTATGGTATCAGAGCCATGGGGTCAACGTCGTTCAGTGGATTACGTAACACCATCAGCCGCTGCTTGGGAGCGCTTCACCAACTTTAAGTATTTCTTAGAACCCTAGTATATTTTTGACTTACGATAGTGTTAAATGATTAAGGGATAGGGAAATAAGCCGAGAGGGTGTAGAGGACGGGGACGACCTAGGAGGGAGGTAGATGCCCAGGCTGAGACTAGGGGATAGCCACAGAGAGAGATAGACGAGAGAGACGACGCTATCATGCAGTTGACAGAGTTGGTCACTCGCCAGTCCCAGCAGTTAGAGCGCCAGTCCAGCAGTTAGAGCAATTTTTAAGTAGGGGGGATCAAGGGCAGTCCAGTGATGGCGCTGCTGCGGCGGGCCGCGAGGGGGACAGGTTTCATAGGTTGCAGCCCCCAGTCTTTGACAGATCATCTTCGGACCCACTCATTGCCGAGGAGTGGATTCAAAGGATGGAAGACCTGATGAGTTATGCCAAGGTGGATGATCGGGACAGGGTTTCCAGTGCAGTTTTCCACTTGGCAGGGGACGCCCGATTCTGGTGGGACACAGTGAAGGCCACCGTTGATGTGAGTAAGATGATGTGGGAGGAGTTTCAGGCAGTGTTCCTCGGAAAATACTTCAGCCACTCGGTCAAAACCACAAAAATGGTCGAGTTTACTCAGTTGAAGTAGAAGGTACAGTGGCAAATTATGTGCGGCAGTTTAAAGCCTTGTCGAGATTTGCCAGTCACCTAGTGAGCCTAAACGAGAACAAGGTGCACCAGTTTGTTCAGGAGCTGAAGCCGGAGATATATATGGGTGTCAGGATAGCGGGAACTCAGGATGTGCCTTATGACAGGGTGGTTGCCAAGGCACTGGATATTAAGGAGGCTAGCATGAAGCTTCCTTGTTATAGAGATCAGCCTAGGGAATAGTCGCGACGTCCCTTTCAGGGGTTAGTGCCTCAGTCATTGAGGGGCACACCTCAGCCGCAGCAGAGGGGCTAGAAGAGGCCCAATGAGAGCCAGATTAGTCAGGGGAGCGTTTATTTTCAGATCAGATGGTGCGAGGGAATATAGTGACTGTGGGAGGGGACAACATTATGCCGATTTAATCATACTCCACATGAAGGGGTATGAGGTTATTTTGGGTATGGATTGGCTATTTAGACATCATGCCTCGATAGACTGCAGGACTCGGGAGATTCATTTCCAAGCCCCAAATGGAGAAAGTTCCTCATTTGAGTAGGATTCCTGCAGTATCTGCACTGAGAGCCCGCCAATTATTACGAGATGGATGTTTGGGCTTTCTGGCTAGCGTTAGAGATGGACAGTATCAGGCAGAGGCCCAATTACAGGACATCATAGTTGTGCAGGATTTTCTGGAGGTGTTTCTCGAGGACTTGCCAGGTTTGCCCCTGATAGAGAGATTGAGTTCGTCATCAATGTGTACCCGGGGCTGAACCGGTGTGTAAGAACCCGTATAGATTGGCGCCTACTGAGCTGAAAGAGTTGAAGGCGTAGTTGAAGGAGTTGACGGATAAGGGCTTTCATAGCCCTAGCTTTTCGCTGTAGGGTGCACCGGTGTTATTTGTGAAGAAGAAGGACGGATCCCTACGTATGTGCATCGATTACAGGGAGTTGAATAAGCTGACAGTGAAGAACAGGTATCCATTGCCGAGGATAGACGACTTTTTTGATTAGCTTCACGGTGCACAAGTATTTTCTAAGATTGATTTGAGGTTCGGCTATTATTAGCTGAAGGTGCGGGAGGAAGATGTACCGAAGACGTCTTTCAAAACGAGATATGGACACTTTGAGTTTTTGGTTGTCTTTTGGACTGACCAATGCCCGACAGTTTTTATGGATCTGATGAACCGGGTGTTCAATGAGTATTTGGACAGGTTCGTGATAGTGTTTAATGATAATATTTTGATTTATTCGCGGACCGAGGAGGAGCACATGGAACACTTGGGGATTGTGCTGTCTGCTTTGAAACAGCACCAGTTGTATGCCAAATTTTCCTAGTGTGAGTTTTGGCTGGATAGAGTTAATTTCTTGGGGCACGTCATCTTCTGTGATGGCATTTCTGTGGACCCGGTGAAGGTTCAGGCGGTGCAGGAGTGGCCTCGACCGACCAGTGCGAGTGAGATTCGTAGTTTTCTTGGATTGGTAGGCTATTATCAGAGATTTATTGAGGGATTCTCCAAGATTGCAGCCCCGATGACTCGTTTGACCAGGAAGAATGCGAAGTACTGTTGGTTTGAGGATTGTGAGAGCAGGTTTCAGACTCTGAAGCAAAAGTTTACCTCAACTCATGTACTAGTGCTACCGGTGGAGGGTGTGAGGTTCAGTATTTATTGTAATGCATCCAGGATCGGTTTGGGGTGTGTATTGATGCAGAGTGGGAAGGTTATTGCTTATGCTTCTAGGTAGCTGAAGACGTATGAGCAGAATTATCCCACTCACGACTTGGAGCTAGCAGGGTTGCTCTTTGCACTAAAGATTTGGCGGCATTACCTATACAGGGCAGTAGTGTGAGGTATTTTCTTACCACCAAAGCTTGAGGTATATTTTCACACAGAAGGAGCTGAATCTGAGGCAGAGGAGGTGGCTTGAGCTGGTGAAGGAGTACAATTTGGAAATCAAGTAGCATTCCAGGAAGGCAAATGTAGTGGCAGATGCTTTGAGCCGGGTGATAGTTTCAGCTTCAGCTTCTGCTATGGTGGCTACTATGCTGGCTGAGCTATATATTGAGCTGCAGAGATTTGGTGTCAAGGTAGTTTCTAACCTTGCAGTTACTCTTTCGGCTATGTCATTGAGGCCGACCATACTGGACAGGATTAAACTGGCTCAGGTAGACGACTCTGAGTGCAGCGAGATCAAGGCGAGTATGAAGGCTGGTGCTAGGTCCGAGCTCCGCTATTCTGAGGATGAGATTCTGAAATTTCGGGACAGGTGGTACGTTCCGAAGGATGAGGAGCTGAGGAAGGATATATTGGCAGAGGCCCATTCTTCTCCTTTCTCTGTGCATCTGGGGTGTAATGCCCCCGAACCCGACCCGGCTCAGTGCGCTACTTTGCTAAGCTATCCCGCGTTTAAAACGACGTTTAAAATAATTTTCGTAAATTATTCGATTCAGTTTTTAGATTTTTATAACCCTCGATTTTTTGTTGGAAAATGTGCCCAAAATACTTTTAAAATATGTCGGAAAAGGTCGGGTAAAAACATAGCATTGCGCCCAGCCCGACCGATCGCGCGCCCAGCCTGATCGATCGGGCCTTGTCAGGCTCCTTCGGCCAAAATGCCCCCTTTTTCGACCGTTCATCACTTTTCTTCATTTTTCATCGAGCCAAACACCTCCAAATCACCTGAAAATTTAACCACACAATCCCGACACCCTCGACTCTGTGTCCCATAAAAATCTTAGAAAACCAACTTAAAACGGATAACGAAAAAAATAGAGAATGGGAACTCGATGTTATTTGTTTTAAAGCCAAAACGAGCGGCATAACGCCTAAAACTTCCAAAACCCAAAACCTGAAAATACACATTTATAAAACCATCTTTTATACAGACAAATCCCACAAAACAACTACATTATTTTTACAAATTCCAAATAGGTAAAAACTATACAATGCAAAATACCGTTCTACCCATATCTCTCCGAAGATCATGGTCGAGACGCCCCGACAATTGTCTGCACCGGCATACCGCGTACTTCAACGTCTATGTCCCAACCCTAGCTTTCCTCATAGCTCAAACCTGTAATGAAGTCGTCACTTACATCACAGAACACAAAACGTAAGCCTAATGCTTAGTAAGTAGGGAATAAAGAATGCAACCACATACAATGCACCCACAACTCTCACACACAACCCTAACACATGTAGTTTCTAACTCTCTAACTCTCGATTGTATGCATCACGTTCTCACTTCACTAATTGTAGGTGTACCTCTCTCATAGAAAATCCATTCTACTCGAGACACATCGTACCTCGCTCGTAGAATATCCATTCTACTCGAGACACATCGTACCTCTCTCGTAGAATATCCATTCTACTAGAGACACATCAGCGTACCTCTCGAGCAGAAATCCTTCTACTCGAGACACATCGGCGTACCTCTCGAACAGAAATTCTTCTACTCGAGACACATCGGCGTACCTCTCGAGTAGAAATCCTTCCACTCGAGACACATCGGCGTACCTCTCGAGTAGAAATCCTTCCACTCGAGACACATCGGCGTACCTCTCGAGTAGAAATCCTTCCACTCGAGACACATCGGCGTACCTCTCGAGTAGAAATCCTTCCACTCGAGACACATCGGCGTACCTCTTGAGTAGAAATCCTTCCACTCGAGACACATTTGCATATCACAATATTGCATATCTTACATTTCATTCACACAATTCAAAACATGTTAAACTCGTATTTTCGTAAGTCAAAACCATGATACATGTCACACACGATGCTCAACACAACACCAAACACAACCAACAAACAAACAAATCTCTACCGTTCAGTGGTGTAGGCCCGAAGGCAAAACACAAACATCCTCTACTTACCTGAACTCCTGCACCGCACTTACTCGCCTCGGCTATGTAAATTTCCCAACTCGGTAACCTATCACAATCACCAAAATTCACTTAAGCATCACAATTCACTTCTAAATAACATTTAATCTAACTCTAACTACAAACAACTAACTTTAACATAACTCAATCTAAAATCCCGATTTTCCCACATTTTCGGTATCCAAACTTCAATCGACCATAACTCTCTCATTTTTCAACAGATTTCAACGTGCCACCCCAATCCGTAAATCTCTACACGTCTATTATCCATTGAAACACTCAAATCAAAACAGAATCGGCCTACTTAATACCAAATTCTAGTTTTTGTACAACTCTCTCCTATTCTCCCATCTAATTTCATAAACCATCCAAACTAACCTATCTAACATTTAAACAACCAAATTAGAAAGAAAATCATCAAAGGAAACAAGAATTTCAGAGCTCCATTCTAGGGTTTCTCAAACTCTCCTAAAACTCACCCAAAACACATAAAAAACACTCACAATCTTCACCTAGGGTTATCATCAACAAAACCCATAAAAACTTACCTTGAAACCTTGAAAAAACTTGAAAGAAATGGAGGAGAGAAAGAGATCTAGAGTTGCTGGTTTTTCGTGGGAAGAATAGAGGAAGAAGATGAATACTTCCTTGGAATTTTGTCTTTTAACTCCACATTTTTTCTACTTTACCTTTTTGCCACAAACTTTTACATTTTTGTAAAAGAACCACTCCCTCTCAAGCATCACTCTAATCCAACATGGAAGCCCTAAATTTCCACCTTTTTGTTCTATTAAATTTACCTTTATATCTTTTGACTTTTCAACCACTCTTTTTAAAATTTGACTTTTCAACTTTACTTTTAAATCTTTCCTTAGTCCTTTGACTTTCAACACTTTTTTTTTCTCTTCCTCATACTCACGTGGAACACTTCACCTCCCTCACATTCCCTTTCAATTTACTCATTAAGTCAAAGCAAGTCAAAGCACAAAGTCTATATATAATAAAACACCAATTACTTAAATTTTAGCTTCCAACTCTATAGTTTTTCTCTCCCAACATCACTCTCTAACTCAATAACTTAGGATAACACTTGAACTAACACTAAACCCTCACAACATCCCCTAACTAGGCCTGCGTATGTTATAGGAAATTTTCGGATGTTACACTAGGAGCACTAAGATGTACAAGAACCTGAAGCAGCATTTTTGGTGGCCCAATATGAAACGTGAGGTGGCTATGTATGTTGAAGCTTGTGTAGTATGCCAGCAGGTGAAGGCGGTGTCTGGATTTTGTGGTCAGCTGTTAAGGTGTTGTGCACCAAGGAGATTTCCTTGGTCAAGGTGTTGTGGCGCTACAGCAATGTGGTGGAGACCACTTGGGAGCAACGGCAGGGCATGGAGCGACAGTTTCCTGAGTTATTCGGTACGTGAATTTTAGGGACAAAATTCCTATAAGGTGGCGTGGATGTATTACCTTGAATTTTTTCATGATAAATTCATTAATTTGTTTTGTGTTAATTATTGGGTTATTTGTTGGATCTCTCAGGAGTTCCGATGGAGAGGTTTAAACCGAGCGTGAAGTAAGAGTCAATTTATGAAAAATTGACAAACGAAGAACGGAATTTGACGGGATTTTGAAGGAGCAAAACGATAAGCAACAATTATTATTGTTATTTTTATTTATTTTTAAAGAAAATATTGATATTTTCTTTAAAACAACTGAATGGCTCGAAGCCATTCAGTTGTTCCCCGCGGGCAAAGAGCAGAGCAGAGAAGGAGGGAGAGAAGGGCGACGATCGCCGATCAAATCGCCAACGAATTCTGACGTTTTCCAGTCAGGCGACGGCGGCGAACCAAGGGCTGACGTTTTCGGCTGTCTCCACGCACAAACCAACCGGTAAGACTCGGTTTTTGCCCTATTTTGGTTATGTTCGAGGCCGTTAGTGACGAGCTTGGCTTGGGCTCCAATCACCGACCATTTTTGGCTATTCTCGGTGTTGAATGGTCGGGCTTATGCCGGCGTGAATTGTCGGGCAAGAAGGGGGCTCGAGTTGAGTTGAAAACTGAGGACTCCAATGTGTGGGATTCGGGTTTTCCTGTGTGAAGCCTTGGAATTTTGTTAATTTATGCTAATTGGGTGTGAGGGTGGTCGATTGGTGGAATTGGGTTGGAGTTGAAATTTTGGACGTTTTAGTGTAAAAACTGATTCTGTTTTTGGAGGTTTTGACTAGCTATGGTTATTCGTTTTAAATTCTCTCCTGGTATGTTGAATTAGGTTGTTAGGGGAGTACGTGGCCGCCAAAATCGAGTCATTCTGATAAGCGTAGAAAACGTTATGTGCGTTCTAAGTTTCGGGTCAGTTTTAACCGAACCAAGTTAGTGACCCGTTTAGTTGGGTATGAGTCGGGTTAAGTTAGAAATATTAGTTTTAGGTTGAATTGGCGAGTTTAAGCCTAAGTACTAACGAGGATTTTTAATTATGCTAGGTGAAGCCGTAGTTGACATTACGTGCCAAACCGAAACGAGCTAGGATGCTACGTAAGTAGTAGTGTGGGAGCGAATGCCTGAGAGTCTCCCAGAACGGCATACACCAAAGTTGTTTGCATGTTAAGAGTCGTGTGCATGTTGTGAGTACCGTGTATGTGATGTTATGTGTGAGTGCAGTCATTGTTAGTTGGTTATGGTTAGCGTGCATCATGTTTTAAAAGTTACGGAAAATATTTTGAGCATGTTTTAAGTACGGGAGAGTAGTGGATGTGAGGTACGATGTGGACAAGTGACAGTGGATTGGAGTGTGACTTGGGGGCCCCGCTTCCGGGACGAGCTGGAGCGATGGCGACGTGTCGATGGTAGTGCAGTGTATCGATCGACTGCCCCGGGCGGTTGCACTTCGAGTCGAGACAGTGGCTGGAATGTGACTTGTGGGCCCTGCATACGGGACGAGCTGGAGCGGTGACGACGTGCCGACGGTAGCGCGGTGTATCGACCGACTGTCTCGAGCGGTTGCATTCCGAGTCGGGATAGGTGGGTTTGGGTGTGACTCATGAGCCCCGTTCTTGGAGGAATTGGGACGGCGACGACGTGCCGGTATATAGTACGGCGTACGAACCGATTGCCTGATGCGGTTACATTCCAAACCTCAGTGAGATGCGGTGAGGTGATGACAACGTGTGTAGAGACGTGCATGTGTTCGGATTGTATAACCAGTTTTCATACTTCATGTTTATTTTCAGAACTCTACTTTCTAAGCTTTGAGCTTACAGTGTGTGTTCTATGGTATAGGTACTGTGGAGCAAGAGGGTGAGTACCGAGAGCCTGACCAGGGGTAGATGGCAGTTGGTGACGTGCGATTAGGGCCCCGGCTGATAGCAGTGTTAGGACGACCCGACCCATGGAGCCGTGGCATGGTGTTGATAGGGAGTAGGATTTCTTTTGTTTGTTTTGGGACATTGGGTATTTTGTTGTATATAGTCATAGTTCAGGGTGATATATCACCATATACTGTGGATTTTCTTCATTTTGGTCGATAACATTTTATTATTGATATGATGATTGTTTGGAGATCTCGTAGATTTGTTAGATGGTTTGGAATATTCTGGATTTATGTTATGCATGTACTTAGTATTTTGGGGGCACCATTTCAGCGTTAGTCTGCCGAAATTTCCAGGGAGAACGCCGTGGTGCCTAACGAATCAGATTAAGAGAACGTAGTGGATTGAAGAAAACAGTTTACAGTGGGCGAGATAGTAGTCTAGGGAGTCGTTTAGCTAAGAGAAGTCCCTGTGCGCACCGGGAACCCGGCTGGGTTTTCGGGGCGTTACAACAGCAATCAAAAGATCAAGCTCGCACTCGAGTAACCGGCGACCAACAATCAGCCACCACATCAACTCAAACACTCAACACCCTTATTAGGTTTAGGGATTCGAAACCCAAGGTACGCATCATCGCCGCCTTACTGTCATTTTCCAAACATGCAAACAATACCACCTTTACACAATAGAAGGTGTAACAGATAGCCCCATGATACAGTACACAGCAACCTTGCAATCTTTCGAAATAAAGAGTGACCCTTTTCAAATGGCACTCCCCTATCACCTTATACCTTCTCAGCCAATCTATTTCCAAAATTATATCAAACTTGTTAATCAGTAAGACAACTAAATTTACTGAAAACTTATGGTCATCAATGACAACACAAACAGACCTACATATGGAAGACACTCAATCACAAACACCCAATGAGTGCTAAGTACTAACAGAGACTTCATCTCCTTAACGGTCATCCCTTACATCAACACAAATATAGAGGAAATAAAAGAGTTTGTCGACCCAGTATCGAACAACTCTCGAAAAAGAGTGAGAGATAAAAATGATACTGTCAATGACTCTTTGATCAGGCTGGTCATAATATCTCTCATCTCCAGTTTCTATATAACCTTGACCCGACATCTTTCATTTCCCCTTGTGGTCCATCCCATGACCATCTTTAACAAAACAAGGACCACCTCCACTGCTATGAACCGATTGTCTCCCAAACTCTTCTAACTTCTATAGGGGATACTAATTCGAACCATAACTCTACTGGTAAACCGGCAACCTTTGCAAATCAGGACTGGTAGGCTGATACTACTAGAACAACTGACCCCCAGCGCCACGTCCACCTCCAGAAGTGGCTCTAGTAGCACTACCCGAAAAAGAAGAAAAAGACTAACGGTGTGGTTGCTGCTGGTTTTGCTATTGATTCTACGGGAAAATTTTTTTTATGTGCCCTTGCTGTGCACAAGTACAGCAAGTATAGGGACTAAAGCAGCTGCTGCTAGATGACCCACTACTAGAACCTGGTTTTGACCACCACTAAATCCTTATCCTTGAAACTTCCCTTGGTTCTTCTTCGTCACCTTCCTATCTTCTGTCTATGCAACCTTCTCTTGATAGCTTTTGTAGTTTGCATCAAACACTCTCTCCATCGTCTAAGAAGCCTCAATAACCTCGATGAGGGAACTAAATTGAAGAACAGCTACACTGTGCTGAAACTTTGGCCTCAAGCCCTGCTGAAAATTCACAATTTGTGTCCGCTCAGACATCTCATTGGAATAGAGAAACAATTCCAAAAATTGAGCATAGCACTCTATCACTGTCATACTTCCCTAGGTTAAGTCATTGAAGGCCCTCATCCTAGCATGCTGATGGCTATGGCTACTGTACTAACTCTGGAAAACCTCAGTAAAATCCTTCCACTCTATGGCACAAACGTCAAAGATTTCCTGCATTGCTAACCCATTGCCGTCTTCTTGAAATAGTGGGTAGCAATTCAAACTTGGTACTCGCCCTAAACTTTCAAGGTCTCAAAATTTCTCTCCATCTTTTAGAGCCAACTCTCTGCTTCTTTTGAATTTGTATCACCCTCAAACACAGACAGATTAACCTAGCAAACTCTCTGAAGTAGGCCATCAGAGTCTTGCTGGGGTTCTGAGTCATGCTACCACTTGAAAGGTTTCACAATGCCTCTATCATGGTTGTGATAACATTAACGGTGCTTTCTTGGGCGGGGTTATGGAAATTCCTTCTCGGAAGCATTCTTATCTAAAAAGAAACCAACACCAAGGCTAAGAAATTTCCTCACACTGTAGATTCGTCATAAAACTTACACTATTATACTTTAAGGGAAATCACTTCTGGGATGTGTGCGGAAACCTAAATCCTAATACAAAAATTTTCTATCATTACCTAGGGACGGGCAAGAGAAGAGATAACTTTTCCTACCCATATCAAATAGAACATGTTGAGCCAAATCTTCTTCATGTAAAACCTGTTTTATTTAGATTGGAAAAATTGTACGGTTTTATGAAACCATGTCCTATGGCTCAAATCTGTAGTCAATCCTATTTACAATAATAGTAGTTGACAATTGAATCTTATTTTTCCCATTTTTTTTCATTTTCATATCTGTAATAGTGTGAAAAAAAGGAAGATCCAATTCCAAGTTGTTCAAGAATAGTGGAATAGTGGCATTTTTGTCATAAAACTTACATTATTATACTTTAAAGGAATCACTTCAAGGATGTGGGTGGAAACCTGACTCTGATACCAAATATTTCTGTCACGACTCGGGGATGGACTGTAGCAGAAAATTTGGGTCGGAGGACCCGATTCCCTCGATGGGAACTTGGTCACCAGGTTAAGGCTAGATTTGCCGCGATGGTCTCTTAAATATATACAAAGTCAAAACCCATACATAAACAGACCGATACCCACATAGTAAAATCCTAAACAGGTGGTGTAATAAAAAAAATATTTAACAGCATTCAACCGTACAAGAAGGTAAAGAAATCCAATCAACCTATTAGGTTTACAAACCCAAGTTAAACAAGTAAATTCTTACCATGAGATACAAATAAAGTTTTAGTAGAAAATACATAACTAGCAGTCTCCCCCTAGAGCTAACCACCCTTCTATTTACTTGATTGGGAGGGAGAGTTTTGGGGTAAGTGACTATTTCAGTAGAAACGTTATACTAAATACATATTGATTTAAAAATGAGTTTTATCTTCATTTCAAACCGTGATTGAATTCAAAACCATGCATGAGTTTAGAAAGCTATTAAGAGAAACTCTTTTTTCTTCCTTTTATCAAAACCAGCTCCACGAGACCTCAGTGAGATAGTTATAAAATATGTCACATACATAGGTTGTTATACATTGAAAATAAACAATGCATGAGTTTAGAAAGCAATTAAGAAAACCTCTTTTTTCTTCTTTTTATCAAAACCAGATCCACGAGCCCTCAGTAAGGTAGTTATTAAACATGCCACGTATATAGGTTGCTACACATTGAAAATAAACATCACTGTTTTCCATAGAAAACATCATTAGTGAAAAAGGAGTGTCACACAAAGATCCCACCAACACAAATCATAGAAAACCGGTGATCTAGAGACCCAACAATGCCTCATGAGACCAAAGGAAAATCGTGACAGCGATCCAATGATCAATCTCATCACCCAAGACCGGCGATTGACAGTTAGCCACGACATCACTTGCACAATCATCACACTGATTAGGTTTAGGGATTCAAAACCCAAGAAGCGCGTCATCACTGCTCTACTGCCATTTTTAGCACGTGCAAACAATACAACATTCTCACAACTGAAGGTGTAACAGGATAGCATCGTCATGTTTTGACACCAAAACTATCCAAAGCCTCAAGAGGATTCATCTTTCCAACATATCACAACAAATCATATATTATGCATGTTGAAAATAAACGTGAGAAAATTATACATACATATACATCTGAAAAACCAACATGCTGGCGACCAGGCCCCGTCACATTTTTATAGGTGGCAATTCATGAAAATAAAGTTTTGAAAACAATGCAATGTAATGCAAAAAGTAAAAAGATCTTTATCTCGACGATGGTTGCTCCTCTTACGCACATGAGCGGCAACCTACTGAACTAACTCAAAGTCTGCGAACTCAATCGAGTCTAAAAAAAATCAGTACCATAAATATCATTTTCGAACATTAGAAAAATATGGATTGGTCATATATCGAGCTAGGAACCTAAATCGAAAGAGATCGACTAAGAAATGATGAAAATCCTCATTAAATAACTATGCGGGAGCCCATAATGCAGCTATAGGAGTCCAGGTTCCATTTGCGGAGCTCAAGGTTCTACTGTGAGACTCTAGGTTTTATTGTGGGGACTCCTGGTTCGACTACAGGACTCCTCAGTGGACTCTGGGACTCCACACTCAAAAAAGTATGCCCATAAACATTGTTCCAGCGACAGATTTTGCAAGAAACTTGTCATTTTCACAAATTTTCATCTCCAAAATGTTAAACACACTATCTAAACTCCAAATATATCAATATGAACTAGATATAAACAATGGATTCGAGTTTCCAAACTTGAATCCGACTTTCACAAAACCTCAAACTTTAACTATGAAAATAGGGAGTTCCAGTGACTTACCCACAAAGTTTTTCACGAAATTCGTTGCTTGTTGTCTAGGGAACACAACTCGGGCCTTAGAAATCGACAAATCATTCGCCTGAAACACCTCTCCCTCCCTCTCCCCCCTCTCCCCCTCCCTCCCTCCCTCCCTCCCTCCCTCCCTCAACAAAATAAACCCTTATTCTATTTAAAATGTAATGCCCCGAACCCGCCCCGGGCCCGGTGCGTCACGTTGCAAACAAATCCCGTGTTTAAAACGTGGTTAAAATAATTTTTTCGTAAACTATTCGGCTCGGTTTTGTAAAATTCCCGGCTCGATGTTCGGGTTTTTCGAACCCTCAAATTTTCTTGGAACACGTGTCTAAAATACGTTGGAAAAATGTCGGGTCAAAACATGTTGGAAATCAGGAGAAATTAAAAAAAAAAAACAAGATTTTGCACTAAAAAGGGGGCTGGGCGAGCGCTGGGCGCCAGGCGCGCCCAGCCTGTGCGGCGTGCGCGCTACGCGCGCGCGCGCTGGGGCGCACCAGCGCGCCCCACATCTTGCTTTCCACGACCGATCGTGGCTAAATGCCCGATCGGTCGGGCCTCCTCGGGTTTTCTTCACCCAGAAATTTCCCGACCGCGACCGGTCGTGCCCTGGGCCCGATCGATCGGGCCCGCTTGGGTTTTTCATCACCAAAAACGCCCTAAAATGCCCTTTTTAACCTTTTTCCACCTCCCTACACATTTTAACACTTTTCTACATCCCCAACACCTCCAAAAATTCTGAAAATTTAAACATACCTTCCCGACACCTAAATCTTCGAGTCCCGTAAAAATCTCGGAAAACCGACTTAAAACGAATAAATACAAAAATAGCGAACACGACCCGACGTTAGTTACTTTAAAATCAAAACGGGCAATATAACGGCTAAAACGTTAAATACCCAAAACCTGAAATAAATCCCAGAAAACACACAGCTTCCATCACGAACAACTATACTCACTATCCATCTCCAAATCAACTCGTAAACCCGGTAACATACATACAAAAATGGTTACGAACACAATTTACCCCAACTTAATAAAGTTTCCTAACTTCCACAAAACAACATTTCCACACACCAACAATCCATACCAAAATACTTACAATTTAACTATCCATGTCAAACATTCACCTCCCACTACCCGAGACATCCAGTGGTCAAAACGCCCTGACAATAGCCTGCACCGGCGGACTCCGTACTCCTCCGACTGCAGCCTAATCCTCGGTAGTCTCGTCTACCTCACCTGTATACAAATCGTCACCTACACCACAGAACACACAAAAAGGTAAGCCTAACGCTTAGCAAGTAGGGAAATAATGCACAACACACACTAAATGTTTGACTCAACCCTAACATGCAGTCTCTACACACTCTGTTATTTTCTTTTCGTTTCAATTGCATTTATCTTTCACTTTCAGGTGAATCAAGTAGGCACACGCCCCCACACAGTCCAGGACGGCCACGCCTTGATCCACGGAGCTAGACCGGAGGCACACGTCCCAACACAGTCCAGGACGGCCAACACGAGTCTCCCCCAATCGATCGTAGAATCCTCATTGTGCACTTCAAGCACGAACAGGTCGAGGAATTCATACTCACGACACATTACGTACTTTAACAGGGCATCTCGAATAGAATCCCTCGCGGGGTGCTCAACGAGCCACTTGCCCGACGAAGCTATTCTACTCGAGACCAAGTTGCATATCACTTCTTATCTTTCTTTCACATCATCCTCACCACTCAAACATGCAAAAACTCGTGATTTCGTAGTTTGGAAAACAATGATGCATGACACCCGATGCATAACAAAAGTAAAGCATAACAAACAAACAAACAATCCCTACCGTTCTATGGTGTAGGCCCGAAGGCAACAAACACACGTCCACTACTTACCTGGTTGCTGCTCGATACTTTCTCGCTCACTCCGTCCAACAAAATCAAACGTTCGATCACCTAACAAATAACGACAATTCACTTAGTAACAACCTAAATAAATTGTAAGGATTTTTCTAACTAAACTAATCACACATTTCAACCTAAACTCACAACTTAACTCCAAACCCGATTTTACACCAAAATTGACCGTCCAACTTCAAACGGTCGTAACTCTCTCGTTTTTCAACAGATTTCGACGTGCCACCCCATTTCGGAAACCTCTACACGTCTACTATCCATTGAAACACCCAAAACCCACTAAATTTTACCTTGAAAACACCTTGAAATCCCTTGATGAAAAGAAGAAATGAGGCTTCAATGCTGCCAAGAAAAATCGTGGAGGCAAGGGGAAAAAGATGAATGAACTTAACCTTTTTACCTTTTTAACTAATAACTTTTCTACTTTTTAGTTTCCACCACCAATTTCTTCAAAATTGCAACTTAACCCACTCTTTCCTTTCTCTTTTCTTCCATCGTGGTTGCTTCCTCCTTCCTTTCCTTTCATCCAATTTTTCCTTCATTCCTATTGGTTACAATTTATTTGACTTTTCAACCACAAATAGATTTGCCTTTTAAATTTCCAACAACCAATTTCTATTGGTTTAATTGTTGTTTTGACTTTTCAACCCACCCTTTTGGTTTAAACTTGTTCAATTCTTTTCCCAACTTTCCTTCCAACGTGAGGACCATCTTTAACCATTTCTTTCCAAGTTTTTATTTCACATAATTATTTGCAATTTGATTGGCTTACTTATTTTGACTTTTCAACACTTTTGTTTTAACACTTCAACCTCTTTCACGCTTCCATGCATATCCTTAGCCTTCAATGACTAAATCTCTCATACTTGACCTAGTTAGGACTACGCACGAAATAGAAATTTTCCGGGTGTTACATAAAATAACTAACTTAATTAATTAATTACTATATAAAACATAAATTAATATATTTTATATATTAATTAAAATTCTTTAAATTCCAAATTAACCCAATATCAATTTTCTCAAATTTCATTGAGATAACCAAAGAAGAAGATTTGAAATAAATACACTCAAAGGCAAATATTGATGCTTAGAATGAAGAAGAAGAAGAAGAAATTGATGCTCGAGATATTGATACTAGAAATATTGAGATTTTTTTTAAAGAATAAAACTTTATAAGCAAAGAATCGTTGCTCGAAAGTTTTGGGAATTAATTTTTGAATTTTTTTTACGAAATATTTTTTTTTACGAATTTCAAAGGAAGAAATTCAAGAAGAAGAAGAAAAATAAAGATAGAGACTTGAATCTAAGAGTCAAAGCTCTGATACAAAATGATGAGAACCACGAGTATATCAAACCCGAGATCCTTCAACAACACGGAATAAAAATTCAGGAACACTTTTGAAATCAAATACAAGGAACTTTGGTTAGAACAAAGCTATCAAGTTGATCTTTCAAGTTCTGACTTGAAGAAGATCTAATTCTTCACAAATAAACGAAGAGAAAATTCTCGCAAATAGTAACTCAAAATCGTTCATATTAATTGTATAATCTTGTAGGGTTTATGTTTTTAAATAGGCTACAAAAGTAATTAAAATAATCAAAATATCCTAAGGTAATAAGAAAATAATTAGGAAATATCTAAATATTATGAAACTTAACAAATTAATAAAAGGAAACTAAGCTAAAACAATGAAAAATTAGGTAACCAAACAAAAGAAAACTTTAATCACATAATAAAAGGAAACTTAGACCAATTTGATTGATGAATTTCATGACTGTCCTTCTTAAATTCGTGCCCACCTTCCTTCAAGAATTAGGAAATAAGTGCTTGATTGATGAATTTCATGACTGTCCTTCTTAAATTCGTGCCCACCTTCCTTCAAGAATTAGGAAATAAGTGCTTGCCAATTTGATTGATGAATTTCATGACTGTCCTTCTTAAATTCGTGCCCACCTTCCTTCAAGAATTAGGAAATAAGTGCTTGCCAATTTGATTGATGAATTTCATGACTGTCCTTCTTAAATTCGTGCCCACCTTCCTTCAAGAATTAGGAAATAAGTGCTTGCCAATTTGATTGATGAATTTCATGACTGTCCTTCTTAAATTCGTGCCCACCTTCCTTCAAGAATTAGGAAATAAGTGCTTGCCAATTTGATTGATGAATTTCATGACTGTCCTTCTTAAATTCGTGCCCACCTTCCTTCAAGAATTAGGAAATAAGTGCTTGCCAATTTGATTGATGAATTTCATGACTGTCCTTCTTAAATTCGTGCCCACCTTCCTTCAAGAATTAGGAAATAAGTGCTTGCCAATTTGATTGATGAATTTCATGACTGTCCTTCTTAAATTCGTGCCCACCTTCCTTCAAGAATTAGGAAATAAGTGCTTGCCAATTTGATTGATGAATTTCATGACTGTCCTTCTTAAATTCGTGCCCACCTTCCTTCAAGAATTAGGAAATAAGTGCTTGCCAATTTGATTGATGAATTTCATGACTGTCCTTCTTAAATTCGTGCCCACCTTCCTTCAAGAATTAGGAAATAAGTGCTTGCCAATTTGATTGATGAATTTCATGACTGTCCTTCTTAAATTCGTGCCCACCTTCCTTCAAGAATTAGGAAATAAGTGCTTGCCAATTTGATTGATGAATTTCATGACTGTCCTTCTTAAATTCGTGCCCACCTTCCTTCAAGAATTAGGAAATAAGTGCTTGCCAATTTGATTGATGAATTTCATGACTGTCCTTCTTAAATTCGTGCCCACCTTCCTTCAAGAATTAGGAAATAAGTGCTTGCCAATTTGATTGATGAATTTCATGACTGTCCTTGTTTTGTTGCTGCACTTTCATTCCACTTGTCACTAAATCTTTAGGTATTTTTCAAATATCTTTGACTTTCTTTTCCTCCCAATCATCATTTTTAATACTTAAACATATTTATTAATTTTAGTTCTTGTTGAAAGGAATCTCTCTCTTGGATTTCTAGAATCAATTCATGTAAAGCTTCACGCATTTTCTTAGTTCTTGATCTTGTCATTGGACCTCCCATATCTTAACATGGATCCTTAGCTTTGGGCTTGAAGTTGATTGCATCTTGATTCATATCATTCTCTCCCTCCTTGAAAAGATTCGTCTTCGAATCCCCTGTATTATATAAAGATAAGTCTCTAATATTAAAAATAGCACTTAAATTACGATATTCAATAGGTAAATCAATCTTGTGAGCGTTGTCATTGATGCTTTCAACACTTAGAAGAGACTATCTCTTCAAGGTTGCAACTTGTTCTTTTTTTTTATTTGTTGAGAAATCTTTCTTTCCTTAAGTAAATCCAAACCTAATCTTTGGGATCGAAAATAACTTTCGCTTGATGTTTGTTTGCTTGCCTTGCATAATGTTCATTTTTTTCTCAATATTTTCTCTTACCCTTGCATGTAGTTCCCTAACAAATTTGGCTATTTTCTTTAATCAAAATTAGCAAACTCGTTAGTAGGCAAAGATAACATATCCATTGAAGTTAAAAGATTAAGACCATAAAAAATTTCAAATGGTAAATAAGATGTAATAGAATGAACAACCCTATTATTTACAAACTCAACATGTGGTAAGCACTTGTCTCATTGTCTTAAGTGCTTAGAAATAATAGCTCTCAAAAAAGTAGAAAGCGTTCTATTTACTACCTCTGTAACACCCGGGATTTTTGTTAAGATAAATTGTTTAATAAATAATTGTTTTAAGTAATTTAAAAGAAAAGTGAATAAATTTGGTTAACCAAATTGATTAATTAATTTAGGTTCGGATATTTCCAGTAAAGTTAAGCCGTGGGTTAGAATTTAATAATGAGATTTAACGAAAGTCGAAATGGTCGGAAAATACAGGAGGGCAAAACGGTAAATGTCATGTTATTAATGTTTTAATAGAAATTATTATTATTATTATTATTATTATTATTATTATTATTATTATTATTAGTTTTATAAAAATAAAACTAAAACGACAGAATGGCAGAAGCCATTCTATCGTTCGACGTTGAACAGCGAAGGCAGGGGAAGAGGAGACGCGAGCGAGCGGCGATCGGCGGAGCAAATCGCCGGAGATTTTGACGTCTTCCTGGTCAGACGGCGGCGACGAAATCAAGGCTAGCATTCTGTAGCACCCGGTTTCAATAAATCAAAATAAGTTATTAAACGGTGGAATATAATTTTTATGGTTAAAATTTAGTGAAATGTTGATTAGGTTGTAAATGACTAGGCAGGGGCAAAGTGGTAATTGCGAATTTATATTGTGGATAAGGTATTTAAGGAAAGGTTTAGTGAGGTTTAGCCGCCACTGTATTATTACTCTTACCTCTCAGCTCAAGCAGACTACCTCTGGGCGATTTCCCCTTCGGTTTTCCCCAACCAAGGTGAGTTTTGAATCAACTACTTGCCGTTCTAGTGCTAGGGTAGCTGAAGGATTGCAATGTATGTATCTTCGATAAGCTGCGGGTGAGAGATTTGGGTTTTGGGGTTTAGTGATGTATCGGGAATGCTTAATCAGTAGAGCCCCAAACTGGCTTCCTTAGACTTCAGTAGTTAGATAAAGTTTAGTGGAGATCTAATCCATAATCTGTCAATGGTTTTAGGTGAGCAGATTTTTGGAGTAACATATAGCCGAGCGATTTCCAGGAGCCAGGTAAGTAAAGTAATGTGTGAGCCTTCGGGCCTACATCACAAAACAGTAGGTTTATGCATGTTTGAGTGTTTCTTTTCTTTATGTCATGCATTAAGTTTTTGAAGAATTACGAAAATGAATTTATGTGCAAGGTTATGATGAGTATGAATTGAATGAAACAGAGTAGCTGTTAAGGGAAGTAATCCTCCCCTTAACTGAGTAGAGGATTTATTACATTGGGAGAACCGATCCCACTCCCAAGGGAATTAAGGGATCTGTATTAGCTGTTAAGGGAAGTAATCCGCCCCTTAACTGAGTAGAGGATTTATTACATTGGGAGAACCGATCCCACTCCCAAGGGAACTTAGGGATCAGACCAGTTTATGAACGATGCACAACTGAGTTGAGAAAATTAGAAACTGCATGATCAGGGTTTATGTTTCAGCATACATTTCATTAATGCTTTACTTGCTTAGCATTAGGCTAATAGATGAGTTTTGTGATGTAGGTGTTGAGGATACAGCAGGTGATTTCCCTGAGAGCATAACCGAGTAGATGAGGTTGGTGGAGCACGGCTGTGCTACGGTCAGGCATCTGATGGGGCGGTTTGACTGGTGTCATTGACTAACAAAGATTAATTGACAGTATTTCAAATTTATTATACTGAGCTTTCATGACAGTAGAAATTTTAATGTTTTGGAATTCGCTTTTGAGTTTCTTCTCTGATAACGATATTCTGTTGGGATTTCAAGATAGTACTTATGAGTTTCTAGTGACACAAAGGTTTGGATTGTCTCTGGTTAGTTTTAGCAAGAATGAGTTACTTGAAGTTTTCAAAAGTAATCTTAGTTTTCTCTGAATTTAGTATTCTGTTGGTTTATTACTGGATTTGCAAGTGAAGCGATTAGAGTTGTTGTTTTGCTCTCTATCGACAGATGATATCTGTCGGTAGATGTTGAGTAAATTTTTAAATTCTATCGGAAGATGTCTTCAGAAAAGCCATCGGAAGATGTAAATTTTAAAGTCTATCAGTAGATGCTTTAAGGAGTTACGTGAGTAGCACGTGTCGGCAGATGTAGTCCATTCCATCGGAAGAGGGAGAAACCCGTTTGTCGTTTAGCGAATCGGAAGGTGTAGAGTAACCCGTTTGTCGTTTAGCGAATCGGAAGGCGTGGAGTCATATTGTTGTTATCGGAAGATGACGTGTGTTTGTCTATTGGGAGATGAAATTGTGCTGACTTCATCGGCAGATGAAGTTATGTTAACTTCATCGGCAGATGAAGTGGTGTGTGAAGTTACCATGATTTCATCGGCAGATGAAGTTGTGGGTGAAGTTGTGTGGACGTCATCGGCAGAAGCCTTTGGTTTTCTGCTTCTGCTCCTTCCGTTGACTTTGTCGTCGGCAGATGAATTCGACTTTTGTAATTCCTTGAGTAGTCCATCATTTTAAAACCTTATTTTCTCTTGACCGAATACTTTAAACATTTCCATTAACCTTTCCAACAATATTTTCACAGCTAGTTAAATCCCCATTGTAGTTTTAAATAATTTTCCGCTGCAAAGTTTTCAAATGTTTTGAACGTTTAGAAAATGTCAAATTTTGAATGTCGAATGAAGTTTTAAATTTATTCGAAATTTCTTAGTTATGATCAAGTAATGAGTAGCGAACCGGGTTCAGATAACTCGGGGCGTTACACATTCCGGCCCGTCTTCGCGCACAACCGAACGGTAAGCCCTATTTTTTTCCCCTGTTTTCCTCTCTGTTCGAGGCCGTGGATCGCTGAGCTGCTAGAGCTTCGATCGCCGGCCGTTTTTGGTTGCTCTCGGTGTCGAATTGCCGAGCTCGGTGCTGGCAGGGGTTGCCGAGCAATGGTGAGCTCGGATTGCGTGAAAAAGCGAGGGCTAGGTTTTTGGAGCTCGGGTTTTTGTGTGGAATTCTGGGTTTTCTTGTTAGGTTATGTTAATTGGTTGTTAGGGGGTTTGATTGGTGGGGAATTGGATGGAATTTGATGGAAAATCGAATAGGGGGAAATTTCCGATTAAGGGGCAGATTCGAATTTTTGCTATTTTGACCTAGGTAGGGTCGTTTGTTTTCAAATTCCTTTTGGCAGGTTAAAATAGGTTATTAGAGGAGTATGTGGCCGATGGAATCGTTCGATTCTGATAACCGACGCAAAAGTTACGCGCGTTTGAAGTTTCTGGTCGGTTTTTACCGAACCCAAATTAATGGCCCGTTTAGTTAGGTTTTAGTTGGATTAGGGTAGAAATAGTAGTTTGAGAGTAAATTGGTGGAATTTCGGGTTTAGGGCTTATAGTTTAAATTGGTTTGCATAGTTGGTTAAAAAGGTGGTTAGTTTTAAGTTTAAGTGTTCCTTAGATTTTCTTAAGTTGATGCTAAGTTATTTTCTCTCTATTTATTAGGTTGTCTAGCGAGTAATTTTAAGGGACGAAGTGAATAAGCAAATGCCGAGCAGGAAGTCAGGTAAGTAGTGGAATACCTTCGTTTTACCTTCGGGCCTACACCACGGAACGGTAGGGTTATTGTTTGAGTTTTGTTGGTTGGTTGATTTATGTTAAGCACGTGTTGAGTATCATGCATCATTTTTAGTGACTTGGTTGATTCATGTTAAGCATGTGTTGAGTATCATTACGAAAATGAGTTTGTGCATGACGTAAAAGGTGAATGTGAAACGTAACAAGAAAGATCAAGCAAAATAAAGTTGAGTAGAGTCGCCAGGCTATAAAGTTGAGTAGAGTCGCCAGGTTATGCAAGTTGCCAGGGAGGCACTTGCAATATGCCGGGGAGGCATTTTACCGGGGAGGCAGTGAGTTGGGACTCTACTCGAGATATGGTTATGCGAGTTGCCGGGGAGGCAGTGAGTTGGGACTCTACTCGAGATATAAAGTTGAAAATACGTAAGTGCTGTTGGAGAAGATTGTGTGCTGCAGTCCAATGGGGGGGACCCGAGCGTGAGCTGGCCGATCTTGTTCCGTGAATCAAGGCGTGGCCGTCCAATGAGCGGGAAGCTCGGATGTGTGCCTACTTGATTCACATGTGACAGGGGAAGGGAGGAGATTGTGTGCTGCCGTCCAATGGAGGGGACTCGGGCGTGAGCTGGCCGATCTTGCTCCATGGGTCAAGGCGTAGCCGTCCAATGAGCGGGGAGCTCGGATGTGTGCCTACTTGATTCATGTGTGAAAGTGGAAAGATTTAATAAAACGAAAACGAAACGAAAACAACAGAGTGAGTAGAGACTGCATGTGTTAGGGCAGTGTGGGTGCATCGTGCATGTTTATATTTCTTTCCCTACTTTCTAAGCTTAAGGTTACGTGTGTGTGCATGTTCTGTGGTGTAGGTGACGACAGAGTGACAGGTGAGCTAGACGTGGGAGCCAGGATTAGGCAGCAGTCGGTGGCACACAGGGCACGCCGGTGCGGGCAGTTGTCGGGGCGCCTTGACCATGGTCTTCGGGGAATGTGGAAATTTGTATTTTTGATAGTTTATTTTAGCTTTATGTTTTACTTAAGTTTGGGAATTCATAACTCTTTTGGATTGATGTTTGGAAAGTTATAGTCATAGTTAAGGGTGATGTATCGCCCTATACTGTGGACTTTCTTCATTTAGGGATGTTAGTGTTTTAGTTTCCTCTTTACTGCTTTTTGGAGATTTTGCATGTTGGTTATTTAAGTAAGAATATTCTGAATTTGTTGGGTTTGGATTGTATGCAGGTATTTAGCATTTTGGAGGCGCTATTTACAGGCGTTACTTTGCCAAAATTATCGGGAAGGACGCCGTGGTGCTTAATGGTTAGGAGTAAGGGAATTAGTGAATCTATGCAGCTAGGTATGAAGTAAGAGAGCATCGGGAGATTTAGGTTTAAATTTCAGCTGTGTCAGTTTAGTTTTATGTTTTGAAGTTTAGAAAATTATGTTTTAACGTGAGATTGGTTAGCAAAGTAGCTCTCCGAGCCAGGGTGGGTTCGGGGGCGTTACAAGATGGTATCAGAGCATAAATGGTTGAGTCGTTCAAAGGATTACTCGACAATGCCGGCCGCCATGCAACGTGCTTCACTGACTGTAAGTATTTCTTTACTTTTATAGTTTATATCTAAGATTAGACTGGTTTAATCCCTGTTTGTTTGTGTAGTCAACCTTGGTGGATTCCTTAAGCCAATTCATTGACGTAAGAACGCGATAGTTCGAATAGTTAGGAAGTTTATTTGGAAAAGGGAACATACAAAATAACATGCATAGAATAGATAAAAGTAGGATTGAGAATATAAATCTTAGAGAATATTATGATGTGAATGTAAGTTTGATAACCAAAGGATGTGAGGAAAGAGGTAGGGTTGGTCTGAGCAGAGTGTATGTGCAACGCGAATAGATTTTGGAATGAGGGAGATAGAAGATATAGATAACTTAGGGTGATACGCCTAGGAGTGTTACCCATAAGGAGATACAAAATATAATAAAATTTGAATAAAGCAAACCCTTGAAATTTTAGGATACGATGAACTAGATAAGAGTGTGAAGTTGGAAATGAAATTTATCAGGAGATACCTTAGATCGTAGAAGTATTATTCGTATGTTTATGTGGATCAATGGAAAAATGTAGAATAGTTAGAATTATGCATAGTGGGAGTAGTTAGATGTTGATTATGTGTGGGTGTTTAGTTTAAGTAAATTGTTAAGAGGGTATGGGAAGTAGCTAGTGTTGTAATACTTGTAGAGAATGTTATTGATCAAGGCAATGTGGTGACTGTGAAATCCGAAGGATCAGGTAGGAGTGTAAATAGTTTCGGCCAGAGTCATTAAGTTTAGGAGTGAATAAACTCAAGCTTATGAGGTAAATGAGGACTCAAGTGCTATGAGATCATGAGTATAGAGAGTGTTGGAGTCGACTTAAAAGAGAGGGTTAAGATAAGCTGGTGAGCTATTAAATATTTAGTGTTCCGTAGGAAGCTAGGAAAGTTAGAAGATATTGCATACGAAAGCGAAGAAAGGTTCACATGGACTTAGAAGTAAGTTGAGTTTGGGAGAGTTGAGAAAGTTACGAAATTTTAATGATATGGAATTATTTGCGTAAGAGAAATGAGAAATTGTACGAAAAGTGTGTGAGTGATTTAGGGATAATGTTAAGTTAGAAAACTTAAAGGTTCGACTTGGATGTAACGAAGTCAAAACTGCTAATGTTGTAAATAGATTAGGCTAGAGTTGCTAGGCTTAAGAGTTTGCGAACTTAAGCGTGTGATGTGAATATGAACTCGAGTATTAGTAGAGGTTGGGAGATGTAAGCTAGAAGAACGATGAGATTAAATTCTAGATTCTGGACGGACATATGAGAGAGATTAGTTAACTAAGAGAGAGAGTTAGGATAAGAGAGTTAGCCCTCCTATGAAGTTGAAGAAGTTAGAGGATATTGAGAATTAAATTGTAAAAGTTTGAAAGGGTAGGTGAGGAGTGATTAAGTTAAAGTTAATAAAATGTGTAAGGGTAAATAGTTGTGAAAGTTAGGCTAAGTTATACGTTTGAACTATGTTGGTGGGTGAAGAGTGAGGTAAGTGAGGAGATTAGTAAATTGTAATGGAGAATAGTGGATAGGAAGACTCAAAGTGCGTAAATATTATGGAAGTTTTGAGGTCAAAAGGAAGGGAGTAAATATCATTTCGGGTGTTGAGTGTAAAGTTGTGAAAGAGTTAGTATAGACCTAAAAATTTGAGTGTTTGGTAATGACTGAGATTAGGAGTTAGACAAATTGAGCATAGTGAATGTACGAGATGAGAGCTTTGAGAAATAGTTGAAAGCTTTGAGTATGAGGGATTGTGTTGGAATAATTACTGAAATGTCATGCTTGTTCGAGGTATAAATTGTCTTGATTGGCTGAGATAAGTAAGTGTAAGAGATAGAAGTGATCAGTTAGGAGAGAGATGGTAGAATAGACAGAAAGTTAAAACTTATGGATTTAGGGTAAGATGTTTATGTACTGAGTTCTTAGTGTTACGATATTAAGATGTTTATGTCAGTATTGATGAACATTGGAGTAGAGAAGTTAGAGTTGGAATTAAGTTGGAAAAGTATGAAAGTATACTCAAGCTATAGGGAGCAAAGTTAGGAAAGTGAAAACTTTGGGAGATGTAGTAAAGTGTAGTGAGGTCAATAATTGTAGGGATTATTGAGCGTTGTGGTGTATAGCTTGGGGTGTATAGTTTAGAATGACCCAATTTAGAATCGTAGAGAGTTGCCAATTTGGAGTGAATGAAACTCAGTTAGTACTTCAAGTATATAGTGAATTAATTTAGGTCGTGAGGGTTCGGAATATGTACATGATGTTAGAATGAGGAATAGGTGTGCAAAGTGTTACGCTATTGAGATGACTTTAGAAGGTTGAGATTGTTTGATGGATACATGTCTGAATTAGAAAAGTAAGTGACTTGAGGTAAGAATTGTACTCATTAGTATCTTAGGATTACTCGATTGTGGTAGCATAGAGAGTCGTAGTGGGTTGTACGTGTTTAGTAGACACAAAAGTAGAAAAGATGAACTTAGCTAGAGGAAAGGATTGAGTGGAGAATTCAGTTAGAAGGGCTTGAGGGTATGAATTAGATTATAGTTAGTGAACGTGTGAGTATTCGGGTTAGAGCGTAACCGATAGATGAGTAAGAGTATTGGGTAGGTGAGATGAGATGAGTATATTAAGCAATAACAAGGCCACAAATTTTGAGAACAAAATTTTGTAAGGAGGGTAGATTGTACACCCGGGATTTTGTTAAGATAAATTGTTTAATAAATAATTGTTTTAAGTAATTTAAAAGAAAAGTGAATAAATTTGGTTAACCTAATTGGTTAATTAATTTAGGTTCGGATATTTCCAGTAAAGTTAAGCCGTGGGTTATAATTTATAATAAGATTTAACGAAAGTCGAAATGGTCGGAAAATACGGGAGGGCAAAACGGTAAATGTCATGTTATTAATGTTTAATAGAAATTATTATTATTATTATTATTATTATTATTATTATTATTATTATTATTATTATTATTATTATTATTATTATTATTATTATTATTATTATTATTATTATTATTATTATTATTATTATTATTATTATTATTATTATTATTATTATTATTATTATTATTATTATTATTATTATTATTATTATTATTATTATTATTATTATTATTATTATTATTATTATTATTATTATTATTATTATTATTATTATTATTATTATTATTATTATTATTATTATTATTATTATTATTATTATTATTATTATTATTATTATTATTATTATTATTATTATTATTATTATTATTATTATTATTATTATTATTATTATTATTATTATTATTATTATTATTATTATTATTATTATTATTATTATTATTATTATTATTATTATTATTATTATTATTATTATTATTATTATTATTATTATTATTATTATTATTATTATTATTATTATTATTATTATTATTATTATTATTATTATTATTATTATTATTATTATTATTATTATTATTATTATTATTATTATTATTATTATTATTATTATTATTATTATTATTATTATTATTATTATTATTATTATTATTATTATTATTATTATTATTATTATTATTATTATTATTATTATTATTATTATTATTATTATTATTATTATTATTATTATTATTATTATTATTATTATTATTATTATTATTATTATTATTATTATTATTATTATTATTATTATTATTATTATTATTATTATTATTATTATTATTATTATTATTATTATTATTATTATTATTATTATTATTATTATTATTATTATTATTATTATTATTATTATTATTATTATTATTATTATTATTATTATTATTATTATTATTATTATTATTATTATTATTATTATTATTATTATTATTATTATTATTATTATTATTATTATTATTATTATTATTATTATTATTATTATTATTATTATTATTATTATTATTATTATTATTATTATTATTATTATTATTATTATTATTATTATTATTATTATTATTATTATTATTATTATTATTATTATTATTATTATTATTATTATTATTATTATTATTATTATTATTATTATTATTATTATTATTATTATTATTATTATTATTATTATTATTATTATTATTATTATTATTATTATTATTATTATTATTATTATTATTATTATTATTATTATTATTATTATTATTATTATTATTATTATTATTATTATTATTATTATTATTATTATTATTATTATTATTATTATTATTATTATTATTATTATTATTATTATTATTATTATTATTATTATTATTATTATTATTATTATTATTATTATTATTATTATTATTATTATTATTATTATTATTATTATTATTATTATTATTATTATTATTATTATTATTATTATTATTATTATTATTATTATTATTATTATTATTATTATTATTATTATTATTATTATTATTATTATTATTATTATTATTATTATTATTATTATTATTATTATTATTATTATTATTATTATTATTATTATTATTATTATTATTATTATTATTATTATTATTATTATTATTATTATTATTATTATTATTATTATTATTATTATTATTATTATTATTATTATTATTATTATTATTATTATTATTATTATTATTATTATTATTATTATTATTATTATTATTATTATTATTATTATTATTATTATTATTATTATTATTATTATTATTATTATTATTATTATTATTATTATTATTATTATTATTATTATTATTATTATTATTATTATTATTATTATTATTATTATTATTATTATTATTATTATTATTATTATTATTATTATTATTATTATTATTATTATTATTATTATTATTATTATTATTATTATTATTATTATTATTATTATTATTATTATTATTATTATTATTATTATTATTATTATTATTATTATTATTATTATTATTATTATTATTATTATTATTATTATTATTATTATTATTATTATTATTATTATTATTATTATTATTATTATTATTATTATTAGGTTGTCTAGCGAGTAATTTTAAGGGACGAAGTGAATAAGCAAATGCCGAGCAGGAAGTCAGGTAAGTAGTGGAATACCTTCGTTTTACCTTCGGGCCTACACCACGGAACGGTAGGGTTATTGTTTGAGTTTTGTTGGTTGGTTGATTTATGTTAAGCACGTGTTGAGTATCATGCATCATTTTTAGTGACTTGGTTGATTCATGTTAAGCATGTGTTGAGTATCATTACGAAAATGAGTTTGTGCATGACGTAAAAGGTGAATGTGAAACGTAACAAGAAAGATCAAGCAAAATAAAGTTGAGTAGAGTCGCCAGGCTATAAAGTTGAGTAGAGTCGCCAGGTTATGCAAGTTGCCAGGGAGGCACTTGCAATATGCCGGGGAGGCATTTTACGGGGAGGCAGTGAGTTGGGACTCTACTCGAGATATGGTTATGCGAGTTGCCGGGGAGGCAGTGAGTTGGGACTCTACTCGAGATATAAAGTTGAAAATACGTAAGTGCTGTTGGAGAAGATTGTGTGCTGCAGTCCAATGGGGGGGACCCGAGCGTGAGCTGGCCGATCTTGTTCCGTGAATCAAGGCGTGGCCGTCCAATGAGCGGGAAGCTCGGATGTGTGCCTACTTGATTCACATGTGACAGGGGAAGGGAGGAGATTGTGTGCTGCCGTCCAATGGAGGGGACTCGGGCGTGAGCTGGCCGATCTTGCTCCATGGGTCAAGGCGTAGCCGTCCAATGAGCGGGGAGCTCGGATGTGTGCCTACTTGATTCATGTGTGAAAGTGGAAAGATTTAATAAAACGAAAACGAAACGAAAACAACAGAGTGAGTAGAGACTGCATGTGTTAGGGCAGTGTGGGTGCATCGTGCATGTTTATATTTCTTTCCCTACTTTCTAAGCTTAAGGTTACGTGTGTGTGCATGTTCTGTGGTGTAGGTGACGACAGAGTGACAGGTGAGCTAGACGTGGGAGCCAGGATTAGGCAGCAGTCGGTGGCACACAGGGCACGCCGGTGCGGGCAGTTGTCGGGGCGCCTTGACCATGGTCTTCGGGGAATGTGGAAATTTGTATTTTTGATAGTTTATTTTAGCTTTATGTTTTACTTAAGTTTGGGAATTCATAACTCTTTTGGATTGATGTTTGGAAAGTTATAGTCATAGTTAAGGGTGATGTATCGCCCTATACTGTGGACTTTCTTCATTTAGGGATGTTAGTGTTTTAGTTTCCTCTTTACTGCTTTTTGGAGATTTTGCATGTTGGTTATTTAAGTAAGAATATTCTGAATTTGTTGGGTTTGGATTGTATGCAGGTATTTAGCATTTTGGAGGCGCTATTTACAGGCGTTACTTTGCCAAAATTATCGGGAAGGACGCCGTGGTGCTTAATGGTTAGGAGTAAGGGAATTAGTGAATCTATGCAGCTAGGTATGAAGTAAGAGAGCATCGGGAGATTTAGGTTTAAATTTCAGCTGTGTCAGTTTAGTTTTATGTTTTGAAGTTTAGAAAATTATGTTTTAACGTGAGATTGGTTAGCAAAGTAGCTCTCCGAGCCAGGGTGGGTTCGGGGGCGTTACAAGATGGTATCAGAGCATAAATGGTTGAGTCGTTCAAAGGATTACTCGACAATGCCGGCCGCCATGCAACGTGCTTCACTGACTGTAAGTATTTCTTTACTTTTATAGTTTATATCTAAGATTAGACTGGTTTAATCCCTGTTTGTTTTGTGTAGTCAACCTTGGTGGATTCCTTAAGCCAATTCATTGACGTAAGAACGCGATAGTTCGAATAGTTAGGAAGTTTATTTGGAAAAGGGAACATACAAAATAACATGCATAGAATAGATAAAAGTAGGATTGAGAATATAAATCTTAGAGAATATTATGATGTGAATGTAAGTTTGATAACCAAAGGATGTGAGGAAAGAGGTAGGGTTGGTCTGAGCAGAGTGTATGTGCAACGCGAATAGATTTTGGAATGAGGGAGATAGAAGATATAGATAACTTAGGGTGATACGCCTAGGAGTGTTACCCATAAGGAGATACAAAATATAATAAAATTTGAATAAAGCAAACCCTTGAAATTTTAGGATACGATGAACTAGATAAGAGTGTGAAGTTGGAAATGAAATTTATCAGGAGATACCTTAGATCGTAGAAGTATTATTCGTATGTTTATGTGGATCAATGGAAAAATGTAGAATAGTTAGAATTATGCATAGTGGGAGTAGTTAGATGTTGATTATGTGTGGGTGTTTAGTTTAAGTAAATTGTTAAGAGGGTATGGGAAGTAGCTAGTGTTGTAATACTTGTAGAGAATGTTATTGATCAAGGCAATGTGGTGACTGTGAAATCCGAAGGATCAGGTAGGAGTGTAAATAGTTTCGGCCAGAGTCATTAAGTTTAGGAGTGAATAAACTCAAGCTTATGAGGTAAATGAGGACTCAAGTGCTATGAGATCATGAGTATAGAGAGTGTTGGAGTCGACTTAAAAGAGAGGGTTAAGATAAGCTGGTGAGCTATTAAATATTTAGTGTTCCGTAGGAAGCTAGGAAAGTTAGAAGATATTGCATACGAAAGCGAAGAAAGGTTCACATGGACTTAGAAGTAAGTTGAGTTTGGGAGAGTTGAGAAAGTTACGAAATTTTAATGATATGGAATTATTTGCGTAAGAGAAATGAGAAATTGTACGAAAAGTGTGTGAGTGATTTAGGGATAATGTTAAGTTAGAAAACTTAAAGGTTCGACTTGGATGTAACGAAGTCAAAACTGCTAATGTTGTAAATAGATTAGGCTAGAGTTGCTAGGCTTAAGAGTTTGCGAACTTAAGCGTGTGATGTGAATATGAACTCGAGTATTAGTAGAGGTTGGGAGATGTAAGCTAGAAGAACGATGAGATTAAATTCTAGATTCTGGACGGACATATGAGAGAGATTAGTTAACTAAGAGAGAGAGTTAGGATAAGAGAGTTAGCCCTCCTATGAAGTTGAAGAAGTTAGAGGATATTGAGAATTAAATTGTAAAAGTTTGAAAGGGTAGGTGAGGAGTGATTAAGTTAAAGTTAATAAAATGTGTAAGGGTAAATAGTTGTGAAAGTTAGGCTAAGTTATACGTTTGAACTATGTTGGTGGGTGAAGAGTGAGGTAAGTGAGGAGATTAGTAAATTGTAATGGAGAATAGTGGATAGGAAGACTCAAAGTGCGTAAATATTATGGAAGTTTTGAGGTCAAAAGGAAGGGAGTAAATATCATTTCGGGTGTTGAGTGTAAAGTTGTGAAAGAGTTAGTATAGACCTAAAAATTTGAGTGTTTGGTAATGACTGAGATTAGGAGTTAGACAAATTGAGCATAGTGAATGTACGAGATGAGAGCTTTGAGAAATAGTTGAAAGCTTTGAGTATGAGGGATTGTGTTGGAATAATTACTGAAATGTCATGCTTGTTCGAGGTATAAATTGTCTTGATTGGCTGAGATAAGTAAGTGTAAGAGATAGAAGTGATCAGTTAGGAGAGAGATGGTAGAATAGACAGAAAGTTAAAACTTATGGATTTAGGGTAAGATGTTTATGTACTGAGTTCTTAGTGTTACGATATTAAGATGTTTATGTCAGTATTGATGAACATTGGAGTAGAGAAGTTAGAGTTGGAATTAAGTTGGAAAAGTATGAAAGTATACTCAAGCTATAGGGAGCAAAGTTAGGAAAGTGAAAACTTTGGGAGATGTAGTAAAGTGTAGTGAGGTCAATAATTGTAGGGATTATTGAGCGTTGTGGTGTATAGCTTGGGGTGTATAGTTTAGAATGACCCAATTTAGAATCGTAGAGAGTTGCCAATTTGGAGTGAATGAAAACTCAGTTAGTACTTCAAGTATATAGTGAATTAATTTAGGTCGTGAGGGTTCGGAATATGTACATGATGTTAGAATGAGGAATAGGTGTGCAAAGTGTTACGCTATTGAGATGACTTTAGAAGGTTGAGATTGTTTGATGGATACATGTCTGAATTAGAAAAGTAAGTGACTTGAGGTAAGAATTGTACTCATTAGTATCTTAGGATTACTCGATTGTGGTAGCATAGAGAGTCGTAGTGGGTTGTACGTGTTTAGTAGACACAAAAGTAGAAAAGATGAACTTAGCTAGAGGAAAGGATTGAGTGGAGAATTCAGTTAGAAGGGCTTGAGGGTATGAATTAGATTATAGTTAGTGAACGTGTGAGTATTCGGGTTAGAGCGTAACCGATAGATGAGTAAGAGTATTGGGTAGGTGAGATGAGATGAGTATATTAAGCAATAACAAGGCCACAAATTTTGAGAACAAAATTTTTGTAAGGAGGGTAGATTGTAACACCCGGGATTTTTGTTAAGATAAATTGTTTAATAAATAATTGTTTTAAGTAATTTAAAAGAAAAGTGAATAAATTTGGTTAACCTAATTGGTTAATTAATTTAGGTTCGGATATTTCCAGTAAAGTTAAGCCGTGGGTTATAATTTAATAATAAGATTTAACGAAAGTCGAAATGGTCGGAAAATACGGGAGGGCAAAACGGTAAATGTCATGTTATTAATGTTTTAATAGAAATTATTATTATTATTATTATTATTAGTTTTATAAAAATAAAACTAAAACGATAGAATGGCCGAAGCCATTCTGTCATTTCGACGTCGAGCAGTGAAGGCAGGGGAAGAGGAGACGCGAGCGAGCGGCGATCGGCGGAGCAAACTGCCGGAGATTTCGACGTCTTCCCGGTCAGACGGCGGCGACGAAATCAAGGCTAGCATTTTGGCCCATCTTCACGCACAACCGAACGGTAAGCCCTATTTTTTTCCCCTGTTTTCCTCTCTGTTCGAGGCCGTGGATCGCTGAGCTGCTAGAGCTTCGATCGCCGGCCGTTTTTGGTTGCTCTCGGCATCGAATTGCCGAGCTCGATGCTGGCAGGGGTTGCCGAGCAATGGTGAGCTCGGATTGCGTGAAAAATTGAGGGCTAGTTTTTTGGAGCTCGGGTTTTTGTGTGGAATTCTGGGTTTTCTTGTTAGGTTATGTTAATTGGTTGTTAGGGGGTTTGATTGGTGGGGAATTGGGTGGAATTTGATGGAAAATCGAAAAGGGGGAAATTTCCGATTAAGGGGCAGATTCGGGTTTTTGCTATTTTGACCTAGCTAGGGTCGTTTGTTTTCAAATTCTTTTTGGCAGGTTAAAATAGGTTATTAGAGGAGTATGTGGCCGCTGGAATCGTTCGATTCCGATAACCGACACAAAAGTTACGCGCGTTTGAAGTTTCGGGTCGGTTTTTACCGAACCCAAATTAATGGCCCGTTTAATTAGGTTTTAGTTGGATTAGGCTAGAAATAGTAGTTTGAGAGTAAATTGGTGGAATTTCGGGTTTAGGGCTTATAGTTTAAATTGGTTTGCATAGTTGGTTAAAAAGGTGGTTAGTTTTAAGTTTAAGTGTTCCTTAGATTTTCTTAAGTTGATGCTAAATTATTTTCTCTCTATTTATTAGGTTGTCTAGCGAGTAATTTTAAGGGACGAAGTGAATAAGCAAATGCCGAGCAGGAAGTCAAGTAAGTAGTGGAATACCTTCGTTTTGCCTTCGGGCCTATGCCACGGAACGGTAGGGTTATTGTTTGAGTTTTGTTGGTTGGTTGATTTATGTTAAGCACGTGTTGAGTATCATGCATCATTTTTAGTGACTTGGTTGATTCATGTTAAGCATGTGTGGAGTATCATTACGAAAATGAGTTTGTGCATGACGTAAAAGGTGAATGTGAAACGTAACAAGAAAGATTAAGCAAAATAAAGTTTAGTAGAGTTGCCAGGCTATAAAGTTGAGTAGAGTCGCCAAGTTATGCAAGTTGCCGGGGAGGCACTTGCAATATGCCGGGGAGGCATATTGCCGGGGAGGCAGTGAGTTGGGACTCTACTCGAGATATGGTTATGCGAGTTGCCGGGGAGGAACTTGCAATATGCCGGGGAGGCAGTGAGTTGAGACTCTACTCGAGATATAAAGTTGAAAATACGTAAGTGCTGTTGGAGAAGATTGTGTGCTGCCGTCCAATGGGGGGACCCGGGCGTGAGCTGGCCGATCTCGCTCCGTGGTTCAAGGCGTTGCCGTCCAATGAGCGGGAAGCTCGAATGTGTGCCTACTTGATTCACATGTGACAGGGGAAGGGAGGAGATTGTGTGCTGCCGTCCAATTGGGGGGACCCGGGCATGAGCTGGCCGATCTTGCTCCGTGGGTCAAGGCATGGCCGTCTAATGAGCGGGGAGCTCGGATGTGTGCCTACTTGATTCACGTGTGAAAGTGGAAAGATTTAATAAAACGAAAACGAAACGAAAACAATAGAGTGAGTAGAGACTGCATGTGTTATGGCGGTGTGGGTGCATCGTGCATGTTTATATTTCTTTTCCCTACTTGCTAAGCTTAAGGTTACATGTATGTGCGTGTTCTGTGGTGTAGGTGACGACAGAGTGACAGGTGAGCTAGACGTGGGAGCCAGGATTAGGCGGCAGTCGGTGGCACACAGGGCACGCCGGTGCGGGCAGTTGTCGGGGCGCCTTGACCATGGTCTTCGGGGAATGTGGAAATTTGTATTTTTGATAGTTTATTTTAGCTTTCTATTTTAGTTAAGTTTGGGAATTCATAACTCTTTTGGATTGATGTTTGGAAAGTTATAGTCATAGTTAAGGGTGATGTATCGCCCTATATTGTGGACTTTCTTCATTTAGGGATGTTAGTGTTTTAGTTTCCTCTTTACTGCTTTTTGTAGATTTCGCATGTTGGTTATTTAAGTAAGAATATTCTAAATTGGTTGGGTTTGGATTGTATGCAGGTATTTAGCATTTTGGAGGCGCTATTTACAGGCGTTACTTTTTCGAAATTATCGGGAAGGACGCCGGGGTGCTTAATGGTTAGGAGTAAGGAAATTAGTGAATCTATGCAGCTAGGTATGAAGTAAGAAAGCATCGGGAGATTTAGGTTTAAATTTCAGCTGTGTCAGCTTAGTTTTATGTTTTGAAGTTTAGAAAATTATGTTTTAACGTGAGATTGGTTAGCAACGTAGCGCTCCGAGCCAGGGTGGGTTCGGGGGCGTTACAACCTCGGTTTGTCCATCCATTTGAGGGTGTGTTACAGTTGAGAATAAAAGTTTAGCACCTATCTTATTCCACAAAGTTCTCCAAAAGTGACTAAAAAACTTAACATCTTGATCACTCACAATAGTTATAGGTAAGCCATGTAACCGCACAATCTCTTTAAAGAAGAAATCTGCAACATGTGTAACATCATTAGTTTTCGAGCATGCAATAAAATGTGTCATCTTACTAAACCTATCAACAACAACAACAAAAATATTATTATTTCCACTTTGAATTCTCGGAAAACCTATAACGAAATCCATAGAAATATCAATCTAAAGTTGATTAGGTATTGGGAGAGGAGTATACATTCCGTGTGGTTTGATCTTCAATTTAGCTTTTCTACACTCATAACATTTATCACAAATTAATTGTACATCATGTTTCATCTTAGGGCAATAAAAATGCTCACATAAATCATCCAAAGTTTTGCTTACTCCAAAATGTCTCATTAATCCATCTCCATGAATTTTTCTAACAAATAATTCTGTCAAGAAACACTTAGGAATACAAAGTCCATCTTTCTTAAATAGATATCCCGTCATGCCTATAATAGTCACCATATGCAACATTTTCACATAATTTTCAAATTTCACTAAAATTTGAATCTGCTTCATATAATTCCTTAACAAGTTCAAATCTAAGCAATTTAGATTGTAAGAAATGCAGAAGTACATACAGACAATGCATCAGCCACTACATTTTCCTTACTTTTCTTATATTTGATCACGTATGGAAATGTTTCATTGAATTCTATCCATTCTACTTGTCTTTTGTGTAGTTTTCCTTGCGACTTCAAGTGCTTCAAATTCTCATGATTGGAGTGAATAATAAATTTTTTTTGCCACAAATAATGTTGCCACGTTTGAAGTGCTCGAACTAAGACATACAATTCCTTATCGTATGTGGGGTAGTTCAAATATGCTCTATTAAGCTTCTCGTTAAAGTAAGCAATATGCTTGGAATCCTGCATTAAAACACTACCAATACCTTTTCCCGAGCATCACATTCAATCTCAAAAGCTTTATCAAAATTAGGTAAAACAAGTAATGACGCATTAGTAAGTTTACCTTTCAGGAGATTAAAGGTTTGTTCATGTATTTCAGTCCAATTAAATTCAACATTCTACTTTACAAGATCATTTAAGGGAGCCGCAATGGTGGTAAAGTTTTTAACAAACCTCCTGTAAAAGCTTGCTAATCCATGAAAACTTCTTACCTCGTTATCGTTCTTTGGTCTCGGTCATTCCCTAATTGCCTTAACTTTTTATTCATCCACCAATACTCCACTTGAACTAACTACAAAACCAATAAACACTACCGAATTCATACAAATGGTGCACTTCTTTAAGTTAGCGTATAGTTGATTTTCTCTTTAAGCATTAAAAACTGAATTCAAGTGTTCAACATGTGCATCTTGAATTTTACTATAAACCAAGATATCACTAAAGTACTCAACAACAAACTTTCTAATAAAAGATCTCAATACATGATTCATCAATCTCATTAAAGTACTTGGTGCATTAGACAAACCAAATGACATTACTAACCACTCATAAAGACCATATTTAGTTTTAAAATCGATTTTCCATTCATCTCCCTTTTTCATGCAAATTTGGTAATATTCATTCTTTAGATTAATTTTCAAAAATAAACATGCACCATGTAACTCATCAAGCATATCATCGAATTGAGGAATAAGGTATCGATACTTTACCGTGATCTTGTTGATAGCTCAACAATCAACACACATTTTCCAAGTTCCATCTTTTTTCAGAACTAAGATGACAGGAACTGAGAATGGACTATGGTTTTCCTTTACAAATCTCTTCTCCACTAGTTCATCCACTTGCCTTTAGATTTCCTTGGTTTCTTCGGAATTAGCTCGATATACCTGTCATTAGGAATTGATGCTCCCGTCATGAAATCTATTTGATGTATAATCCCTCTCAAAGGAGGTAACCTTCTTAGTAATTCTTTGGGAAACACACCCTCAAATTCCTACAAAAGAGAAGAAACAGCACTTGGAAGAGAATGAGTTAGTTCATTAGTCGCGAGATAAACATATTTGTACAACAGTACAAGTACTTCTTGCCTCGCTATCATCACACTTTTAACCTCACTTTTTCTTGTCATTTCACTCATTTTCCTATTCTTCTCTTGTTTTCTCTCACTCTCGACTTTTCTCTCATTGCACTCTTTTTTCTCTCTTTTGCTCTTCTTTTCACTCACTCTACTCTATTCTTTTTCATGTTTTTGCTCACTTAATGATTTTTCTCTATTTTTGAATTCTTTTACAATCCTCACTAGTCTCACACAATTTTAGTGGTTTGAGAATTATCTTCCTACCATTTTGATCAAAGGAGTACTCATTCTTGAAACCATTATGCTTGACGTTTCTATCGAATTATCACGGTCTCCCCAAAAGGATATGTGTAGCTTGCATGGATACTACATCACAAAGAACATCATCTTTATACTTACCAATTGCGAGTGCAACTTTACTCGCCTAGTCACTTTCTCTTCTCCACAATCATTCAACCATTGTAGCTTGTATGACCTAAGATGCTTCACGGTTTCCAAACTCAATTTTTCTACCAACAAAGTGCTAGCAACGTTAGTACAACTCCCACTATCAATTATCAAACTACATACCTTGTTATTTACGTGACATCTACTGTGAAATATGTACTCCCTTTGCACTTTATCTCCATCCTCCTTGGCTTGAACATTGAGTACACGTCTAGTAACCAATAGCTCTCCCCTCACGGGTTTCTCTATATTCACATCGCTACAATCTTGTAATTGTGGCATTTCATCATCACTTGAACATACACTTGCTATATCATCATTATCAAAAATAATCATAGCTCTTTTATTCGGACAATTAAAAGTAATATGACCAAAACTTTGACATAGAAACATTTAACCTCTCGAGACTTAATAGGTGTGGAAGTCTCGATTTTACCTTTTATGAGGGTGGTATTCGATGTCGTGGCTTTACCTTTGAACTCCTCTTTCGGTTTCGAATTAGGCTTATTATTCCTCCAGTTAGATTTCCATGAAGAGTTTGAGGTTGATCTGATCTTAGAGTCGATTTCAATTGTCTCTCAACTTTGATGGACTTGTGCAACAATTCTTCTAAGCCCACATAATGATGCAAATCCACAATGTCTGTGATTGCTCCATTTAAACCTCCAATGAATCGCTTCATTGTAGCTTCATCGTCTTCATCCACTCTACCTCTTACCATGGCTACTTCCAACTCTTTGTAATATTCTTCAATGATTTTGATTCATTGAGTCAAACCTTGTAGTTTCCTACACGCATCTCGATAATAGTGGTCAAGAATAAATCTTTTACGCATTCGTACCTTCATATCGTCTCATATGCATATGGGTTGTTTTTCATACCTTTTTCGAGTTTTAACTAATTGATCCTACCATATGCTTGCATAATCCATGAATTCTATCAAGGCTAATTTGATCTTTTTCTCCTCAGTGCAATTATGACATTCAAATATATGTTCAACTTTTCTTTCCCCTTTTATATAAAGTTCAGGATCACTCTTGCCTTGAAAAAGAGGGATTATCGTTTTGATGTTGCTTAGATTTCCATCATCACGGTTTGTTCTAGCATACCTCCCTCTTTTATAATTGTCATTCTCCTAATCGGATTCTTCATAGTAATGCTTCATTGGTGACTTGCTCCTCCGTGCACAACTATTAGAAATAGACTTTATTCTTTCATATCTTAATTTGATCTTGTATAGCCCTTATGTACATCTTCGAATCAAAGTTAATATGTCTTTTCTCACTATTCATAATTTCAAGAAAGGAAATTAAAAATTGTTAGGAAACAAAATAAGTAAACGAAACTCACTCACTCCCTCAAGTGTTTACACTCAATTTATGTCTTTTCACTCATGTTTCCATCAAATAATGACTTTTATATGATAGTCTCACCCTCTTGTCTTTTACCTCTCAAGTTCCTCTTTTAGCTCTTTATTTAAAAAACCTAATTAAGGGAAAAAATTCAACAAGGAAGATAAAACTTTTTAACTCAAAATTTTAATTTCCAAAATCAATTAGAATCAAACAATTTAGAATAGGTTATAGGACTTCAAGAAATGAAATTTTTCAAGAAAGAGAAACTTTGATATCTAACAGAATAATGAATAGTGCTCAAATATTATGAAAAGCAAGTAAGATTAATCAATAACTTCGAAGTCTCCAAGAAAGTAGAATCAATATCTTAGAATTAATTGAGACAATCAAAGAAGAAAATTTGAATAAACACACTCAAAAACAATTATTGATGTTTAGAATGAAGAAGAAGAAATTGATGCTCGAGATATTGAGATTTTTTTTTACAGAGAAGAATACTTGATAAGCAAAAAATCGTTGCCTGAAAATTTTAAAAAAATTTTAATTTTCAAATTTTTTTTAAAGAATAAAACTTAATGAGCAAAGAATCGTTGTTTGAAAGTTTTGAGAATTTTTGAATTTATTTTCATAAATTTTTTTTTGCGAATTTCAAAGAAAAAATTCAAGAAGAAGAAGAAAAAAAAATATAGAGACTTGAATCTATTAGTCAAAACTCTGATACCAAATGATGAAAACCACTGTATATCAAACCCGAGATCCTTCGACAACACAAAATAGAAACTTAAGAATGCATTTGAAATCAAGTATAAGGAACTTGACCCCAATCGAATCCTGCTGACGGAACCAAAGTTATCAAACAATGAGTTTGACCCATAACCAAACTTGTGGTTAGAACAAAAACTATCAAGTTTTGACTTGAAGAAGATCTAGTTCTTCACAAAGAACCAAAGAGAAAATTCTCACAAAGAGTAACTCAAATCATGAATATTGATTGTATAATGTCGTAGAGTTTATGCCTTTAAATAGGCTACAAAATAATTAAAATAATCAAAATATCTTAAGGTAATAAGAAAGTAATTAGGAAACATCTAAAGATTAGGATACTTAACAAATTAATAAAAGAAAACTAGATTAAAATAAAAGAAAATTAGGTAACCAAATAAAAAGAAACTTTGACCACATAATAAAAGGAAACTTTGACCAATTCGATTGATGAATTTCATGACTCTCTTTCCTAAATTCATGCCCCACCTTCCTTTAAGAATTAAGAAATAAGTACTTATCAATTTGATTGAGAAAATAAAACTCTACATGTGTAACGCCCCGAATTATATAAACCCAGTTTGCTGCTCATAAAACTGAACCATACTATGACATTCTGAGAAAATTTCAATTTTTCGCTCAACGGTCAAAGTTTGACCTTTATAAACAGTAAAATTTGCAGCGAAAATTCATTTGTGTAAAACAATATTTATTAATTTAATTAAAATGTAAAAGACAATTGGTTGAAAGAAAACAAAACAAAATAGAACATGTCCACCGCTGAATAGTTCCAGCGATAGAAATAGAAACAAAAAGGCATCCCCCGCTAAACAGTGTCAGCGGCAGAAGCAGAAATAAAATAGTCTCAGCGGTAGAGGCAGAAATAAAAGCCATCCACCGCTAAACAGTGTCAGTCGCACGACATGTCGACTACCCACAGCCACCGCTCACGTCCACCGATCGAATCCTTTGAACGATAGTAACCCTCAGCATCCACCGATCACAAAACGACAAAAGTCTAATACTCACTCCTACGCTCACATCCACGGGTCACAAAACGACAAAAATCTAATACTCACTCCTATGCTCACATCCACCGGTCACAAACAACAAAAATCTAATACTCACTCCTTCGCTCACATCCACCGGTCACAAACGAAAAAAATCTAATACTCACTCTTATGCTCACATCCATCGGTCACAAATGACAAAAATCTAACACTCACTCCTACACTCACATCCACCGGTCACAAACAAAAAAAATCTAATACTTACTCCTACGCTCACATCCACCGGTCACAAATGACAAAAATCTAATACTCACTCCTACGCTCACATCCACTGATAGACAAACACTCAACATCCACCGGTGGACTATATCCACCGATAGACAAACTCTCAACATCCACCGATAGACAAATTTTAAGCATCCACCGGTGGACTACATCCACCGATAGACAAAACCCTCAACATAACAGCATAACAACCATTTTCACTCTAAACAAAGAAAACTCCAACTACCAAAAGAGCATGAGCATTTTACTAAAAATCATTCAAAACAACATAAGTCCACAACTTTCTAAAAATATCCAGCAAAGCAACTACCTCTAAACCAAATCATGTTTTTCATGCTCAGAACAAGAAAACCATAAAGTTGTTAAAAACATCAGAACTATTAAGGTTATTAAAACTCTCTGCATACTTCCACAAGTCACTTAACCACTAAAACTTCATAAATAGACAATAGTTAAACCGCCTCATCAGATCACCAAACCATGGCATTGAAGTGCTTCCCCAACCATCCTAGTCCTCAACATGCTCAGAGAACACACATTCTGAGGCTTCTTCACCTACATCACAACACTCATCTATTAGCCTAATGCTAAGTAAGTAAAACAATAATGAAATGGTATGCTGAAACATAAATCCCAGTCATGCAATTTCTACTTTCACATCTCAGTTGCATTCACGTTCTTTCTCTGATCTGATCCCTCGGTTCCATTGGGAGTTGGATCATTTTTCCCAAAGTCATACATCCTCTTCATAAATTAAGGGGCGGATTAGTTCCCTTAACAGCTGATCTGATCCTAAATTTCATTGGGAAGCGGATCAATTTTTCCAAAGTCATACATCCTCTTCATAAGTTAAGAGGCGGATTAGTTCCCTTAATAGTTTATCTGTTGAAATCTGTTCATTTCTTACCATATCCATACATGTAAATTCATTTTCGTATTCTTTCAAAATATGATACATGACATACAGACAAATTCAAACATACATAGTCCTACTATTTTGTGATGTAGGCACGAAGGCACATGCATACTCCACTTACCTAGTCTCCTAGGGATTGTTTGGTTGTAAGCTACTTCAGGAGTTTGCTCACATAAAATCATAAACAGAGCATTAATTCAATCTTCACTATACCCCATTCTAAACCATTCGGAAACCTAAGGTAGCTAACTTGGAACTCTAATAATCGTGCATTCCCGGTTTATCATCAAAACCTGAACCTATTCTCATTCACAACGTTCCCAAAACACACACATTGCACTCTCTCTGCTATCTAGTCACTAAAACTCAAGGAAAACGAAGGAAAACTCACCTAGATTGAGGAATGGAAATCAGAGAGAACTGCCTGGAGAGCTCTGCTGAGCTTGAGCTGAATACCGAAAGAGGAAATGAGAAACAGTGACGGCTAAACCTCACAAAACCCTTCCTTAAATACGTTATCCACTATTAAATCTCCAAATTACAGTTCTACCCTTATTTAGTCACTCATTAACCTAATCACTAGTTTCTCCCAATTTCATCCCTAAAACGTACATCATAAGTTGATAGAATAATTTTGATTCAACGGAACCGGGTGTTACAATCTACCCTCCTTAAAATAATTTTGTCCTCAAAATTCAATACCTGAATAATTCTGGATATTGGTTCATCATGTCCTGCTGGCGCTCCCAAGTTGTCTCCTCTATGTTCTGTTTGTGTCATAAGACTTTCACCAGTGAGACTTCTTTGTTGCGCAACACCTTCACAGTATAGTCTAGGATCCTTATTGGTTTCTCCTCATAAGTAAGAGTGGGATGAACTTCAATACTCTGCTGTTCCACCACATGAGATGGATCCCTTAAGTACTTCTTCAGCATAGAGACATGGAACACATTGTGAATCCCTTCCATAGAGGCTGATAACTTAAACTGATATGCTGTTTTCCCAATTCTCTTCAAGATTGGAAAAGGTCCAATAAATTTGGGATTCAACTTGCTTCTCCTTCCAAATCTCACAACTCCTTTGAATGGTGATACCTTAAGAAAAACTTCATCACCTAGTTCGAATTCCAATTCTCTACGTCTGCAGTCAGCATAATTTTTCTGTCGGCTCTGAGCTGTCAAGATTCTCTGTCGGATGAGAGCAATCTTCTCAACTGTTTGTTGCACAATGTCAGGACCAAGCAACCGTGCTTCACCAACTTCATCCCAATACAAAGGAGATCTACATTTTCGTCCATATAATGCTTCAAACGGTGTCATACCAATAGTTGCCTGAAAACTGTTATTATATGAAAACTCCACCAAAGATAAATATTTACTCCAAGATCCTTGAAAATCTAATATGCATGCACGAAGCAAATCTTCTAAGGTCTGAATAGTTCTCTCGGATTGTCCATATGTTTGAGGGTGAAAAGCTGTACTAAAATTAAGCTGCGTACCCATAACCTTGTGTAAACACTTCCAGAACTTAGATGTAAACCTAGAGTCTCGGTTTGAAACTATAGTGCTTGGAACTCCATGCAATCTAACAATTTCTTGCACATACAGCTCAGCAAGCTGATCCATCGAGTATTTCATCCTCATAGGCAGAAAGTGGGCAGATTTGGTTAATCGATCAACTATTACCCAGATTGCATCATGTCCCTTTGCTGTCCTAAGCAATCCCATAACAAAGTCCATCATTATTTACTCCCATTTCCATTTGGGAACTGGTAATGGTTGCATTGCCCCTGCAGGCCTCTGATGTTCAGCTTTAACTTGTTGACAAACTAAATACAATCCTACGTACTCTGCAACACTTCTTGTCATATTTGGCCACCAATAGTGTTGTTTAAGGTCTCTATACATTTCTGTACTTCCAGGATGGACGGAGAGTCTAGAAGAATGTACCTCCGAAAAAAACGCATTCTGAAGTTCTATATTGGCAGAAACAAACCATTTATTCATAAACTTAAGGACTCCATCATCAGAACAGTTGAAATCCGATTTACCAGCAGACTCTATGCTGGATTTGTACTTGCTGCACTCCGCATCATTTGTCTGAGCTTCCCTTATCCTATCCAATAGTGTAGGCTTCAAAGATATGGCTGAAAGCATAGCTGACACACTAGACACGGCCTCTAAGTTAAATCTTTGGAATTCAGACTCTAAGGCTAACGGCATGTCAAGAACCAAGGCTGAGGCTGAAGTCGTCACTCTACTCAATGCATCAGCCACAACATTTGCCTTGCCGGGGTGGTATTTGATCTCAAAATCGTAATCCTTGACAAACTCCAACCATCTATGTTGCCTCATATTTAATTCTTTCTGTGTGAAAATATATTTCAGACTTTTTGGTCCGAAAATATATCACAAGACTGTCCATACAAGTAATGCCTTTAAATCTTTAGTGCAAAAACCACTGCAGCTAGTTCTAAGTCGTGTGTAGGGTAATTCTTCTCGTGTGTTTTCAACTGTCTAGAAGCATAGGCTATTACTTTTCCATCTTGCATCAACACACAACCAAATCCAACTTTGGAAGCGTCACAATAAATGCTGAACTTTCCATTTTCAACAGGGAGTGTTAATACTGGAGCATTGGTCAACTTCTGTTTCAAAGTCTGAGAACTATTCTCACATTCCTCCGTCCAAGCATACTTGATATTTTTCCTTGTTAATCGGGTGAGGGGTGTTGCAATCTTCGAGAATCCTTCAATAAATTTCCTGTAATATCCTGCTAACCCAAGAAAACTCCGAATATCAGTAGCATTCTTCGGTTGGGGCCATTCCTTAACCGTTTGAACCTTGGCTGGATCGACAGATATTCCATCACCAGAGATCACGTGACCAAGAAAGTGAACTCTGTCCAACCAAAACTCACACTTGAAAAACTTGACATAAAGTTGATGTTGCCTTAGTACTCTCAATACCAGGTTCAAATGTCTTGTATGCTCCTCCTTAGTTCGTGAATAAATTAATATATCATCAATAAATACTATGGCAAACTTGTCCAAATACTCATGAAACACTCTATTCATAAGATCCATGAAGGTTGCTGGTGCATTTATCAATCCAATGGACATAACCAAAAACTCATAATGTCCATACCTTGTGCGAAAGGCAGTCTTAGGAATATCTTCTGATTTGACTTTCAATTGGTAATAACCGGACCTTAGGTCAATCTTAGAGAAAACATGTGCACCCTTAAGCTGGTCGAACAAATCATCAATCCTTGACAATGGATACTTGTTTTTTATAGTTAACTTATTCAATTCCCGATAATCAACGCACATACGCATTGATCCATCCTTCTTCTTAACAAAAAGAACTGGCGCACCCTACGGTGAAAAACTTGGGTGTATGAACCCTTTATTCAATAGTTCCTCCAACTGTTTCTTTAATTCCTTAAGCTCTGTAGGTGCTAACCTATAGGGATTCTTAAATACAGGCTCAATGCCTGGGTAAACATCTACAACAAATTCAATCTCCCTATCTGGCGGCAAGCCAGGAAGGTCATCTAGAAATACTTCTGGAAAGTCTTGGACAATCAAGACATTTTGAGGGCTCGATTTTCCTACTAATTGTGTGTCTAAAACACTGGCCAAAAAGCACAAATATTCACCATATGGGGAGGGTCTAGCATCGATGGAAGTCATAACAGTCATTTCCCTACTCTTCTTCAAAGCTTGGAAGGTGTGCTTCAAACCACCAGGGGGTTGAAAACTAACAATTCTAGTCCTACAATCGATTGTGGCATAATGCTTGAACAACCAATCCATTCCTAAGATTATATCAAATCCCATTATATCCATAATAATGAGATCAGCAGGTAAATTCCTGTTTCCTACCAACACAACACTATCAAACATCACTTGGTTAGAGTGCATGCGCTTACCAGAGGGTAACGCGACGTTAAATACGTGCTCAGTAAGGGTAAATTGTACATCTAACTTAACAGCAAACGCATACGCTATAAACGAGTGTGTTGCACAAGAATCTATTAAAGTAAAAGTAGCTATATAGTTGATCAAAATGGTACCTGATACTACGGCGGGTTGTTCTTCATCGCCCGACTCCAACATGGAGAATATCCTAGGCTTTATCATAGCAGGGCCACTCTTCAGAGCTGGACTGTCTCTGTTAATATGGCCGACTATGTTACAGTTGAAGCATCGGGTAATTCTGGGATTCGGGCAATCCCTGTATGTGTGTCCAACTTCCTCACAGTTGAAACACTTTCCCGTTCCAAACTTGCACTCGCCCAGATGACCTTTCAAACACTTCGGGCACTGGGGAAACTTCCTAGCGTCTTGCACCTTCTTTCCTATTCCCTGGTTATTCTGTGTAACACCCGACATTTCGGCCAGGTGAATTTTTCTGACCATTCTCATTGTTACCCTTTATTTAACCTTTATGATTAAATTTAACGTTGAGGCAAATTCATTACAAGTTGAGTAAAACTAGGTTGAGTGGCAATTTTGTAATAAAGATTGAAGGATTAGGTATAAATAGAAAATGGAAACCTTAAATCTCATTTAAACCTCACTGCAGCCGACATTTCCTCTCGGCGACTCCCTTCTTCTCTGGAGCCTTTTTCCTCCCCAGCAACTGGTTTTTCAACCTCCACTCCGATAACCCGCATTCTAGGTAAGATTTTGACAATGTAGATGCCGGGTAGTCATTTAGAACTCTGTTTTCAGTTGAACTTGTACTTTCGGGCTCTTCAATGGCTGAGTCAGTTGGTTATCGTTCTTTATCTTCATTTGGTAATGCCACCTTTAAATCGATTCTGGACCTTTTATATAACCGACCCCGTTTAATCGATAGCTATATCTAGCTGTTTCGGTTTTGGATTTCAGACTGCACAGAGAACCTTAGCTGTTAGATTCTAGGATGACTTTCGATTAGAACTTTTAGGACTTTATTTTAACTACTGTAATGTGAAATGTGTTAGGTGAAGAAGTTGAAGAGAAGGTGATTCAAGTTGCTAAGGAATCCAGGTAAGTGAATGTATTAAGTTTCCGGCCAATAGGGCCCTACATCAAAGGATTAAGTTAGATTTAGTGAACATTGTCTGCTATATGTTTGATGAAATGTCGATGGATATGGTTCTGTTATTCTCATGTACTCCCCTGTCTTAGTTCGATGATTAAGTGCATTTATGTTATGCATCATGTTTTACTTCTCAAGCATATGAAAATGTTTTGAAATATGTTTTCTCATGAATAAGGTAAGAAGATAAAACTTATGCAACGTGGTTAAGTGAGGGTTGGGGGTGGTTCGGCGTATGTCACAGTCCGCAGTAGGACATATGAATACGACCCGCAGTAGGGACCATGATCAAACTCACTGTCGAACCTCCTTTACCGGCACAAATCCTCCCTTAAATCACATAATGTAATGAAGAATATGAATGATGAAAGGAATGATGAATATGAGCATGTCTACGAATGATGATTATGAACAATGAATACGAGATACGATTATGAATGATGATTAAGATAAGTACATGGAAAGAAAAGACTTATGAGCATGTTTTTCTCCAAGTTATGCATTCATGAACTCATAATAGTTTGCATTCCTTACTAAGCCTTAGGCTTACAGTTACACCTTATGATGTAGGTGAAGAAATATCAGGTGAGGAATTCAAAGTTGATGAAAATGTCTAAGCTAGGTTGCTGGAGGTGATCAGTGTGAAATCTGTGGCTGGATGGCGAATGGGGAATTCTGGTTAAAGCTCGTATAAGTTTTAATGAAGTTGTTAAGAAGCCAAGTCAAGTAGGTTCGGATTATTTAACAATTTGGGATTTTAGAAACTGCCTGTCTTAATTTCAGAGTCCGAAGATATAGCTATAGTTATCAAATGAACTATTTTAATTAAGTCTTCCGCTGTGTGAGTTTGAATGAGTTCATGATTTATTCTGATGAGTTTTGGCCATTAAGATTTAAGTTATGAGGTTTACATTTATCAAAATAGAAGTCTAAAAAAAAGGGGGGATGTCTGATGCCGAGGGATGATGGAGGAAAAGTATTTGTCTTCCGGCTGACGTCATCGGCAGGAGGGTTGTGATGGGAGTCGGGTAAGTTTGACTTCCGGAGGACGTCATCGGAAGAGGAAAAGTATTTGTCTTCCGGCTGACGTCATCGGCAGGAGGGTTGTGATGGGAGTCGGGTAAGTTTGACTTCCGGAGGACGTCATCGGAAGAGGAAAAGTATTTGTCTTCCGGCTGACGTCATGTCATCGGCAGGAGGGTTGTGATGGGAGTCGGGTAAGTTTGACTTCCGGAGGACGTCATCGGAAGAGGAAAAGTATTTGTCTTCGGCTGACGTCATCGGCAGGAGGGTGTGATGGGAGTCGGGTAAGTTTGACTTCCGGAGGACGTCATCGGAAGAGGAAAAGTATTTGTCTTCCGGCTGACGTCATCGGCAGGAGAGTTGTGATGGGAGTCGGGTAAGTTTGACTTCCGGAGAACGTCATCGGAAGAGGAAGTATTGTCTTCCGGCTCGGAGGACGTCATCGGAAGAGGAAAAGTATTTGTCTTCCGGCTGACGTCATCGGCAGGAGGGTTGTGATGGGAGTCGGGTAAGTTTGACTTCCGGAGGACGTCATCGGAAGAGGAAAAGTATTTGTCTTCCGGCTGACGTCATCGGCAGGAGGGTTGTGATGGGAGTCGGGTAAGTTTGACTTCCGGAGGACGTCATCGGAAGAGGAAAAGTATTTGTCTTCCGGCTGACGTCATCGGCAGGAGGGTTGTGATGGGAGTCGGGTAAGTTTGACTTCCGGAGGACGTCATCGGAAGAGGAAAAGTATTTGTCTTCCGGCTGACGTCATCGGCAGGAGGGTTGTGATGGGAGTCGGGTAAGTTTGACTTCCGGAGGACGTCATCGGAAGAGGAAAAGTATTTGTCTTCCGGCTGACGTCATCGGCAGGAGGGTTGTGATGGGAGTCGGGTAAGTTTGACTTCCGGAGGACGTCATCGGAAGAGGAAAAGTATTTGTCTTCCGGCTGACGTCACCGGCAGATAAGGGGTATTTGCCATCGGCAGATGAGAGCCTCGCTTATGGTTCTCTCATCGGCAGACATGGGACGTATCATCGGCAGATGGTGAGTTAATCTGTCGGAAGATGTAGTTGTCTTAAGCCATCGGCAGATGACGACAATGTTGTTATCTGGCGATCGGTATGAGTAGTGAGTTAAGTTACCGGAAGATGTGATGCCACGTCATCGGCAGATATAGAGTATTTGCCATCGGCAGATGAGAGCATCGTCTATTGTTCTCTCATCGGCAGATGTAGGTGGCTTCCGTTGTATAATTGAACGGTGTTTTAATTGGTCACACGAGTTGCACGTGACTGTCGGCAGATGCAAATATGTGTGCCTGCCGATAGATGTTTAATGAATCATGTGAGATGCACGTGCTGACCGGTAGAACAACTAGATGTTTGTCGTTTAGCGATCGGCAGGAGTGAAAGCTAAACGCGGTTATTCAGCGAATTTAAGTTAAGATGAGATATGATATAAGTCTGAAAAAAAAAAAAGTATACTACGATTACAGAGGTATAAAAGTACGGATAAGTTTAAAGGAAAGTCATGACACGTGACGATCCTCCTCGGGTCGTTACATTCTGGCCTTCACTTGGCCTCTTCATTCCTCTCTGCGGGTGTGGCTGGATAAACTTTCGTGGGGCTTCCTTTGGCCCAGCACACTTCATCTCCGCTTCTTCCACCTCTAACGCGTGGACACAACTTCACTGAAGGACAAACCTTTAATACCACAAAATTTTACTTCTCTATAAATTTCCGGTTTCAGTCCATGCACAAACTGAAACACCTTATCCTTATTCTTGTGAACAAAATGTCCAGCAAACCTAGACAGAGACTCGAATTGCCTACTGTACTCAGCCACAGACTCTGTCTGCTTCAAGTTCAAAAACTCTACTTTCTTTGCAGTCTGGACTGTGCTGTTAAAATATTTCTCATAGAAAATCTCCTTGAACTATGACCATGACATAGCGAGAACATCAGTGGTGGTATCTATGGTTTCCCACCAAAGTTGAGCGTCCCTAGCCAAATGGAACGTTGCCAGAGTGACTTTGTCTCCTTCTCCGACGTTGGCACATCTGAACATGTTCTCGATTTTTCGAAGCCATTCCTCAGCAATAATCGGATTGGACGACTTTCCATCAAATGTGGGCGGCTATAGCCTCTGGAATCGGTCTCCTGAATGCTCACTGCTAGAACTCGAGTTGGCACTTCCTTGTACTTCTCGGTTCAGCAATACTCTCAACTGATCAGATTGTTGACGAACCAAATCTGTCTGTTGGTGCACAAAGTCTGTCAGCTGCCTAATTACACTAGGGTCCTCTTCACTTCTCAAATTTGGCATTTCTCTCGGTACCCTTGGTCTTCCTGGTCATCTAGCCATTTTGCTATATTCCTGGACAAGGTTAAATTGCTCTCATAAATATCTAATAGCTAAGGTTAACATGAACACTTACAGTTGTTGAAATACTTCCATGCAACGATTGGCACTGATGAGTAATCTTTTGAACGGTTTAACTGAATGTCTCTAATACCATACTGTAACGCCCCGAATTAAATAAACCTGGTTCCCTACTCATAAAACTGAACCATACTATGACATTCTGAAAAAATTTCAACTTTTCGCTCAACGGTCAAAGTTTGACCTTTATAAACGTTAAAACTTGCAGCGGAAATTCATTTGTGTAAAACAACATTTATTAATTTAATTAAAATGTTAAAGACAATTGATTGAAAGAAAACAAGACAAAATAGAACACGTCCACCGCTGAACAGTTCCAGCGATAGAAATAGAAACAAAAAGGCATCCACCGCTAAACAGTGTCAACGGCAGAAGCAGAAATAAAATAGTCTCAGCGGTAGAGGCGGAAATAAAAGGCATCCACTGCTAAACAGTGTCAGTCGCACGACATGTCGACTACCCACAGCCACCGCTCACGTCCACTGATAGAATCTTTCGAACGACAGTAACCCTCAGCATCCACCGATCACAAAACGACAAATGTCTAATACTCACTCCTACGCTCACATCCACCGGTCACAAAACGACAAAAATCTAATACTCACTTCTTCGCTCACATCCACCGGTCAGAAACGACAAAAATCTAATACTCACTCCTACTCTCACATCCATCGGTCACAAACGACAAAAATCTAATACTCACTCCTACGCTCACATCCACCGGTCACAAACGACAAAAATCTAATACTCACTCCTACGCTCACATCCACCGATAGACAAACACTCAATATCCACCGGTGGACTACATCCACCGATAGACAAACTCTCAATATCCACCGGTGAACTACATCCACTGATAGACAAACTCTCAACATCCACCGGTGGACTACATCCACCGATAGACAAAACCCTCAACATAATAGTATAACAACCATTTTCACTCTAAACAAAGAAAACTCTGACTACCAAAAGAGCTTGAGCATTTTTCTAAAAATCGTTCAAAACAACATAAGTCCACAACTTTCTAAAAATATCCAGCAAAGCAACTACCTCTAAACCAAATCATGTTTTTCATGCTCAGAATAAGAAAACCATAAAGTTGTTAAAAACATCAGAACTATTAAGGTTATTAAAACTCTCTGCATACTTCCACAAGTCACTTAACCACTGAAACTTCATAAATAGACAATAGTTAGACCGCCTCATCAGATCACCAAACCGTGGCATTGAAGTGCTTCCCCAACCAGCCTAGTCCTCAACATGCTCAGAGAACATACCTTCTGAGGCTTCTTTACCTACATCACAACACTCATCTATTAGCCTAATGCTAAGTAAGTAAAGCAATAATGAAATGGTATGCTGAAACATAAATCCTAGTCATGCAGTTTCTACTTTCACATCTCAGTTGCATTCACGTTCTTTCTCTGATCTAATCCCTCGGTTTTATTGGGAGTTGGATCATTTTTTTCCAAAGTCATACATCATCTTCATAAATTAAGGGGCGGATTAGTTCCCTTAATAGCTGATCTAATCCTAAATTTCATTGGGAAGCGGATCAATTTTTCCAAAGTCATACATCCTCTTCATAAGTTAAGGGACGGATTAGTTCCCTTAATAGTTTATCTGTTGAAATCTGTTCATTTCTTACCATACCCATACATGTAAATTCATTTTCGTATTCTTTCAAAATATGATGCATGACATACAGACAAATTCAAACATACATAGTCTTACTGTTTTGTGATGTAGGCCCGAAGGCACATGCATACTCCACTTACCTAGTCTCCTAGGGATTGTTTGGTTGTAAGCTACTTCAGAAGTTTGCTCACATAAAATCATAAACAGAGCATTAATTCAATCTTCACTATACCCCATTCTAAACCATTCGGAAACCTAAGGTAGCTAACTTGGAACTCTGATAATCGTGCATTCCCGGTTTATCATCAAAACCCGAACCTATTATCATTCACAACGTTCCCAAAAGACACACATTGCACTCTCTCTGCTATCTAGTCATTAAAACTCAAAGAAAACGAAAGAAAACTCACTTAGATTGAGGAATGGAAATCAGAGAGAACCGCCTGGAGAGCTCTGCTGAGCTTGAGCTGAATACCGAAAGAGGAAATGAGAAACAGTGGCGGCTAAACCTCACAAAACCTTTCCTTAAATACGTTATCCACTATTAAATCTTCAAATTACAGTTCTACCCTTATTTAGTCACTCATTAATCTAATCACTAGTTTCTCCCAATTTCATCCCTAAAACGTACATCATAAATTGATAGAATAATTTTGATTCAACGGAACCGGGTGTTACAACATGGATTTTGTAAGTACATGTTTTGTTGTTGCGTTTCCATCTTATTTGCCACTAAATCTTTAGGTATTTTTCAAGTATTTTTGGTCTTCTTTTCCTCTCAAGTATCATTTTCAATATTTAACATATTTATTAATTTCGGTTCTTGTTGAAACGAATCTTTCTCTTGGATTTCTAGAATAAATCCATGTAAGGTTTCACGTATTTTCTTAGTTCTTGATCTTGTCATTGGACCTCCTATATCTTCACATGGATTTTAACTTTGAGTTTGAAGTTGGTTGCACATTGATTCACATCACCTAGGGGGAAGACGATTTCGATTGACTGCGAGGAAAATTGTTTGGTGTGGCGTAGCTCTCGAAGGACGTTGCGATTGTGCCTACGACTCCCATAGCCAAGGCTGCAACTGTGCCCTAGCCCGCGGCTACAAAGACAAAAAGAAGCCGTTTATTAGAGAGACTTGAGAAGTAGAAGTATTCTTGATTTTCTCCAATAATCGAGTTCTTTGTTCCTTGTTCCTTGTTATGGCAGACCAAGCTATGACTGTTACAGAAAGTGTCCATCATCCCAGTGACATCATAATCATCATCTATACTACCAAAATTCTCGAGAAGGAACACCATTCAACCACTGGTCAGACAATAAAATGCTTATTTCTGTATCCAGGCAACTGAAAGAGAACTGATTGATCGCTTGTAATAGGAGATTTGATGGTTATAAAAATTTTAATTTATTTGTTTATTTGAAAACTTAAAAGATAATAAAAGAAAAAATATATTATTTTATAACTAAATTTAGATTATTAAGTTACATATTTAACTTCTTGATACTACTGCAGGTTTTAAAAAAACAGTTTATTTTTCAATGAACACCAAATTACTTCACTTACGCAACACCAAAATTATTGGCTTCTGAAAATGGGCTGCACTAGGAAAAAATATGAAAGATTAACTACGAAAGCTGAGGCCCAAAGAAAAAGAAGCGTGATTTTTCGTACACCAGACCAATGATTAAACAGACCGAAGCGAAGTAGCACTGCCAGAGAAAAAAAGGAAGATTCATAGTCGAAAGAAGTCAACGGGGTGAATTTTTCTTTCTTTTTCTGGGTTATCCTTTATTTGTTTTTCCTTCTCATATCGAAACGCAAGCATTTTAAGTAATTTTGGAGTTGAATAATGGATTCTATTCTTTGGGTCATGTTCATATTCTTGGGATTCGTCCCTCGCTATCTTTTCGCATCTGATTGACGTTCTGGTTGCCCTTGAGGAAGTTCATTTCCCACATTATGATTTTAATGCACTTTTGTAACCTATATAACTCATTATGACGCTCACTATTTCAGCAATAATAGAAGGTTTTTGTTGGCATGATTTTAGATCAATATAGTATTCCAGTTCATTATTACTTAGTTAGTCTGTGGCCTTTTTAGCATGTTTTTAGACGTAGAAATTCCAGAATGGTAAATTACATGGGAGGAGGTTAATAATTGTTAGACAGATTGGACTTTTATGAGACTATATCTGTTGCGATTTGCATCTCTAAAAGACAAGAGTAATTTATTCGCAACCAGTAAGTGTTGTTCATTTTGTATTTCAGAATTAAAGACTAACAATAGTGTTCGAAGAAGACTATTTTACATGTTAAAAAGAATGTGTAAATTGAACTTATAATCCTTAAAATGGTGTGTTGAAGTGTATTTTCTTTGCCCGGCAACTAGAGTTGCAATTCAGATGTTGGCCCTGATTTTGTTTCCTTCATAAACTCGGCTTTATTCTGTAATAAACTTGATTTATTGTCGTTTATAGAAACTTCAATGGAATTTCTGATTATTTACATTGCGTCTACGAGGTGTTAGCTTTCCATAGTTAAAGTTGTAGGTTGGAGTCTACTACATTGTTGCAACTGCTTTGGCAACGATCTTTTAGTTCCCTTGAGAATTATAGTTTTATACTCAAAAAGCTAAGAACCAGAGATTATAAATTTTTTTTTTTTTTTTTTTTTATGGAAATCCTGAAATTTAAAATTACTATTATGCTCTGAATACAATCCAAAGACTAGTGTTAGAAGAGCAATTTTCTAGGAGCATTTTTCGTTTGGCATTTACAATATATAAAGATTTTTCGTAATTTTCTGCTGTCCAACTCATTGTTGAGTTTGAATACCCATTGAAGTGCATTATACAATATTATCAATCTATTAAAGTTTCTATGATGTCCGTCTAATTGTTGTTAAAAGTTGCGATCTTAATCCGAAGCCATGAAAATCATGCTGCACAAAGGTAACTTAAGTAACATGAGCTAGACCAGGAAAATTTTCTTGTGATTCCAGGCTACATTAACAAGTAGTTTCCCACACTGCAAAATAGCCGGAAGAAGAAAAGAAAGAATTGGCATCAATATGAGACACAGAGAGGTGAAATTTTTCCGTTTGTTTATGGGTTTTATGGGTTTCTTTCTTTGTCCCATAAACATTCCTGGGCTTTGGAGTTTATGTATTTCTTGGTCTAATTATGCCTAAACTACACTATGTATTGGTTTATTTATATTCAGGAAAAGGAGGCAAAAAAGGAAGCTTTTAGGAAGTATTTGGAGTCTAATGGTGTTGTTGATGCTCTCACCAAAGGTTCTCTTCCCTTCTGTGCCTGTTGAAATTAACTTATTTGTTTATTTTCTAAAAGGAGTTGATTTACTTAAGGTTTTTCAACACCTTTTTTTTTTGTTTTGTTGAAGTTCTTGTTGCACTATATGAGCAGAATGACAAGCCTTCCTCTGCTCTTGAGTAAGTTTATTTCTTTTGCTTATGGTTTTGATGCATTTATTCAACCTCCAATCCAATCGGATGCTTACTTTCGTTGTATACTGATTTCTCTCATAGTTCGTCTTGCAGTCTAGGTAAATTAAGTGTTTTCCCCCTAAAACAAAAGAATTTGATTATTATAGAGTACTGCTATATTAGATCTACTGAGAAATAGAAGATTGATGGGAATATATGAGCATTTGGGCTGCATTGAAAATTTTCTTTTATATTGTTCAACAGGTTTATTCAAGAAAGATTAGGAGGTCCAGCTTTGTCTGAGTTTGAGAAGCTGCAAGCAGAAATGTCAGATCTACAAAACAAATATAATGAGCTTTTCTCTAAATACCAATCTGCTTGCAAGGAGGTATGTTTTTCAAATGTGTAATATTTTGGTGTTTCATGCTTTCTAGGTCATTTTTCAGTTGAAAAAATCACCTTGTTCATCTCAATCATGTTTCCTGTCTTCTCAAATACAAAAAAAGAAAAATAGAAAACCAACGTTGAGATTTTACGTGAAAAATTCTAATCGGTAAAAAATCATGGACAACCGAGAGAAATCCACTATGTCAAACTCAAAGTACAAAGGAGAGTTTGTATATGTGAAAATATATAAAATTTAAAACTTAATCCACTATCCGCTCGATTGATCCTTTCACTATCACTGTAGACATCTAGATAAAAGACTCCTAAAGAAAATCTATAATTTTGTTGCTCTACTATATTTGTCACAACAAGAGCTATTCTGCTTAACCTAAAGAGAATTCGGGCCATGGGAACTTAATAGTGTGCATGGGACTAAAAAGAAGAAAGTCTATGAAAAGTTTCGCTGGACCATACAAATTGCCATCTTTTCTGCAAACCATTCTCAACTATTCTCTAAACCCTAGTCTAAATGCGTGTTTATTTGCCATGGGAAGAGTAATGTACAAACATGAGATATGCATTTTGTTGCAGCTGGAAGAGCTGAGGGACTCTCAGGCCGTAGCACCGACATCTAAAAAGGATACGACCGATGGAGAGGCCGAAAATGATGGTTTATAAGGTGATACATACACTTGCTATTTCACTTTACATTGATTGTTTGAGAAATCATTGATTGTTGATTCTGCATTTAACGGTTAAGTAATTTCATTTGCTTGTTAGGGTGATTTCCGAAGAATTCCTTTTCGTGTTTGTAATCTCGTCTTTTGATTAATTATGAGAAGAAATCTGGATTATTTTGGTGGACTAGAAGGTTTGTGTTATAAGTGAATGGTTAAATTTCTGAAAAAGCAGGGGAGATAATAACGAAGAAGAAGGGTTGAAAATCTTAGGTAAGATGAACGAATGATCATCCCTTTTGAGATTGAAAGTTTTAAATGTTTTAAGAATTTAAAATCAAGTGATTATTATACTATCGACGTATTACACACACCAATCTCGAAAGGATTAATGAATCAACGACCCGCAAATTATCCGAGGTAGGATGGAGAACGACTCGATTCATAAGACGAATGAACCGTTCGAACCTTAACAATAATTTATTTAATAGCAATGAAATACTTTATTTAAAGTAAAAGTTAGGGTCGGTCCAATGAAACTGGACTAACTTACAGGTGCAACAGTGGTATCAATGACAGTATAATACTATAAGTCCAATAAACTGTGTGAATTAAATTCATAACAATGAGTCTAAAAGAAATAAAATATCCTAACAAGAGTCTCATCTTATTAATAAACAACGTTGGCAAAGGAAATACCTAAACAGTAAAATGTCGCTTGCTTTTGTGTCGGCAATTGCTAGATTTTTTTGGCTAAAACCTGAGGGGATGATTCGACTAAATTTAGTAGAGATAAAATTTTACATTCAATAGTAATATTAAGAAAAAAGGATGAGCATGCCAAGTAAAAACCATAGTATAAAATCTAAGTAGAAAACACTAAGTATAACAAAAGTCAAAACAATCTATTATAGTGTGTGATACATATACATATTAAACCACTACTGATTAACATAAAAATCTTAGTGAAAATAGTATTACTTGCAGACTTCATGAATACTACGCCATAAACACATACAAGAATAACAACATTACTTAGTGATCGCAAGCCACAAACAACTCATATCAGGTTTAGTGTTCTGCACCAAGGGATATGGCGCACTCAAATGTCTCATTACTTCATTTCACATAAACATATCATCTAACGATTGAATGTGCATAAAGATGAGATGTCCACTTGAGTCAATAAAAATTAATTGACACTACTAAGATGATTAGTGATAATAATGTACATGCTCAGAGAAAATGTCTAAGTGAAAATATACATATAGAAGAAAAACTGACATGTTAGAACATCTAATTCAATATGAGAACACGTCTTAAAATAAGTTTTCATAATAACGATGCAATGTCGAATTTAAAAATAAACTTCTACCTCAAGCAGCCTTACCAATATCGAAAGTCCAAGTAATTCAAAAAATTTAATATTGTGTCAAGTCTCGAAACATATGTTTCTTCTATTCTTTTCTTTGCTACCGCTAGGCCATCATGGACTTGAACCAGATACTTCGCCCAGTGTTAGAGTCCAGGCTTGTCCAGGATATGTTGTCAATGGCCGCCCATGCTAGATGTAGGTTATTCACTTGTATTTCTTTTCTATTGCATTTCTTTTCTTGTTTAGGAAAGTCATTTCTCGCCACTATGACATGTATTAGCATTTTTTACTATTTTAAGAAAACGTGACTCCTCGCCACCATAACATGTTCACTCCTGCTATGGTGGAGATGACCCGGATTTCTCTTTAGGGGGAGATTCATGATAGCATATAGACCCCGTACCCACTGATGTAATTTGCTGTCAATCAACGACTAGTTATTTGCATACAAATTCTCCTTATGCTCACTATGCTAATTGTCGCCTTTTCGATTAATCTTGCTCGCTCTATAACGACCCCGTAGGAGCTGCCACGCCACTTGACATATATTTTACATTTTTCACGTGAATTTTTTTGATTTTCATTAGAACTTTAAAACAATTTTTGGACTTTCAAATCTCTTTAAAAATGAGTGGAAAATATTTAAGAAATCATTTGAAACTAGTTTGGTTTTAAAAAAACCAAAATACACCCAAAGCGCGTGGTGCACGCTTTAAGAACATCAAAGATCGTCGCAGCGCACGCATCGCGCTGTCGCGGTGCACGCGCCGCCCACCCAGAGCGCTAGCATCGTGCTCGTGGGGGCCGATCGATCGGCACACCCCGCCGATCGATTGGCACCCTCTCGAGTGTCGACCATCGCAAGCGTCACTCTAGCCAATCGATCGTGCGCAATGCACAATCGATCAGCAACTTCTTTGCCGCCGACCCGCATTTTCACCAAGACGCCAATTGATCACTCGCGCTGGGTGATTGATCGGCCAGGCGCCCTACAGGCACACTCCGCTCGCAGTCTGCACGCAGCGCACGCCGCACGATTTCGCGTGCCCATCCACGCCACTTGCTTCCTTTTTCCTTCTTTTCTCCATTTTCACCTAATAACATTTCATTAATCCATCAGTCATCCACCCAACTTCCATAACCTAATACCTCCACTTAAAAATCCTCCCAAAATATATCTCTAACTCAAAATTCATACAATCGACTAGAAACATGTAGCGGAACATAAAACACGTGAAAAATCCTTTAAATCTATACATTTGGTCCAAAACATAAAATTTTCCAAGTAAATCCCTAAAATCATCATAATCTACTATCATTTTTCTTAAATCATAGACATGTACCAAAAACCTTGCTTGGAGCATAACCCACGGGTTGAAATCGCCTTGCCCAGCTCAAAACGTCCGCCACGAGCACCATCCATCAACCGGCCTATCCATCGACTTCAGGGAGAACTTCCTTACCTTCAATTTCTTCACCTACATTACAAGGTTTAAAACTATAAGCCTAATACTTAGTAAGGGGTGTACATATATGAATAAATTCCCATATAATGCATGCTTGAAAAATCATATATGTTTACTCGTTTCTTGATCTTTTCACTTGACATAGATTAAGGGGGGTTTTCGTGGGAGAGTAGGCAGGAGTTCGTGTACATGGTCCTTACGAACGGGTTTCATGGTCCATTACATGGACAAGTGACATGGTCCCTCGAAAGGGACAATTCATGGCCATACTGCCCCGACCCACGCTTAATCATTACGTACATTACATATTCTTGTTTTTCTTTACATTTTCTTTACGTAAATCATGTATGTAAAATATTTTTGTATACTTCTTTGAGAAAACATGATGCATGTAGCATGAGGGCACACGTAAACATAATCCTACTAAAAAAAACTCATCCATCAAACAACTACATGACATACTTACTCTACCCATTGCCGTATAAACCACAAACAATTCGCAAATGCATCAAAATCATTATCTGATATAATCTCCTAGTACCCTTGTGATGTAGGGCCATAAGGGCCAAACATCTAAAACACACTTACTTGAAATTTCTTAGCAACTCGTGCACTTTTTCTTAAGTCATATACACCTAAAACATCATAATTTCATTATCAATATTGACCCAAGCACAAACACAATGCATTAATGAATTTAAACTTTCTATAGCATCTTCTTAAAATTTTCGGCATAACCTCCCTGTATTATGCATTTTTCCCAAATTTCAAAACAAATCAACAATAACAATAATCTCTAACTCTCCATTGCAATATCAAACCCATAACAATAATCCAATAATATACCAAAAATTCATAAAATCGACAAACTCCCATGGAGAGGGTTTTTCTTACCTTCAAATCTTCAAGAAAAGGGGAAATTCAGACCAATTCTTCGAGAGGGAGGGAGGAAATTTTGAAACCCTAGAACAAATGCCCAAACTCATGAAAATCAACTCATAACCTAACCCTAATCCTAAAATTCACTCTTAAACCTTAATGCTTACCTTAAACCTTCAAAATCAGAGCGGAAATTTGAAGAAAAATCACGTGGAGGAAGGTCGCTAGCGAGAAGAGAGGTTCACAGGTGAGGGGAGAAGGGGGGGGGGGGGAGGGGAGATATGCTGCGTGAGGGAGAGAGAGAGAGAGAGAGAGAGTTTATTAAATTAAACTTATTTTACCATTTTACCCTTTAACTGTAATTTCTAACTAATGTCTCGTAACCCGTTGGTTTAAATTTTTGTAAATTCCTCATTCAATTTAATCTCACAATTTAACTCATAAAGTTTCAATAAAATTTTCTATTATTGAAATTACGTTAAAATTCTCTATTTTTGGGCATAAATTAGACATCGAATGCTGAAAATTCTGGGTGTTACATCCTACCCTCTTTAAACAAAATTTTGCCTACAAAATTTGCTTATACAAATAGTTCCGGATACTTGTCCATCATGTCTTGCTGTCATTCACACGTGGCTTCTTCAATGTTGTGATTTCTCCATAATACTTTCACTAGTGGAATTTCTTTGTTTCGTAACACCTTTATTAACAATTCGAGGATTCGTACCAGCTTTTCTTCATACGTCAAGATTGGCTGAACCTCAATGTTCACCGGCTTCACAACATGCGTAGGTCACGTACACACTTCCTCAACATAGATACGTGAAAGACGTTGTGAACTCCATCCATAGTCGCAGGTAGCTGCAATCTGTAAGCTATACTTCCGATCCTCGCCAAAATAGAAAATGGTCCGACGAACCGTGGACTGAGTTTCCCTTTCTTGCCGAACCGCATAACTCCTTTGAACGGTGAGATCTTCAGAAATACTTCATATCCTATAGCAAACTCCAGATTTCTCCTTCTATGGTCTGCATAACTCTTTTGTCGACTCTGTGTAGTCCCCATTCTTTGTCTAATAACAACAATCTTCTGGGACATTTGCTGTAAAATGTCAGGACCTACTATCTTTGCTTCATCGACTTCATCCAAATACAAGAGCGATCTACATTTTCTGTCATACAATGCCTCATAAAGAGCCATATCAATAGTAGATTGGTAGCTATTATTGTACGAAAACTCGACCAATGGCAGATACTAGCTCCACGATGCCTGAAACTCTAGCACGCATGCTCTCAATATATCCTCTAATATTTGAATCGTCTGCTTAGACTGTCTATCTGTTTGAGGATGAAATATAGTGCTGAAAGTCAGCTTCGTTCCCATAGAACCTTGCAGACTCTTCCAAAATCTCGAGGTAAACCTAGGATCTCGATCTGAAACAATCGATACTGGAATCCCATGTAACCTGATGATCTCCTGGACATACAACTCTGCAAACTGGTTCATTGTATAGGTCATCTTTACAGGTAGGAAATGAGCCGACTTCGTCAATCTGTCCACTATAACCCATATGTTATCATGGCTCTTGGCAAGCCAACTACAAAATCCATAGAAATGTTCTCCCATTTCTATTATGGAATCGGTAAAAGCCGAAGAGTACCTCTCGAACTTTGATGTTCTGCCTTGACCTGCTGGCAAACTATCCACGCTTCTACGTACTTGGCAACATCTCTCTTAAGATTTGGCCACTAATAGTGCAGCTTCAAGTCTCGGTACATCTTGGTTTTGCCTATATGCATGCAGAAAGAAGACGAGTGCGCTTCTGCAAAAAAAAAAAAACTTTCGTAACTCTTCGTCACTAGGGACATACCATCGATCCCTGAATTTCAGAATACCATCCTCCGAATGGCTAAACTCGGAAAAAGTATCCTCCAACTTGTTTAAAATATCATTTTTCTCATTTGAATCTTTCTGTTGAGCCTCCTTAATTCGGTCTAAAATAGTTGGTCGTATGGATAACTTTGAAAGAATGACCGATAGTTCTGAAACTATTTCTAAATCAAACTTTTGAACTTCATTCTTTAGAGGCACTGACATGGCTGACACCGTAGATTGTATCGTCGCTGACATTCTGCTCAATGTGTCAGCTATCGCATCACCTTACCATGGTGATACTTGATCTCGATATCATAATCCTTGACGAATTCTAGTCATCGCCTCTGTCTCATATTCAATTCCTTCTGAGTAAAGATGTACTTCAGACTTTTGTGGTCTGAGAACACCTCACATTGTTGTCCATACAAGTAGTGTGTCCATATTTTTAGTGCAAACACCACTGCAGCCAAATCAAGGTTGTGTGTAGGGTAGTTTTGCTCATAACATTTTAGTTGCCTGGAAGCATATGCAATTATCTTTCCATCTTGCATCAATACACATCCCAAACCAATTTTAGAAGCATCGCAGTAAACACTGAATTTCCTGCTTTCCTCAGGGAGCATCAATAGAGAAGCTGTTGTCAACTTCTGCTTCAATGTCTTAAAGCTCCTTTAACAATCCTCGGATCATGAATACTTCATATCTTTCTTCGTCAAACTAGATAAAGGCTTGGCTATCAACGAAAACCCTTCAATAAACTTCCTGTAGTAACCTGCTAATTCCCGGAAACTACGCACTTCATTGGCATTTCTCAGCTGTGGCCACTCCTTTACAGCTTGTATTTTCACTAGATCAACAAAAAATGCCCTCATCGGAGATGACATGACCCAGAAAGTTAACTTTGTCGATCCAAAATTTGCACTTCGAGAACTTGGCATATAATTGATGCAGCCTTAAAGTTGTTAAAACAATCCTCAGATGCTCTACATGCTCATTTCTAGTCCAAGAATACACCAATATATCATCTATAAAGACAATAACGAACTTGTCTAGATACTTCCGAAACACCCGATTCGTTAAGTTCATAAATGCTGCGGGAGCATTCGTCAATCCAAATGACATTACCAGAAATTCATAATGCCTATATCGGGTTCTGAACGCCATTTTTGGAATATTATTAGCTTTGATTTTCATTTGGTAATAACCCGAGCACAAGTCAATTTTTGAGAATACCTTTGCCCTTTGAAGTTGGTCAAACAGATCATCAATCCGAGGTAGGGGATATTTATTCTTGATTGCCAACTTGTTCAGCTTTCGGTAGTCAATGCACATACGTAGAGATCCATCCTTCTTAACGAATAGGACTGGTGTGCCCTAGGGAGACAAACTAGAGCGTACAAAGCCCTTATCCACCAACTCCGTCAACTGAGTCTTCAATTCCTTCAGTTCCACTGGTGCCATACGGTAAGGATTCTTAGACACTGGCGAGGCACTAGGATAGACGTAGATCACGAATTCTATTTCTCGGTCTGGAGGTAACCCCAGCAGGTCGTCCAAGAATACCTTTGGAAACTCATGGACTATTGAAATGTCTTGAAGCTTTGCATCTCCTTTCCCCTGATATCGACCACATTGGCCAGAAAACCTATACATCCACTTTTCAGCAATTGTTAGGCTTCCATGGAGGATACAATTGACACCTTACTCGTTTTTTGTATTGCTTGAAAAGAATATTGGTCTCCATTCGGAGGTCAGAACTCTACTAACCCAAATTTAGTATCTGAATAACCACTCTATCTCCATAATAACTTCGTATCCTTTCATATTGATTATAATCAGCTCCACGTAAAACTTCTTGTCCTCTACAGATACGATGTCACCTTTTACCACCTGATCTGAGTGTAAAGACTCACCTGACGGCAACATGACACTATAGAATTTATCAGCCGGCATAGCCCACAAATTCCACTAACATACAAACGCAGTTGATATAAAAGAATGAGTCACACCAGTGTCTATAAGCGTGTATGCAGGTTCACCGCAAATCAAAATTGTACCTGTTATGACAAAATGTTGAACCGCTTCATCGTCCTCAATTAGGGTGAAGACTCTCAGTGTCACCCTCGTCTGGTTCCTAGCCGGCATTGGACAGTCCTTGACAATGTGGCCAAGTTTGTTGCATCGGAAACACCGGCCCAAATAGAGCTTACTTTTCTCAAAATGATTCTTTTGGCATGTTGGGCACTAGAGATATTAAACGGGAGGGCTGGCTGTAGTAGGCCGAGCTTTGGCCCGGGTCACACAGACAAGTCGAGTCGAGCTCGGCAATAACCGAGCCTAACGAGCCTGCTCGTGAGCTGACTCGTCAAGCCCAGCTTGGGGCCCTGAGCCCTCTCCAACGCCTAACAATCGACAGTCTCCGACTCTCCAATGGCTCGATCAAATCCAACTCTGATGCCCTCTCCGATGCCCAGGTGGGGGCCCTCTCTGACGCCTCGACAGCGGACATGGGCAGCCCCGTCTTTGTCTTCCATCGACATCTACCGACGACAACGAGTACGACCATCTTCAGATCTTCGGCTTCAGAGTTCTGCGTCTGCCCTTCAGTTCAGTAGGCTTCAGAGTTTTGTGTCTGCCTTTCAGTTCGGCTTCGGCAGTTCCCCTTCCCCTTGATTTTGTCTCTCCAGTCTCTTCTCCTGCCAGCTGCCAGAATGCCCTCTTCTTTCTTGCTCTCTCAATGTCTCTCAAGCAACGGTCTGTTGACAAACCTGAGATTCTCAGCAATGCAACGGTAACAAGACCGTTGCTCTGAGAGCTTCTGAGCAATCTCAGGCTGAGTCGCTGAGATTCTCAGCAACGGTCTTGTGACCGTTGCTCTCCTCAGAGTAAGAAAGACTTTCGGCCTCTCTCTCCCCCTTCACTCTATTTTTTCTATAAATTCTTCCTCCTCCCTTCATTTTTTTTCATCCCAATCTCTCTCAATTCAATTCATTTACTCCTTAGATTGCTCTTAATCAATTTGTACTCAATTTGCTCTCAATCCATTCGGTACTCTAATTCATTCTTCAATTTGCTTCAACAAGGTAAAATTGAGTTTTTTTTTTACATATATTTATATAATTTTTAATTATATTTATAGTTATACTAACAAAATTTTTTTACATTAATTTTTTTGTAGGTTTGGTATACATGAGTTGATCAATTCACACCACATACAAACTTTTGTTTGACATTGGTTTTGTGGTATCATTTTCTTATTTGAAATTTATTTAAAAAATTTATTTTTAATTATGGATCTACATGATTATAATATTGATGATGACATTGAAGAAATTAGGAAAATAAATGTTGCATTTTCCATAGGACAATCATCTATACAAGCATCCACATCCACTTCATCACCTAAAAAAAAACAAAATGTCTGAAATATAGAAACATTTTGTAATGAAAGATATTAAAATTGGTGGAAAAGTAGAATCTAGGGCTCAATGTAAATATTGTATTAAAAATTATACATATATTTCCGGTAGTTCAACTACCTCACTAAATAGGCATTATCAAAAGTGCCACTTAAACGAGCAAGTTAGAGATCCTACACAAAGATTATTAAATGCTAGTGGTAGTGGCACTTTTTTGTATTCAAAAAATAAAATGAGAGAAGGAATAACAAAATTTGTAGCACAATGTGAATTGCCTTTAGCGTTCACCGATAGTGTTGAATTTGAAAATTTTATGAAAGAATATACTACTCTTAATTTTAAACGTGTTCCTAGAAGTACAACTAGAATTGATATTATTAAAATATTTAATAATATGAAAAATGAACTAATTTCATTTTCTTCAATGTCTATTTGTATCACGTCTGATTTATGGAGTGCACGTTTCTATAGGCTGTGTAATTGTAACTTCTCATTTTATTGATGACTCTTGACAATTAAATAAAAGAATTTTAGGATTTCATAATTGTAAATATCCCCACACTGGTATTACAATTTATAGATATATTGTTACGATATTGCAAGAATATTCCATTCAAGATAGAATATTTAGCATAACACTTGATAATGCTAGTACCAACGATGCTGCTATTTCTCATTTTAAAAATTATTTTCAATTAGATACTACTTACGATTTTCTTTTCCATATGAGATGTGTTTGTTATATTTTAAATTTAGTCGTTGAAGATGGTATAACATATATTTCATCTCATATTGAATCTATTAGATCCGTAATTTCTTATATAATTGTGTCTAATTCGAGGCAACAAGAATATATAGATTTTTGTAAAACTGTCCAACTTAAATCACGAAAATTAAAAACCGATGTAGATAATAGGTGGAATTCTACTTATTTAATGTTGAAAAATGCTAAGTCATATTGGCAAGTTATTTGTACTTTTATTAGTGAGAAAACTCAAAGTATTAATCTTGATAAATCTAGTTGCGACGTAGCTAATATATTTCTTAATTTTTTAAAACCATTCTACAAATGAATGTTCGAGAATTTATTATCCTACTTCTCATCTTGTTCTCCCAATTTTTATAAACTTAACGGATAATTTTGCACAATATCGATATATAGATGAATTTAAATATATACTTAATAAAATAAAAACAAAATTTAAAAAATATTGGCTTGACATTCCTCCTATTTTTTGTTATGCATATATAATGGATCCTAGATATAAGTTAAAAGGAGTATGTCTCATTGTTAATAAAATTTCTAATAATTTACAAACTCCTTCTTTATTTTCTATGGATCCAATAACACATGGAATTACTAGTTTATATTTTTCTTATGAATCTAAATATTCAAATGTTAGTTGTTCACGTGTTTCTTCACCTGATAGTTCAAGTAGTGATAGTAGAAATATTATAGGTTCACAATTTGGTATTCATGATATTTGGAATCAATTAGATACAGATACTTACTCTAGTTCTATGCGAAATGAACAAGAAATTTATTTTGACACTCAATATCAATTTTCTCGCGAAGAAAATTTTGATATTTTAAATTGGCGGAAAATATTTTCCACTATATATCCTATTATGTCTATAATGGCACGTGATCTACTAACACCTCCGGCCTCTACCGTAACATCGGAGTCTGCTTTTAGTGCAGGTGGACGTGTGTACTATGAACACTGAGGATGACTTGCACCCGATCTCGTGGAGGCACTCATTTGCATGAAGGATTGGAATGATGCCATTACGACAAACCAACAACGAAAGGACGAAATACTCGAAGACTTTAAAAATTTAGACGTTGAAGAAGATTAACATTGAAATTTAAATTTTGAAGTATTTTTTTCATTTCGTAATTTTTTTTTGATATTTTGCACATGATTGACAATTAAATGAGTGCCAACCTAGTTGGGATGTGTTTAATTGTAGTGATGCAAATGTCAAGTTTATAATGAAGATTATTATTTTTATATATTTATTTTTTTTATAAATAAATGTCGCTAAAAAATCACAGCCGATCAATGGGAGCATTGGGGCGATTGATCCGCTGTCGGTGAGAATGATAGCCGATCACTCGCCCACGTGGGGCAATGGATCGGCTGTCGCTAAGAATTAACGCAGAGCGACACCCGAATAGCCGATCAATCGCCCAAGTGGGGTGATTGATCGGCTGTCGCGCTGAATAAAATAGAGCGACAGCCGATCAATCGCCTCACTTAGGCGATTGATCGGCTGTCGCGCTGAATAAAATAGAGCGACAGCCGATCAATCGCCTCACTTAGGCGATTGATCGGCTGTCGCGCTGAATAAAATAGAGCGACAGCCGATCAATCGCCTCACTTAGGCGATTGATCGGCTGTCGCGCTGAATAAAATAGAGCGACAGCCGATCAATGGGAGCATTGGGGCGATTGATCCGCTGTCGGTGAGAATGATAGCCGATCACTCGCCCACGTGGGGCAATGGATCGGCTGTCGCGCTGAATAAAATAGAGCGACAGCCGATCAATGGGAGCATTGGGGCGATTGATCCGCTGTCGGTGAGAATGATAGCCGATCACTCGCCCACGTGGGGCAATGGATCGGCTGTCGCGCTGAATAAAATAGAGCGACAGCCGATCAATCGCCTCACTTAGGCGATTGATCGGCTGTCGCGCTGAATAAAATAGAGCGACAGCCGATCAATGGGAGCATTGGGGCGATTGATCCGCTGTCGGTGAGAATGATAGCCGATCACTCGCCCACGTGGGGCAATGGATCGGCTGTCGCGCTGAATAAAATAGAGCGACAGCCGATCAATCGCCTCACTTAGGCGATTGATCGGCTGTCGCGCTGAATAAAATAGAGCGACAGCCGATCAATCGCCTCACTTAGGCGATTGATCGGCTGTCGCGCTGAATAAAATAGAGCGACAGCCGATCAATCGCCTCACTTAGGCGATTGATCGGCTGTCGCGCTGAATAAAATAGAGCGACAGCCGATCAATCGCCTCACTTAGGCGATTGATCGGCTGTCGCGCTGAATAAAATAGAGCGACAGCCGATCAATCGCCTCACTTAGGCGATTGATCGGCTGTCGCGCTGAATAAAATAGAGCGACAGCCGATCAATCGCCTCACTTAGGCGATTGATCGGCTGTCGCGCTGAATAAAATAGAGCGACAGCCGATCAATCGCCTCACTTAGGCGATTGATCGGCTGTCGCGCTGAATAAAATAGAGCGACAGCCGATCAATCGCCTCACTTAGGCGATTGATCGGCTGTCGCGCTGAATAAAATAGAGCGACAGCCGATCAATGGGAGCATTGGGGCGATTGATCCGCTGTCGGTGAGAATGATAGCCGATCACTCGCCCACGTGGGGCAATGGATCGGCTGTCGCGCTGAATAAAATAGAGCGACAGCCGATCAATCGCCTCACTTAGGCGATTGATCGGCTGTCGCGCTGAATAAAATAGAGCGACAGCCGATCAATCGCCTCACTTAGGCGATTGATCGGCTGTCGCGCTGAATAAAATAGAGCGACAGCCGATCAATGGGAGCATTGGGGCGATTGATCCGCTGTCGGTGAGAATGATAGCCGATCACTCGCCCACGTGGGGCAATGGATCGGCTGTCGCGCTGAATAAAATAGAGCGACAGCCGATCAATGGGAAGTTTGACTCTGTACACAAATATCGCGTTTATTTTGGTGTTTAGTATCTTGTGGTCTTGTGTAACTTTACAGGTTAAAAAAATGCCGCTAAAATGTTTCAAAGCTTCTTCAAGCTCAAGCTCAGCTCTAGTCGGCTAAATCGATCACTCATTCATCAACTTTGAGGCAAGGAAATACTTCATGGATTTCATGACAAAAAATAAATCTATTATATGCGAAATCCAATTTCAACCCGACTAGTCTGATGGAGATATTTTAGTCATGCTTAGGCAACGACGATGGGAGACTCTTGCTGTATTAGGTGGTGATGCAAACGTAAGTGACGTTCGGGAATTCTATACAAATCTCAGGGCATCAAATTCAGATAGTACCGTTTAAGTTCGCAATAAGATCATCCACTTCTTAGCCGAGATCATTAATGCTAAGCTTGGTTTGGACAACTTAAATCAAGATGATTATTACATCATGATGGAAGAGGGGCCAAATTATGAAATGATCATACAAGAGATGGGTCACCGAGGTTCACAGTGGGTTTACTCAAACGTCAACCCAGCTCAACCATTACACTTGATATTAAGTTGTCTCAACTGCTACGCTCAAGCTTGGTGCAAGTTTATCAAGGGAAACTTGATGCCGACGTCCCAGAATTCTGAGCTTACCAAAGAGCGAGCGGTACTCCTTTATTGCATTCTCACTGGTCGCTCCATAAACGTCGAATGAATTATCCACAATAATATCAGCGCATATCGTAAGGGTTCCACCACTGCTGGCCATATTCACCACATCCTCATCACGCACCTATACGCTGCAGAGAATGTCCCTATGAGCTCAACTAACGAGCCTTGGATCCATCAAAAGGTTTATGTCTCCTCAAATATTTCAAGAATACCTAAGTGGTTGTATTGCGAAGCTAGAAACAATGGATTAGGATTCATTGAGCAAGGTGTTGATGCTGAAATTCCTCCTCAACTAATGTCATTGCCTCGTATCCGACACAAAGATGGTATTATGATGAGTGCACAATGTAGCATAGCGGAGATAAAAAGAGAGCGTGCCTAGACTTGTGGAAAACAGCGATATGAAAACCAATCAACTATGCCCCCCGATCAAGGCACATCTTCATCGTCTGCCGTGCCACCTCGCTCTTACTTAACTAATAATGTGGGGCAGATCTTAGAAAATCTTACAATCCAATAAGGCCAAATGTTTGCCAATCTGGCTACTCAACAAACCAACTTTGAACACGATGTAAGACAAAGGCTGAAAAATATTTCTGATCAGCAAAGACAGTTATCACGAGATCACACTCGCATCGAACATTGGTTGACGAATATGCAAAATCATTCAGTAGAGCAAACAAACTTCTTTGCATGATATGTGAGAGCATTAAATGCTCATTATGACCATTCAAATCCAACAAACCCACATTTACCTATCTTCCCAGAGCACCTATTGAGGCCATATCACTCTCCACAAGAGGGTGAGGACAACGATTACCCCAAAACGTCATGAGTTACGCTATTTTTCACCTACTTTTTAGTTTATTTTATGCATTGAGGACATATTTATTTTAGGTTTGGGTGATTATAGCTTGCCTTATGACTTTGTTATATTTTGTGATATATTTTAGTTACGCAATCTGAAATCTTTATTTATGTAAGTTTGGCTCGTTAAGCTCGGCTCGTTACGCTCGTTGGCCGACTTGGCTAGGCTCGTTAGACTCGTGGCTCGCGAGCTGGCTCGGGTTGGAAATTTTTTAGGTTCGACTCGTTAGGCTCGACAGGCTCGTTAGGCTCAGCAAGCTCGGCGAGCTAGGTCTTTCTAGGCTCGGCTCGGCTCGACTCGCTCGATTAACATTTCTATTGGGCACTAAGGAGCTTGAGGAGCCCCTTGGGGTCGCTTGCCCTTGCCGTGGTCCACAGGTGCACTGTTGGGCCTCTTGACGCCTTTACTCTGCTGTGACTGGCACCCCTTATGCTGTGGCTGCGACTGTACCTTTCTGAAAAACTTCCTCGGCAGTTCTCTTTGTTGTTGCATTCTCATCTCGATATCATCTAATGTCAGGGCTTTTGCTACAACTTTGTGATATGACATGTTGTTGATGCCTACAGTTTTTACTCCTTTTAAAATCTCCAGCTTTAACCCCTGGGCAAACTGATACACCTCGTTCTCTTCTTCTCTCACCAGATGGATTGCAAAGCAAGACAAGGACTCGAAGCGTCAGACGTACTTAGCCACTAATCCAATTTGGCGTAGCTGGGTAAACTTTGCCATCTTACTATTTCAGACCGCTCGGCTAAAGTACTTGTTATAAAAAAGTCGTTTTGAATATCTCCCATGTAATCCCTTCTGTATCTGCCGTAGCCTTAACTATATCCCACCAAAAACTAGCATCCTTCTCTAGTGGAACACCGCACATGACACTTTCTCGCTCGCCTCCACTTTGGCATAGTCAAACATACTTTCTATCTTTCGGATCCACTCTTCAGAACAAGTGGGATCCAAAGAAAGTAGGAGGTTAGATTCGTATAAATCTTTCACCACATGGGTCCTATGAGGTAGTGCCTTGATCGTTTCCATTCCCGGTCCCTTCCCTGTTCATAACTTCCGCTAACAACTGAGATTATATCTCAACTAGTGCGGTCAATTTCTCAACAGTAGTATCTCTTTGGTCCATTCCCCGTCTGGGTTCCCATGGCATCTTGTTATTCCTAAACACATTAGACACATAAACAAACACTTAATACATGACTCAATCTTAAACACTTACTGTTGATGAAGTGTCCTCGTGCGGCGGTTTGTGCTGGTAGGTAGTCTACAAGAGTAATTTTAAAACCCGGGTGCTCTGATACCACAGTTGTAACGACGCCGTAGGGCCGCCACGCCACTTGACATATACTTTACATTTTTCACGTGAAATTTTTTTATTTTCATTAAAACTTTAAAACTTTAAAAATGAGTGGAAAATATTTAATAAATTTTTTGAAACTGGTTTGGTTTAAAAAAAAACAAAATGGATCGGGTGCCGCGCACACGTCGCCCCGTCGCGGCACGCACGTAGCACTGTCGTGGCGCGGGCATCGCTCACCCAGAGCGCGAGCGCTGCCCACCTGGAGCGCCCGCATCACGCACATAGGGGCTGATCGATCGGCGCACCCCGCTGATCGATCGGTGCAGCTTCGATCGATCGGCTGCCTCTCGGGTGTTGACCATCATGAGCGTCGCTTTAGCCGATCGTTCGTGTGCAATGCACGATCGATCGGCAACTTCTCTGTCGCCGACCTGCATTTTCACCAAGACGCCGATCGATCGCTCGCGCTGGGCGATCGATCGGCCAGGCACGCTATGGGCACACTCCCCACATAGTTTGCGCGCGCCGCACGGTTTCGTGTGCCCATCCGCGCCACTTCCTTTTTCCTTATTTTCTCCATTTTCACCTAATAACACTCCATAAATCTATCAATCATCCACCCAACTTCCATATCCTAACACTGCACTTAAAAATCCTCCCAAAACATATCTCCAACTCAAAATTCATAAAATCGACTAGAAAACACGTAGCGGAACATAAAACACGGTGAAAATCCTTTAAATCTAAACATTTGGTCCAAAACATAAAATTTTCCAAGAAAATCCCTAAAATCATCATAATCTACTATCCTTTTTCTTAAATCATAGACATGTACAAAAAACCTTGGTTATAGCATAACCAACGAGTCAGAATCGCCTTTCCCAGCTCAAAACTCCCGCCACGAGCACCATCCATCAACGGGCCTATTTATCGACTTCAGGGAGAACTTCCTTACCTTCAATTTCTTCACCTACATCACAAGATTTAAAACTATAAGTCTAATGCTTAGTAAGGGGTATACATATATGAATAAAATGTCCATGTAATGCATGCTCAAAAAATCATGTCTTTTTACTCGTTTCTTGATCTTTTCACTTGACATGGATTAAGAGGGGCTTCCGTGGGAGAGTAGGCATGGGTTCGTGTACATGGTCCTTACGGACGGGTTTCATGATCCATTACATGGACAAGTGACATGGTCCCCCGAGAGGGACAATTCATAGCCATACTGCCCCGACCCACGCTTAATCATTACGTACATATAACATATTCTTGTTTTTCTTTATATTTTCTTTACGTAAATCATGCATGTAAAACATTTTCGTATGCTTTTTTGAGAAAACATGATGCATGTAGCATGAGTGCACACGTAAACATAATCCTACTCAAAATAACTCAACCATCAAACAACTACATGACATACTTACTCAACCCATTGTCGTATAAACTACAAACAATTTGCAATACATCAAAACTATCATCAGACATAACCTCCTAGTACCCTTGTGATGTTTGGCCATAAGGGTCAAACACCTAACACACACTTACCTGGAATTCCTAAGCAACTCGTGCACTTTTCATTCAGTCATAAACACCTAAAGTATCATAATTTCATTATCAATATCGACCCAATCACAAACACAATGCACGAACGAATTTAAACTTCCTATAGCATCTCCTTAAAATTTCTGGCATAACCTCTCCGTATTATGCATTTTCCCCAAATTCCAAAACAAATCAACAATAACAATAATCCCTAACTCTTAATTACAATATCAAACCTATAACAATAATCCAATAATATACCAAAAATTCATAAAATCGATAAACTCCCAAAGAAATTGTTTTTCTTACCTTCAAATCTTCAAGAAAAGGGAAAATTCTGACCAATTCTTCGAGAGAGAGGGAGGAAGTTTCAGAACCCTAGAACAAATGCCAAAACTCATGAAAATAAACTCATAACCTAACCCTAATTTTAAAAATCACTCATAAACCTTAATGCTTACCTTAAACCTTCAAAATTGGAGTGGAAATTTGAAGAAAAATCACGTGGAGGAAGCTCGCTGGCGAGAGGAGAGGTTCGTGGGTGAGGGAGAAAAGAAAGGGGGGGGGGGGGGAGAGATGCTCCGTGAGGGGGGGGGGGGGGGGGGGGGAGAGAGAGAGAGAGAGAGAGAGAGAGAGAGAGAGAGAGAGAGAGATTATTAAATTAAACTCATTTTACCCTTTTTCCTTTCAACCCTAATTTCTAACTAATGGTTTCGTAACTCGTTAGTTTAAATTTTTTTAAATTCCTCATTCAATTTAGCCTCACAATTTAACTGTTAAAGTTTCAATAAAATTTTCCATTCATTCTCCATTTCCGGGCATAAATTGAACATCGAATGCTGAAAATTCTTGGTGTTAGATGCTCAATGCTCGCTCGTTAGACAATAAGCCATATCTAATGTCGTGGGCATCCAGTGTCGATGGTACACTTTTTTAGGCTGATTTGTTGTATTCATGAGACGACTAGTGTCACACAATCTTTCCTTGCCCCTCGAAAGTAGCATTGTGACAGTTGGTATCAGAGCCAAGTTAGCTCAAATTACAAGAAATCATGCCGAGAAAGAATCAATCGGAGAGGACAAATTCATCGCAAGACCAGTTTGAGCGCCTAGTTGAGCTAGAAGAAGAAATGAGTTATCTTGATGTGCCAAGAGGAGTAACCACTCAGTCACGAGCCAAAGCTCTAACTAATTTGTGTACTCATTTTGTAGGTAATGCATTTGAAGACCAATTGAAGCTAGAGCCTAGGACACAAGACAATGAGAGACCATTTCACTTGTTGGCATGGGAGAAACATCATGACCAAATCCTTGAAGAAGGAATCAATGTCTTCTTTAGAGCAAATTGATGTAATCATAAGTTTAGTTTATGTTCTCTAGTCTTTTAGTAGTTCTTCTTACATGCATTGTGATGGCCAAACATATGTGCATTAAAGGTCACTTGTGGTTGTGTTTTGTGGAAGAAGGAATCACTTGAAAGTGACATTTGGAGAGAGAGAGGGTTTTGCCAAAATTGGCAAAACATGTTTGTACTCGGCTTGTACACTTGGTCGAATACCCTCTTGTTTTGTCATATTATGTTGGCTGATCATTTGAGCTCTAATTTTGTAAAGGGAAGTCGTATTTAAACCACCTTTATGGCTGCTGAGGGGCAGCACATTATGAATACAAAAATTGAAGTTCATCTTTGTCCAAACCTTGAAGCTCCCAAGCATCAAGTAACTGCATCTCATTGGTGAGTCATATCCGAAAGAGTGTGTGTGTTAATTAGTTTCCATCTTTGTGAGTGTAGTGGAATCCATTGTATTACTCCTTTCTTCTACCTTTTCATTGAAGGTAGAACGTCCAGCAAGGGTGTATCAAGCTATCTTCACAGCAAGTTGGAGAGTTCTTTCTCAAGGAGAGCCAAAGACTCGAGAAGGTACATCATTATCACTTTCCGGACTAACGTGCACCACTTCATCCATCTTTTCATTCTCATCGAGTTAACCCTTGATTTTTTTAAGGTAGTTCCGTCACATCTAGGGTAATATCCTATTAAAATTTCATCTTCATTGGAGCTTTATTGAAGGAGTTGTGCTTCAACATTCTTTCTCATTTTTGAAGCATATTATATTTGCAAGAGTTACCAGATAACGTTCAGTTCCTAGAGAAATGAATGAGGGAAATGTCTGAATTTCCCGTTGAGATTGTTATGATGCACAACAGAATAGACACTACCTGATTCGAGAAATGGGTAGATATCGAAGAGAGCTCCATGGGTGCTATAGTCGGGGTCTTAGAGTGCATTGTAGAAATCGACCAAGCTCATACCTGGCTATCAAGAGTTGTTACCTACCTAACAGAAGATTTCAAAGTAATGTTCAACTCTCTAAAAGTCAAAATTGCCGAGATAAACTTAAAATTGAACCTTACAATGTGAGCTATGGGAAGTCAAGCCTAAGTTCCAAGCACAACGGAATTCAATCAAGGGAAAATCTCAGAGCCAAAGTCCATTGGAGGAATCTGAGATGCCAAGAAAATAGAAAACTTCATTTTTGACATTGAACAGTATTTCAAGTCAACTAGAACTGACAAAGAGTCAAAGGTGACTTTGGCAACGATGCATCTTACTAGAGATGCAAAATTTTGGTGGTGATGAAAATACAATGACATTTACAACAGAGACTGTGTGATAGTTACTTGGGAAGACCTCAAAAGTCAGTTAAAGGACCAGTTCTTTTTGAAAATGTTGAGTTCAATGCTCATCGGTTGTTGCAAGAACTAAAACAAAATAGTAGCATCCGCGAATATGTTAAACAGTTCTCAGGCCTGATGCTTAATATTAGAAACGTGTCCGAAAAAGACAAGATCTTCACTTTCATTGAAGGGCTAAAACCTTGGGCAAAGACAAAATTATATGAACAGAGAGTGCAGAGTCTCTCTAGTGCCCTCGCTGCAGCGGAATGGTTGTTTGATTATGCTAGTGAGAACCTTGATCAAAAGAAGAACACACCCATCAATCCAAACAATTCAAAGCCTCAGAGATCCAACACAAACCTACAGAAAGGAAACCATTTGTCCCAAGAGAAGGCCAAGAAACTGCCAGAGTAGCCAACACTCAACGACCAATGAATAGACTGATGTCGTGTTTCTTGTGCAAAGGGCCTCATCGTGTGACTGAATGTCCTCACATGTCGGCACTGATAGCCCTACAAGCGTTGATCCATAACGACAACTCAGCTGAAAGAGTTGGCAAAGAAGAGCCCACAAAGGTCGCGGAAGTAAGGACTATAACTTTTTTGTCAGCAGTACAACAACAGATAGAGCTTAAAAAGACCCCAGACAAAGGTCTCATGTATGTAGAGTCTCTTGTCAACAATAAGGTTGTCAGAAGTAACATGATAGACTAGGGTCACGTACAATTTCATTACCGAAAAGAAAGTTCACTGTCTTACTCTAAAACTTGAAAGGAATGCCGACAAGATGAAAACCATCAATGCAAAAGCGATGCCAGTTATTGGGGTAGTAAGAAGAACTTAACTCATGGACAGGGCTAATCGAATTCGTCGTCGCACAGATGGATGACTTTGATACTATCTTGTGGATAGAGTTCTTGGTAGAACATAAAGTTATTTTTATTCCCTCGGCCAAAATGTCTGTTGATTATAGGGAACAATCTGAAAGTCCTATTGGCAATCCTAAGACAACCAAATACAAGTAATATAAAGATGATCTCTGCAATGCAATTAAAACACCAAGATCTGATATATATCTTGGTTCCATCAATCCTAGACAAAGGAAAAGAGGAAAAAGTATCGTCGGAAGTCTTAGAAGTCTTGGAGGAGTATCAACGTACCATGCCTAAGACATTACCTCCGCGCAGAGACATTGATCACTAAATTGAATTTAATCTAGGTTCTAAGCCCCTTGCAAAGGCACCACCTACAGAATGGCTCCACCAGAACTCGCAAAATTGAGGAAACAACTTGAAGAATTACTTGAGGTGGGATTCATTAGACCGACGAAAGCACCATTCGAAGCACCTGTATTGTTCCAGAAGAAAAATGATGGTAGCTTACAGTTGTACATTGATTATCGGGCACTCAATAAGGTCACGATACACAACAAGAACCTTATCCCACTCATCAACAATCTATTTGACCAGCTATATAAGGCCAAATATTTTACCAAACTCGACTTGCAGTCAAGCTATTATCAAGTCAGAATTGCAGAGGGTGATGAACCGAAGACGACATGCGTGACTCGCCATGGAGCCTTTGAGTTCTTAGTAATGACTTTTGGACTAACAAACGTGCCAGTAACATTCTGCACTCTTATGAATCAAGTATTCCATGAATTCTTAGACAAGTTTGTTAGAGTCTACTTAGATGACATTGTAGTCTACAGTGAAACTTTAGAAGAACATAAAATTCATTTTCAACTTGTCTTTGAAAAATAAAAGGAGAACCAGCTGTACATGAAGAATGAGAAGTGCTATTTTGCTCAGAAAAGCATTGGTTTCTTGGTCACATTATCAAACAAGGTCATCTTCGCATGGATTTTGACAACGTCAAAGTAATTCATGACTAGAAAGTTTCTACTTCTGTTATTGAGCTATATTTCTTTCTAGGATTGGCAAACTACTACATACGCATTATTGAAGGATTCTCGAAGAGGGTTGCTGCTCTTACCGAGCTATTAAAGAAAGGTACTCCCTGGGAGTAAGATCAAGGATGTCAAAATGTCTTCGCCAACTTGAAAGACGCAATGATGCGAAGTCCAGTCTTGGCCATGATCGATGTTACTTAGCCATTTGAAGTGGAGATAGATGCATGTGACTACACACAGAAGGAATCCTACTGCAAAATGGCCACCTTATTGGGTATAAAAGCTGTGAGCTAAAAGAGGCAGAAAGGAGATACATCGCTTCTGAGAAAGTGATGTTGGTTGTAGTACACTACCTACGAGTATGGAGAAAATATCTATTGGGTTCAAAATATACGGTGAAGACGGCGACAGTTCCATCTGCCACTTCTTTGATCAAGCAAAACTGTCTGCCAAACAAGCTCGCTGACATGAACTTATTTCAGAGTTTGACTTGCAGTTCGAACACAAAGCAGACCATTTCAACAGGGTAGTTGATGCCCTAAGTCGAAAAAAAAAAGTGTAAAAATCAGTATTTTTATGAATTTTTTTAGTGTAATATTAAGTTTGGGCGATATTTACAAATTATTTAAGTTGTAAGGTTATTAAAGTGTAAAGTTTTAGAAATTTGATAAATAAGGTTAGTCTTATTTTGCTTGGAGCCGCCAAAGAGAGAGAAAGTGTAACACCCGACAACTTTGGACAGATGAACTTTCTTTAAGGTAAACGGTATTAACTGCCACCTCTGTATTTATGTATTTCTTTGGTCGAAAATTTGAGCGCCAAAGTTTAATTAGTTCTTTTTATAAAAATTAGGTTTTGTGGCAAACTTGTAATTAAGTCTGGCTCATTAAGTGTATAAATAGAAAATAGAAATCCTAAAACCTCACAAAAACCTCCACCAGCCGACTTTCTTCTTTCAGCCGACTCTCTCCCCTCAGATCCCTTCTCTGTTCTTCCTCCATCGATCAACTTCCTTCGGATTTCTTCCGATACTCCAAGCTCGAGATAAGATTTGGACAATGTGTTTACTGATTAGTGATTTTTGAGTTGATTAGAGATTTAGATTCGGGTTTTTTGAGGAAGTTGAAGTATCATGATAGATATAGCTATTAACATAGCAATTATGATTGTTGTAGATAATAAGTAGAAATAATGAACGTTGGCTGAGTCTAGGTAGTTGGTGAACCCGAACGCCATTATCGTTTAGCTGAGGTTTTTATGCACACTAGGTGACTGATATAATGCTCGAATGGAAATGAGTTAGACTTTTAGGATATATACTTAGTTAGAAAGCTACCATTCTAGAATATTAGACTACTGAAGATTTGTTTTCTTACATTAATACGTGAAATGACTTAGGTGGGAAAAAGCTCCAAGTGAATGAAAGACATTGTTAAGGAATCCAGGTAAGTGAGTGTGTTAAGTTTCCGGCTATTAGAGCTCTACATCACAAAGGTAGTAGGGTGAGCATGTTTCTGGTATTCAATGATGTTTGGGAAGATCGTCTGTTTCAGCATAATGTTTGGAATAGTGTATGCTCTGTTTTCTGATGAACGACTCCTTCCATGGTCTCATGTTTTGAGAATGTTTATGTCCATGTATCATGATTTATTTACCGAGTCTATAAAATGTTTTACACGCATACTCCTTTATGAATGAAACAAGAAAACGAAACGTATGAAACCTTGATTAAGTGAGGGTTGGGGCGGTATTGGTCATGTCACTGTTCACGGATGGACCATGATTCTTGCCAGTAAAGGGCAATGTACACGCACTCTGCCCACCCCCCTATGGCACAAACTCCTCCTTAATCCATGATATGAAAATGATGAACAAGAATATGATTCCCACGATTTGAAAGTAAATGTGAACACAAGCATGATTCCCGATTTGAGTAAAAGATGTGAACATGATTTTATGCAGCATTCATGAGCATTCATGTGTTTGTTACACTCCTTACTAAGCATTAGGCTTATAGTTTGAACCTTATGATGTAGGTGACGAAACAGCAGGTGATGACTTCAGCCTAGAAGGAAATGCTTAGGTCTGGTTGCTGGTTGCTGCTCATGGTGATGATTTGTGGCTGGGAAGTGATTTTTAACTCGCGGAGTGTTGCTTTCAGTACGATTTAGTAAGATCTATGATATGATTGCATGAATGGGAAATGAATTTCTTTATGTTAACAGATATTTGACTTATTAAGTACGAGTTTAAGTTTAAGAAGGTTCCAGATTTTAGATTCTTCTCTATGTGATAAGTCTTCTGCTATGTACTTAAGTTAAGGATTACGAGGCCTATGTGTATGGGGATTTTTGGAAAAAGGGAGTTAAGTTTTTAAGAAGAAGGAGGGAATGATTTGAAGTTTCAACTTGATCAATAATCGGTAGAGGTTAGGTTACTGTTGGGCGGTGGATGCTGGATGAATGTGTCATCCGACTGACGTCACCGGAAGATGTTGAGTATTATTGATCGGTGGATGCTGGATGATTGAGTCATCCGACTGACGTCATCGGTGAATGTGTTATGTGAATATGAGCGGTAGATGTAACACCCGACAATTTCGGCCAGGTGATTTTCTTAACTGATTTAACTGTCATCTCTACTAATGATCTTTTCGATTTTTAATTTAAATGCCAAAGCTTATTCAATTTCTATTTGTGTGGTGGCAGAACCGTAATAAAGAAGGATTTTATTTAGTATATATAGAAAATGGAAATCCTTATACCTCACAAAACCCCACTGTAGCCGACATTCCTCTCTTGGCGATTTCTCTCTCTCTCTCTCTCTCTCTCTCTCTCTCTCTCTCTCTCTCTCTCTCTCTCTCTCTCTCTCTCTCTCTCGGCCAGCTACTCCTCCATCGACGATCGATTCTTCAGTCTCCACCCCAACAATCCACGCTCTAGGTAAGACTTAGACAATGTAGTTGCTGGTTAGTTACTTAGAGCTCTGTTTTCAGCTAAGACTTGTAGTTTCGGATTCATCAATGGCTGAGTAATAGTAGTGACATTTGTAATCTGTGGTTACTTACTAGGTTGAATCTGGTTATTTTTAGGTTCTGGAAGTTAATCTGCGTACACTAGGTGCTCGACTAAGAAGATTTAGAAGTGTATATATATATATATGTTAGATTCTATGATGACTTTTGGTTAGAACTTTTAGGATTTTGATTTAACACTGTAATGTGAATTGTTTTTTTTAGGTGAAGAAGTATGAAGAGAAGTGTTCAAGTTTGCTAAGGAAACCAGATAAGTGAGTGAGTAGGATTCCCGGCCATTAGGGCCCTACATCACAAGGGTACTAAGTTAAAGTTGATTATGATGTCCGAAAGCTGTTTGTGTTATTGTCTGTATGGTTATGATATGGGAGTTAGCAACATGATTTATTGCTAAATGATTGATCTGTCCTTTTAGTCCGATGAAATAAGAGTACTCATACTCATGCTTCACGATTGTTTCCTTTTCAAGCATATGAAAATGTTTTAAGTGCATGTTTTCCTTCACGATCAAGATATGAAAATGAAACTTATGTAACAAGGATTAAGAGAGGGTTGGGGGCGGTTTGTCGTATGTCACTGTCCAAAAGAAGGACCATGAATACGACCCGCAAGGGACTATGTACACTTTCACTGTCCACCCCCTTTTTGCCACAAATCCTCACTTAATCCACAAGATGTAAACGATGAACAAGAACATGAACAAGAATATGAACAGGAATATGACGAGAAATGATTATGAAAATGTGTTCCTTTCGACTGTGCATTCATGCATACATGTTAGTATTGCACTCCTTACTAAGCAATAGGCTTATAGTTTAAACCTTATGATGTAGGTGACGAATTATCAGGTGAGGATTTCAAACCCAATGAAGATGTCTAGGACTGGTTGCTGGATGGTGCTCAGGGTGACAGTTTGTGGCCGGAAGGCGAATTCGACCCGTGGTTACTGCTCTTAAAATGTTGTAAGAATTATTAATGCTGAAGTCTAAGTAGGATGAGATTTTCTTAAAACATAGGAGTTTAAGACTTGTCTGAATGATTTTTTTAAGATTGTGGATAATTATGAGGTTATAGAATGTTCTGTTTTATATAAGTATTCCGCTACACGTATCTGGATGAGTCTCTGGGTTATAATTGTGCATGTTTACTTCTATCAGGTTGAAGTCTGTGAAAGTCAGGGTGTTCTCTATAGGTAGGTGTTATGAGAGAATATCTATCGGTAGAAGTGAGTATTATGTCTTGTCGTTTTGTGATTGGTAGATGTTGTTTATTTCTATCAGTAGATGTTGAGGGTTCCCGTTCACCGGTAGAAGTCTTCTATCGGGTGATGTTTAATGAGTCACGTGGGATGCACATGTCAATCGAAAGATGTAGATTTTTCATTATCGGTAGAAGCGAGTATTATGTCTTGTCGTTTTGTGATCGGTAGATGTTCTTTGAGTTTCAATTCCCTCAGCCAAATGTTTTAACATTTGTTAATGTTACTTACTTAATGAGTTTTTCGTTGAATAGTCGAGGATTTAAAGATAAAATTTTTATTATTGAGAGTAATGTCAAAATTTTTCGTAAAATTTCTTAGTCCAGTCCTATGTCATGGGTAACAAATCGGGTTTGGAAGACTCGGGGTGTTACAATTATGGTATCAGAGCAAAACCTGGTTCTAAAATCGATTCTACAGACTACCTTCCAGCACAGATTGTCATATGAGCACACTCCAACGACTGTAAGTGTCTATGATTTTAGTAATGTCATTACGTTAAGATGTGTTTATGATTATTTGTTTAGGAGTCACAAAATGGTAAGAAGTCAACAGAGAGAGAGCAATGAGGATAGTAACATCATCGCTCAGCTAACCGAGTTAGTGATTCATCAATCTCGTCAAATCGAGCAGCTTGTGGCTACTAGAGAGGAGCATGGGAACTCTAGTTCAAATAAAACCCATGATCAAAGTGGCGAACATTTCCGTCGGCTTCGACCTCCGGTGTTTAATGGCTGAGTTACGGATCCTGTCTATGCTGAGGAATGGATTCAAACTATTGAGGATATGTTCAAATACGCTAAGGTGGATGAGGAGAACAAGATCACGTGTTCTGTTTTCCACCTTGCGTTGGATGCAAGGCATTGGTGGAACTCAATCCAGAGCACTACCAACGTGGAAGACATGACTTGGACACGGTTCAAGATGGCCTTCTATGACAAGTACTTTAGCCGAGCTGTTCGGATAAGTAAGAAGGCAGAATTTATGCAGTTGCGTCAGACTTGCTCTGTGACAGATGACATATGTAAGTTTGAAGCATTATCTCGGTTTGCACTCCGTATGATAGAAGATGAAGAAGACAAGATCCACCAATTTGTTCAAGGACTAAGACCGAGTTTGTATAAAGGGGTGAAGACTGCTGGAATTCACAATTTATCATATGCTGAGGTGACGGCTAAAGTCTTAGAACTGGAAGAGGTTGAGATAAGGTTACAAGAGCAACATGAGCCGTCAAAGAAGTTTACCAGAGAGACTCAGCCACCACCACGACAGAACAAGGGTTGGCAACCACAGCAGAACAAGGGACCCCAACAACAACAGAAAGGTATAAAGAGACCCTTCAATCCAAATGATGACCAAGAAAAAGGAAAACGACCTCAAGCTCCTCTATGCTCCATTTGCTAGAAGAACCACCATGGCGAATGCAAACTACATTCTGGCCGTTGCTATAGATGTGACAAGGTTGGACACATAGTCAGAGATTGCCCAATGTCGCCAAACCCAAATCGAGCAAGAGTAGCGCCAAGAGTCTATGCTTTAATGGAGGATGAGGATGCGGTGCAGCATACGATCATAACTGGTACAATTATGATATGTGGTATTTCTGCTAATACACTTATAGATACGGGAGCCACACACTCGTTTGTATCAACCCTGTTTGTATGTAAGCATAGGTTAGAACTCTTGCCAGCCGAGAGGTCATATAGTGTTATGTTACCATCAGGGAAGTCCTTACATTCAGAGCAGATAGTAAAATGTGATATTATGTCCTTAGGAGATAAGAAGTTGTACGTAGAACTAATCGTAATTGATATGAAGAGATATGAAGTCATACTAGGAATGGACGAATTGACGACTCGTTTGACCAACTACAAGGAGCTAAGGTATTTTCAAAAATTGACTTACGTTCGAGTTATTACCAATTGAAGGTTAAGGAGAGTTGTAACGCCCCCGAACCCACCCTGGCTCGGAGCGCTACTTTGCTAACCAATTTCACATTAAAACATAATTTAATATAATTTTTATAAACCCCAAAATATAGAGTAAAACTAACACAACTGAATTTAAAACTAAATCTCCCGAAACTCTCTTATGTCGTACCTAGCTGCCTAGACTCACTAATTTCCCTTAATCCTAACCTTAAAGCACCATGGCGTCATTTCCGAAAATTTCGGCAAAGTAACGCCTGAAAATAGTGCCTCCAAAATGCTAGGTACCTGCAATAAATCAGTTTCCCAACCAGATCCAGAATACTCCTACTTAACTAACCAGCATACGAAATCTCCAAATAGCAGTAAAAAGGGAAACTATAATACTAACATCTCTAAATGAAGAAAGTCCACAGTATAGGGCGACACATCACCCTTAACTATGACTATATGTAGCGACCCCTAAAACTGTACCCGTTTTTCCCCAATATATATTTTTTTTAATCCTAATAAATTTAATTAAACTTTAAGTGGAAGCTAAACCGAAATCGAAACCGGAATCGAAATCGGAATTGAAATCTAACTTTAAAATCATTTAAAACAATTAAATAAAAACTATATTTACTTTGCTTTGCTATAAACTGTATACCGATTTCTTTGCTTTACTTTGCTATAAACTGTATACCGATGGGCCATTTAACTATATACCGAAGGGTCATGTAAACGTTTCTTTACTTTGCTTTGCTTTGCTTTGCTATAAACTGTATACCGACGGGCCATTTAAACTATATACCGAAGGGTCATTCTTTCTTTGCATTTACTTTAAAACATCGTGCAGAAATTCATTTTTCATGATCTTTAAAAACACGTGATGCATGAGCAGATATGAACATAAACTAAACAACCAACATGCATACCATCAAGACCAAATTAGAATAACCTATAACAATTATAAACCTATCTACCCAACCAAAGCAATTTAAAACAAACAATCCATTGAGATCCTCGACGCTACATCGAAGTATGGTGTAGGCCAATCGGCCAGAGAAGATCACGAGAACTTACCTCGCGTCCGTTGCAGCTCAAGCTCCGTCCACGAGCATTGTTTGTCTGAGGCAAAACACAACGATCATCGATATCACGCGCTTAAACTTCTAATCGTCCGAATTCAACAAAACCTTAACTAAGGAAACTTCCTAAAGCTCTAATCCAATTCATTGAGCTATTTACTCGAGCAATTTATGCTCGGCACCACAATTCACAATTTACGAGTTTTTCTCTAAAAACCCGAAAATCCCCAATTTTCAACTTTTCAACTTTTCAACAAATCGGTTTAAACTCGTCAAATAACGTTCCATACGTTCAATACATTCATAAACTTAGCAAACCTATCGATTTTAAACCCTAACTCGCGTTTTTTACGAAAACCTAATCGAAACCCAAATTGTTCAAACTCCGTAAAACTCAAAATAAACGCTCTAAGAACGTAGATTCATACCTAGGGTAGCGGGAGGAGGAGAGATCGTGAAGAACGGAAGTCGAATCGGAGGTCGGATCGTCGAATTGTCGTCGACGACAGAGAGGGAAATCGCCAAAGCTCTCTGGCGATTTACGAAGCAGAGAAGAAATGAAACATAAAAGAGTTTTATGTTATTTTATATTTTGATTTGGCAATTTACCATTTTGCCCTTCTTTAGATTTTATATTAGTTTCGTCCTTCGGTTCGTTAATCGTCCAGCTGTTTGGTTTCAATAAACCTCCTTATTTCACCAACAAGTCCAACCTAATATTTCGGATTTAATAAAACTGTCCGTTCGCAAATCGGACCTCATTTACTATTTTTACTAAAACGTTCATTACACTACGACAGGCGTATTTACTCGGAATATAGCGTCTAATCTCCGAAAATTCCCGTAAATTCCTTAAAATTCCTATTAATCGTTAGGATCTCAACGAAACCTTCTGTTCGTAAAACGGACTTGATTTGACATATTTACCAAAATGCCATATATATTAAAATAGTAATATCCTGAAAGGCCGGGTATTACACTATATACACAGATACAAATAGCTATACTATCACTGTAAAAAACATCAACTAAAAAGAGTTACATATTCCCCTCATTTCTACAAACAGACATTTACAATAAACTACTAAAATACAAAGCCCCACATACCTGAAGACCATGGTCGAGGCGCCCCGACAACTGCCCACCGCCTAATCCTGGCTCCCTCGTCTAGCTCACCTGTAAACGCTCCGTCACCTACACCATAAAACACAAAACATAAGCCTAATGCTTAGCAAGTAGGGAATACAAATGCGACAACATACAATGCAATCAACCTAACACATGCAGTTTCTAACACTCAGTTGTGCTTATTTGTTGTTCGTTGCTTTAATCTTTCATAAGCCGTGTGGATCGAGTAGGCACACATCTCATAACCGTCTAAGATGGCCACACTCCAAACCACCAGAGCAAGACCAGATAGCACACATCTCATAACCGTCTAGGATGGCTACACATGACCTCCCTCGTCGATCGTAGAATCCAATAACCGTCTAGGAATTCATACTCACGACATTTACGTATTTTAGCCAGTCATCCTTCATAGAGATCCCCTCGGGGTGCTACACACCAGCACCTCAGCCCGACAAGGCACACTATTCAGGATTTCGTATTTTATAATTCACTTTATCTGATTACGTTCATGCTCACAATGCCAAACAATGCCACTAATCGTATCTAACGTGCTATACCATGATGCATGCTTCAAATATGCAATACCACACAAAAACAAACAACACCACGCAACACGAAATAAATAACCCTTACCGTTCTATGGTGTAGGCCCGAAGGCAAAGGAATAGTTACCACTACTTACTTGGCGTCTTAGCTCGCTGAGGATATTCAGTTACCTGTCCACCTACGGCTCGACCTACGACAAATATTCAAACTTTATTAAAATCAAGGCTACATTCACCAATTACTCTCAAACTACTATTTCTAGCCTAGGGCCACTAATTTGGGTTCGATAAAACCGACTCAAAACTTCGAACGTGCGTAACTTTTGCGTCGGTTATAGGAATGGAACGATTTCAGCGGCCACGTACTCCTCTAATAACCTATTTTAACTTGCCAAAAGGAATTTCAAAACAAATAAACTGGCAAAACCCGAACAAAAATTCCTCTTTTCTGATTTTTCATCAATTCTCACCCATTTTCACACCAATCAACCACCCTCATACCTAATTAACATAAACTTAACAAAAATCGAAGTTCCAATTCAGAAAACCCGAGGCTCCAAAAACCTAGCCCTCGGTTTTTAGCTCCTCCCAAGCAGCACACTACTCGGCAGTCCTTGCCAGCACTGAGCTCGGTAATTCGACGCCGAGAGTAGCCAAAAACAGCTGGTGATCGGAGCTCAATCAAGCTCGTCACTCCCGGCCTCCAACAGGACCAGAATAGGGCGACGAGAGAGAAAAAAAATGGGTCCTACCGGTTGGCTTGTGCGCGGAGACGGGTCGGAGCTGCTTGCCTTTGATGTATGGCTGGAGAATCGCTGAACGCCGCCGGTGATCGTCGCGCTCCGTCGATCGTTGCCCTCCCTCTACTCCGCCCTGTTCTTCGTTCGCGGGGAGCAACTGAATGGCTTCGAGCCATTCAATTGTTTTAAAAGAAAATAACATTTTCTTTTAAAACAAAATAATAATAATAATAATAATAATAATAATAATAATAATAATAATAATAAAACTAACATTACCATTCTGTCCTTCCAAAAATTCCGTTAAATCTCGTTCCTAATTATAACCCCCGGCTTAATTTCATTGGGAATCCCAAACCTAAATTAAGAAACCATTCACTTTTCTTTTAAATTAATTAAAACAACCTATTTTATTATTCTTTTATTTTCTCTCCAATTTTTTCTTAAAAAAAAATCTCGGGTGCTACAAGAGTGATGTACCAAAGACAGCATTCAGAACCCGATATGGACACTATGAATTTCTTGTGATGTCGTTTGGATTGACAAATGCACCTGCAGCTTTTATGGACTTGATGAACAGTGTGTTTCGTGAGTATTTGGACAAGTTTGTGATTGTGTTTATGGATGACATCCTAATTTACTCACAGACTAAAGCTGACCATGAAAAACACTTAAGAGTAGTTTTGACGACATTAAAACAGCAGCAACTCTATGCCAAGTTGTCCAAATGTGAGTTCTGGTTGGATAAGGTCAACTTTCTAGGCCATGTCATTTCTGCTGAGGGCATAACTGTAGATCCAACCAAAATTCAGGCAGTAAAAGACTGGCCACAGCCGAGGAACGTCAGTGAAGTCCATAGTTTCCTTGGATTGGCAGGCTATTACAGAAAGTTCATCAAGGGATTTTCTATAATTGTCAAGCCTTTAACTAGTTTAACAAAGAAGGACACCAAATACTCTTGGAATGGAGCTTGTGAAGATAGCTTCTAGACACTAAAACTAAAGTTGACGACGGCCCCTCTTTTGGCACTCCCAACTGAAGAAGGGAGATTTAGTGTTTATTGTGACGCATCCAAAGTTGATCTGGGATGTGTTCTAATGCAAGAAGGAAAGGTTGTGCCATATGCCTCCAGGCAGTTGAAGAGTTATGAGCAGAATGTAAAAGACAATGCAGCCTGCGGTGTCAACCATGTCATTACCCTTGAAGGTTGAGATTCAAAAATTCGAGTTAGAGATAGTTCCGGAGTTATCAGCATTGCTTTCGGCATTATCTATTCGGCCAACTATTTTGGATAAGATTAAAGAGGCGCAGCAGAAGGATTCAAAGGAGAAGAGTATCATAGTGAGTAAGTTGAATGACATCTTCTCTGAGTTCAGTCTCTCCAAGGATGGTATTTTGAAATTTAGGAATCGATGGTATGCTCCAAGTGATGAAGAATTACGTAGGTTAAACTTGGCCGAGGCGCACTCGTCTCCTTTTTCTGTACACCCTGGCAATACCAAGATGTATCACGACTTAAAGTTACTTTACTGGTGGCCAAATTTGAAGAATGATGTTGCCAAGTATATGGAGTCGTGTTTGGTATGCCAACAAGTTAAGGCAGAGCATCAACGTCCAGGAGGTACCCTTCAACCCTTACCGATCCCCGAATGGAAGTGGGAAAACATTGCCATGGATTTTATTGTAGGATTACCTAAGACAACTAAAGGTCATGATAGCATCTGGGTTGTGGTTGACAGAATGACGAAATCAGCTCACTTCCTACCTGTAAAGACAACTTACACGATGGACTAGCTTGCTAACCTGTATGTTCAGGAAATTATCAGATTGCATGGGATTCCGATATCCATTGTCTCCGATCGTGATCCCAGGTTCACCTCGAGGTTTTGGCAAAGTCTTCAAGACACGTTGGGAACAAAGTTGACCCTCAACACTGCTTTTCACGCTCATACTGATGGACAATCCGAACGGACAATTCAGACACTCAAGGATATGTTAAGGGCATGTGTGCTGGATTTTCAGGCATCTTGGAGTCGATGCCTGACATTGGTTGAATTCTCCTACAACAATAGTTTCCAGTCCACCATTGGTATGGTACCATACGAAGCACTGTATGGCAGGAAATGTAGATCACCCTTATATTGGGACGAAGTTGGCGAAGTAAAACTTCTAGGCCCTGAAATTTTGCAGCAGATGTCAGACAAGATCGCCATTATTAGGAAAAGAATGATGACAGCACAAAATTGACAGAAGAGTTATGTTGACCAAAGAAGGAGAGATCTTGAGTTTGCAGTCGGTGACGAAGTTTTCTTAAAGGTTTCACCGTTTAAAGGAGTTTTAAGATTCGACAAGAAGGGAAAGCTCAATCCACGATTCATTGGACCATTCCCTGTCTTGGCAAGGATTGGCAGTACAACTTATAAGTTACAATTACCTCCATCACTGGAAAAGGTTCATAATGTTTTTCATGTGACGATACTAAGAAAATGCATACGTGATCCGACGCAGCTTGTTAAGCCAACAGAAATCAAAATTGAGCCGACACTAATGTATGAAGAGAAACTTGTTCGAATTTTGGAATCTGCAGTTAAGACTCTGCGGAATAAAGATATCCCACTAGTGAAGGTTTTGTGGACGAATCATGGTATTGAAGAAGCCACATGGGAGCGACAACAGGACATGTTGGTCAAATATCCTGAGCTCTTTGCTTGATCAATTTTCGAGGACGAAAATTTTGTTTAAGGAGGGGTGGATGTAACACTCGACAATTTCGGCCAGGTGATTTTCTTAACTGATTTAACTGTCACCTCTACTAATGATCTTTTCGATTTAGAATTTAAATGCCAAAGCTTATTCAATTTCTATTTGTATGGTGGCAGAACCGTAATAAAGAAGGATTTTATTTAGTATATATAGAAAATGGAAATCCTTATACCTCACTAAAACCCCACTGTAGCCGACATTCCCCTTTTGGCGATTTTTCTTTTTCTCCAGAGCTCTTTCTCTCTCTCTCTCTCTCTCTCTCTCTCTCTCTCTCTCTCTCTCTCTCTCTCGGCCAGCTACTCCTCCATCGACGATCGATTCTTCAGTCTCCACCTCGACAATCCACGCTCTAGGTAAGACTTAGACAATGTAGTTGCTGGTTAGTTACTTAGAGCTCTGTTTTCAGCTAAGACTTGTAGTTTTGGATTCATCAATGGCTGAGTAATAGTAGTGACATTTGTAATCTGTGATTACTTACTAGGTTGAATCTGGTTATTTTTAGGTTCTGGAAGTTAATCTGCGCACACTAGGTGCTCGACTAAGAAGATTTAGAAGTGTATATATATATATGTTAGATTCTAGGATGACTTTTGATTAGAACTTTTAGGATTTTGATTTAACACTGTAATGTGAATTGTTTTTTTTAGGTGAAGAAGTATGAAGAGAAGTGTTCAAGTTTGCTAAGGAAACCAGGTAAGTGAGTGAGTAGGATTCCCGGCCATTAGGGCCCTACATCACAAGGGTACTAAGTTAAAGTTGATTATGATGTCTGAAAGCTGTTTGTGTTATTGTCTGTATGGTTATGATATGGGAGTTAGCAACATGATTTATTACTGAATGATTGATCTGTCCTTTTAGTCCAATGAAATAAGAGTACTCATACTCATACTTCACGATTGTTTCCTTTTCAAGCACATGAAAATGTTTTAAGTGCATGTTTTCTTTCACGATCAAGATATGAACATGAAACTTATGTAACAAGGATTAAGAGAGGGTTGGGGGCGGTTTGGCGTATGTCACTATCCAAAAGAAGGACCATGAATATGACCCGCAAGGGACTATACACACTTTCACTGTCAACCACCTTTTCGGCACAAATCCTCCCTTAATCCACAAGATGTAAACGATGAACAAGAACATGAACAAGAACATGGATGGGATTTTATTAAAACATAGGAGTTTAAGACTTGTCTGAATGGTTTTTTTTAAGATTGTGGATAATTAGAGGTTATAGAATGTTCTGTTTTATATAAGTATTCCGCTACATGTATTCTTGATGAGTCTCTGGGTTATAATTGTGCATGTTTACTTCTATCAGGTTGAAGTCTGTGAAAGTCAGGGTGTTCTCTGTAGGTAGGTGTTATGAGAGAATATCTACGATAGAAGTGAGTATTATGTCTTGTCGTTTTATGATCAGTAGATGTTGTTTATTTCTATCGTAGATGTTGAGGGTTCCTGTTCACCGGTAGAAGTCTTCTATCGGTGATATTTAATGAGTCACGTGGGATGCACATGTCAATCAGAAGATATAGATTTTACATGAACAAGAACATGAACAAGAACATGAACAAGAACATGAACAAGAACATGAACAAGAACATGAACAAGAACATGAACAAGAACATGAACAAGAACATGAACAAGAACATGAACAAGAACATGAACAAGAACATGAACAAGAACATGAACAAGAACATGAACAAGAACATGAACAAGAACATGAACAAGAACATGAACAAGAACATGAACAAGAACATGAACAAGAACATGAACAAGAACATGAACAAGAACATGAACAAGAACATGAACAAGAACATGAACAAGAACATGAACAAGAACATGAACAAGAACATGAACAAGAACATGAACAAGAACATGAACAAGAACATGAACAAGAACATGAACAAGAACATGAACAAGAACATGAACAAGAACATGAACAAGAACATGAACAAGAACATGAACAAGAACATGAACAAGAACATGAACAAGAACATGAACAAGAACATGAACAAGAACATGAACAAGAACATGAACAGAATATAACAGGAATATGACGGGACATGATTATGAAAATGTGTTCCTTTCAACTGTGCATTCATGCATACATGTTAGTATTGCACTCCTTACTAAGCAATAGGCTTATAGTTTAAACCTTATGATGTAGGCTTATCAGGTGAGGATTTCAAACCCAATGAAGATGTCTAGGACTGGTTGCTGGATGGTGCTCAGGGTGACAGTTTGTGGCTGGAAGGCGAATTCGACCCGTGGTTACTGCTTTTAAGATGTTGTAAGAATTATGAATACTGAAGTCTAAGTAGGATGGGATTTTATTAAAACATAGGAGTTTAAGACTTGTCTGAATGGTTTTTTTTAAGATTGTGGATAATTATGAGGTTATAGAATGTTCTGTTTTATATAAGTATTCCGCTACATGTATTCTTGATGAGTCTCTGGGTTATAATTGTGCATGTTTACTTCTATCAGGTTGAAGTCTGTGAAAGTCAGGGTGTTCTCTGTAGGTAGGTGTTATGAGAGAATATCTATCGATAGAAGTGAGTATTATGTCTTGTCGTTTTATGATCAGTAGATGTTGTTTATTTCTATCGGTAGATGTTGAGGGTTCCTGTTCACCGGTAGAAGTCTTCTATCGGGTGATATTTAATGAGTCACGTGGGATGCACATGTCAATCAGAAGATATAGATTTTTCATTATCGGTAGAAGCGAGTATTATGTCTTTTCGTTTTGTGATCGGTAGATGTTCTTTGAGTTTCAATCCCTCAGCCAAATGTTTTAACATTCTGTCTTTTGTTAATGTTACTTAATGAGTTTTCCGTTGAATGGTTGAGGATTTAAAAATAAAATTTTTATTATTGAGAGTAATGTCAAAATTTTTCATAAAATTTCTTAGTCCAGTCCTATGTCATGGGTAACAAATTGGGTTTGGAAGACTCGGGGTGTTACAGTAGATGTCGTCTGCCAAGTTAATGAAGTCACGTGGGTAACACGTGGTCTGACCGGTGGATGTTGAGTGTTACTGTTCACCGGTGGATGTTGTGTGTTTATGATGATCGGTGGATGCTGGATGAATGTGTCATCTGGCTGACGTCACCAGAAGATGTTGAGTACTGTTGAGCGGTGGATGTCGCTCGACAGAAATGATCAGTGGATGCTGGGTGATTGAGTCATCCTGCTGACGTCATCGGTAGATGTGAGATATTACTGTTGAGCGGTGGATGTCGCTCGACAGAAATGACTGGTGGATGCTGGGTGAATGAGTCATCTGGCTGACGTCATCGGTAGATGTGGGATATTACTATTGAGCGATTGAGCGGCGGATGCCGCTCGACAGAAATGAGTGGTGGATGTGAACGACATAGGTTAATTCGATTGTCTCTTGATTCTTTTCTTTAAATAGATATTTCCCCAAATGATTTTAAATGACTTCGAATCTGACTGGAATTTCTTTAAGTATTTATAAATACACAAAAAAAAAAGAATTGGGTTGACATTTTGATTACGAATATGATTTTACAAAATTCTCGACCCGGCGGGTTTCGGGTTGTGACAGAAAGAGGGTCGATTATGCTTTGTGCATGCTGTCATGTTTGCTGGCTAAGGGATTGTTCCTGAGGCTTCGTGCACTACGTTTTGTGAAAGGATTTTGAACAAGGGTAAGTTTTCGACCTCCATTTTTGTGATTGAAACTTGGAGTTTTAGGTTGGAAATGAATTCGAGCAATGGAGCTCGATTCCATCCGATCTTTCTAGCTATACTAGTTTATTAAGAGTGTGTGCAAGTGTTGTCACTATTTGGAGGAAAAATCGACGAATGGGAGCGATTTCCACGACTCCCCATCGCTGGAAATTTCCCAAGTGTCGACCACTGTGGACAGTCGGTCAACACTTCAAGCCCTGCGCTAGGAACAAAGAGTTGTAAGTGTCGACACTTCAAGAGAAGTGTTGATCGCTAGGTAAATTGATTGAAACCTGAGAGTTTGGGTTGTCGACACTTCAGGGGAAGTGTCGACTGAACAAGTGTTGACACTAGTGGATGAAGTGTCGACTGCTATGCCATTTGATCATTAAAACCTGAGAACTTCAAGTGTCGACTGTTTAAAGGAAGTGTCTACTATGGCCAACCCGATTATTCTAAGTGTCAACTGGTGGGTCGACCACACTTATAAGTGTCGACCAGTCCCTCATAAAGTTTCGATCGCATAGTTTATTTTTAAAGGAAGTTTGCGGCCGTTTATAGTGTTAAGGATTTAGTTCCTAGTCCCTGTTTAGGACCAATTCTAGTGTCTCTCCTTAGTGTTAAGTTGGATAATCTTAACTTTGATTTTATATTAGGCTCAGACGACTTTGAGCCAGTTGCGCCTCCGGTTGGAAGAAGGAGCGCTCAGCGTAAAGGTAGATGTTTTATATGATTTGCATTGCATTGCATGATTTTTAAGAAAACCATATTTCGGTGAGCTATCAGCCATGAAAACCTAACGGGGCCTAGTTGCCAGCACGTCAGTCTTTTACGTATATATATATGTATGATTTACACATTTACCATTAATGCATGATTTTATTATTGTTGTGATAGAGGATGGATCCTCGTTGTACTTTGGACGGTCTCTGTGTTAAAGTATTAGGAGGACATCCTAGTACACCTATTGCTGCATGAATATTGTCTTATATGCACGTTACGAAATGGGTAATAGGGCGGTGTTGACGCACTCTTTAGGTTTCGACTCCCTAAACCTGATTAGGGTATTATTGTTATTGGAGTTTTAGGTTGGAAATGAATTCGAGCAATGGAGCTCGATTCCATCCGATCTTTCTAGCTATACTAGTTTATTAAGAGTGTGTGCAAGTGTTGTCACTATTTGGAGGAAAAATCGACGAATGGGAGCGATTTCCACGACTCCCCATCGCTGGAAATTTCCCAAGTGTCGACCACTGTGGACAGTCGGTCAACACTTCAAGCCCTGCGCTAGGAACAAAGAGTTGTAAGTGTCGACACTTCAAGAGAAGTGTTGATCGCTAGGTAAATTGATTGAAACCTGAGAGTTTGGGTTGTCGACACTTCAAGAGAAGTGTTGATCGCTAGGTAAATTGATTGAAACTTGGAGTTTTAGGTTGGAAATGAATTCGAGCAATGGAGCTCGATTCCATCCGATCTTTCTAGCTATACTAGTTTATTAAGAGTGTGTGCAAGTGTTGTCGCTATTTGGAGGAAAAATCGACGAATGGGAGCGATTTCCACGACTCCCCATCGCTGGAAATTTCCCAAGTGTCGACCACTGTGGACAGTCGGTCAACACTTCAAGCCCTGCGCTAGGAACAAAGAGTTGTAAGTGTCGACACTTCAAGAGAAGTGTTGATCGCTAGGTAAATTGATTGAAACTTGGAGTTTTAGGTTGGAAATGAATTCGAGCAATGGAGCTCGATTCCATCCGATCTTTCTAGCTATACTAGTTTATTAAGAGTGTGTGCAAGTGTTGTCGCTATTTGGAGGAAAAATCGACGAATGGGAGCGATTTCCACGACTCCCCATCGCTGGAAATTTCCCAAGTGTCGACCACTGTGGACAGTCGGTCAACACTTCAAGCCCTGCGCTAGGAACAAAGAGTTGTAAGTGTCGACACTTCAAGAGAAGTGTTGATCGCTAGGTAAATTGATTGAAACTTGGAGTTTTAGGTTGGAAATGAATTCGAGCAATGGAGCTCGATTCCATCCGATCTTTCTAGCTATACTAGTTTATTAAGAGTGTGTGCAAGTGTGATTTCTAATGGCAAATTGCTTGACTCTTCTTTCTGGCTCATAAGGTGTTACTGGACTTCGGTCGCCGTCTTTCTGTCTTTATGTGCCGGAGGGATCATTGAGTGACTCTCATTTTTCACTTAAATGATTTTTAAGTGAAATGCACGATGATGACTTATTTTCTTATAGTCGTATATGTATGCGATAAATGTTTTACCTAATGCCTCATTGTTGGCCCGTGAAGCATGTTTTTCTTAAATGTGAAAATGAGTAAACGATGTTTTGAAAACCATTTTTTATCTCATCATGTTTTGAAAGAAAAGATAAAATAAGTCTAACATGCATTTACTATAGTATTCTTACTGAGTTAGTCACTCACTCCAACGACCCCTCCCTTTCCAAGGAAAAAACAAGAGCAGTGAGTAGCTGGAGCTTAGGAGCTGTTAGTTTTACTTATTTCTTTTTCCGTTTGAGTGTTAGTTGAATTTCTGGTGAGAACTTAACTTTAGTTGGACTTGTAGTAGTTTATTGGTTTTGGATATGGAATTGTAAATCTTAGTAAACTGCTATTTCCTTTATCGCAATATTATATCTGTAGTCACTGTGTGAATCTTGCTTTTGATTAAATGTTCAAGTCTTTCGCTGCGAACCAAGACTTGGGCTGGGTGATCGGGTCCTCTCCGAGGATTGAGTCACCTGACTCGATGTTGGGTCGTGATAGAATGTGCAAGCCTTTGATATCTCTCTCAACTTCAGGCCTGCAGAATCAATGGGTCTATGAAGGATCGCATCTAGGATAGCTTGCAAGATGACCTAGCTGCTCGGGTAGTCATGCAACTTGTGAAGGAGAAAAATACTCTACTTTTTGTCTCGAAGACAATTTACTATTAACCAAAAGAGTTGTCTTTATGTTCCCAGGAGTAATGAGTTGTGACGTTCTTTATTGTGGGAGTGCCACTGACACCCTATGGTCGGGTCATGCATGATAAGAAAGAACTTATGCCCTTTTGAAGAAGAGGTACTTCTGGAAGGAGATGAAAGACGACGTAATGCAATACACCAAGACCTGCTTGGTGTGTCAACAAAACAAGACTAAAAGGGACAACATAGCCGGTCTGCTAGAGCCACTGACAGTATCGACAAAGCGCTGGGAAAGCATATCTCTCGACTTCATCACAAATCTACCATCTGCAAACAACTTTCAAGCAATCTTTGTGATAATTGACTGCTTTTCTAAGTATGATACATTCATTGCAGCCCCAAAATATTATTTTGCAGAGACAACGACACCACTCTTCTTCAAGAATGTGGTGAAATTAACGGGATACCTCAAAGCATCATTAGTGACAGATATACCCGATTTACTGGAGTCTTCTGGGTAGAACTGTTCAAGTTGCTAGAATCAAGTCTAATCATCTCCTCTAATTCTCACCTACAAACAGATCGTCTGACGGAACGCTTCAACAGCTTACTGGAAGAGTATCTGCAACACTTGATCAACACCAATCAGAAGAATTGTCCAAGTTTGCTTGATGCGACACAATTCTGCTTTAACTGTCATAAGAGTTCCTCGACATAAATGAGTCCATTTGAAGTAGCCTACGGAAGGCAACCGGCTATGCCGCACACCCTCGATCATCCATACTCAGGGAAGTGCCCAAAAGCCTGCAACTTCTATAAGGAGTGGAAGCAGAATACTAAAATACCTCGTGCCTACCTGAAACGATCCTCCAAACACATGAAGAAATGGGCAAACCAGAAGCGGGGGCCATTGGAGTTCAAAGCTAGAGACCTTGTGCTGGTGAAGTTATTACCTAAACAATTTCAGTTCAGAGGTAAGAGAAACAAGCGACTTGTTTAGAAATATAAAGATTCAGTCCGAGTCATCGAAAAGATTGAGAGAGCATCTTACAGAGTCAATCTACCTGCGTGGCTCAAAATCCACTCAGTGATCCATATCAGCAACTTGAAGTCGTATCATCCAGATGATAAAGGCCAAACAAGGAATGACATCCCCAGACCAGACATCTCTATCAACAACCATAAGAAGAAAGAAGTCGAAGAAATTCTAGCAGATTGAAGCGTCAAGACAGGCCGCTGCCTACGCACGAAGTACCTTGTCAGATGGAACAAGATGATGAAGTTACTTGGAAGAAGGCAAAAGACTTGGAGAGCGCTATGCAAGAGACTGAAGATTTTCAGCCGACAAAAAGTTGACGAGGACGTCAACAACTCAAATGGGGGAGAATGCCAAAGTCCGAGCTTGTCCAGGACATGTTGTCCATGGCCGCCCATGCTAAATTTAAGTTATTTACTTGTATTTCTTTTCTATTGCATTTATTTTCTTGTTTAGGAAAGTAACTCCTCATTACTATGACATGTATTAGTTTTTTTTACTATTTTAGGAAAGACTAACTCATTGCCCCCATATCATGTTGACAGAAAAATGGGGGATGAAAAACAGAACAAGTTAAAAAGGTAATGACAAATGCAGCGGAGGAGAAATGGAATGTGGAAAAACCCTTGGCTAACCGAGAAGCTATCTCATGTTATGCTTCTCGGTGCATGCCTTCCCGTGGAAAGGCAACAGCTACTGGGCCCGGCTATCATCCTCAGCCTTTTAAACTCTGATAACAGAGAGGAAAGGAAATCAAGAGATCACAGCCGCCTTTAGACTGATGATCAATGGAGGCACACTCCTCACGGTAGAGCCGTGGCTTACCTTGACGGCAACCAGAAATCCTTCTGGATTTTCAAAGAGAGCAAAATAGGTTTGTATTAATCAAAAAGGAATCGCGTACAAACACCAAAAGCAATGCTTAAATACCTAAGGTGGCTAGGTTTGGAAATCACCAAAGGAGAAACTAGCCGTTGGAGGGCTTCTGCTGGCGTTCGCGAAATGGAAGGCTTCTGCTGATGAGGCTGCTTGCTTGGAGTAAGGAAAGGCTTCGGTTGGTTAGCTAATCCAGGTGGGAAATCCGTGCGCTTGAAGAGTGCTCGCCGTCGATCTCTGGATCCCGTGGTCGCGCTGTGCAATCGTTTGGAGATCGCTTCTGTCGTTGAGCTGCTCGCTGGGCTTCGTCGTGAATTTGAGGAGCGAGCTGTAGTCGGTTGTTTAACTTCAATTGGGCTGCTTCATGTGATGGGCTCCTCCATTTTAATCTTCTCATGGGCTAAGTTAAGGATGTGTGGCCCAATTTCCCCTTTAATTGTTCATGGGCTTGTTGCTCTTAAGGCTCATGGGTTTACTAAACACCTATGCCACCAACTATTCCTAACCACACAATCTACCCTTAAATGTCTAATTATGCATGACTAAATATAAGGACTAAATGTTTGTCCAAATTACATAAAAAGACCATTGTTTGCCAAATTAAAGTTAAACTAAAAATTATGTAATTAGCTTGGTTACACAATTGATGAAGGGAAGACAAATTTCCTCTTTAAAATTCCAAGCTTTTAAGTAAACCTTTTTCCTACAAAATTCACAAACCAATTAGTAAATAAAATAGTAAAAATACATACATTAGTCTGTGCTTGACAATTCAGGATCGTAGGCACATCACATGTTCACTTCTGCCATGGTGGAGATGGTCTGGATTGCTCTTTAGAGGGAAGAGACATGATAACCTATAGACCTCCCTACCAACTGATGTAATTTGCTGTCAATCAATGAACAAATTTTATATACAAACTCTCTTTATGTTCATTATGCTCAATGCTCAATGTCACTTTTTCAATTAATCTTGCTCGCTCAATGGTCGCTTATTAGACAGTAAGTCAGATCTAACGTCGTGGGTATCCAGTGCCATTGGCACACTTTATAGGATGACTCATTGTATTCGTGAGACGACGAGTGTCGCACGGTCTTTCCTTCCCCTTAAAAGTAGGACCGTGACACCTAGAAAGTAAATCATCGCACCTACGATCCAACCAATCTAAAGAGAATCAATAGATTTCTTTTTAGGAGCGATTCATCCTTCCCAAATGCAACATATTACTCTATGTTGTATTGTGCTCTCCAAGTGTGTTTGTTCCTCCTTCCTTACTATGACAAATCTTTGTGAAATAACCTCAATGAAAAGAAAAAAATAAGGCATTAAGAAACTCTCTTGGTTCAATCTCTAGGCACTCTAAGATCTGTTTTCAAACATGCTCCTATTTTGACTTGATAGATAGATAAATAGACATATCTCATAACATTGGTTGGGGGCATTAGTAGTGACTGAGAGGTCGACGACCAAGAAATGAGTCATTTATCAGCCAAACATTTTTCTTATGGCAAATTTCTTGGTCCTTGTGAAAGAAAGGTAAAAGAGTTTCACGTTCTTCCTTTCGCTTTCGAGAAAGGATATTTCATATATCTATCTACATTGTAAATATCACTTTTACCCTAAAAGTATGGGGTATTAACAAGTTCGACCTTAAAATTTTTTTAATGACAAGATCGCCCTAAACGTATGAATTTTTAACAAATTTAGGTGGGCGACCAATCTTGAAGAATGGTCGCCCGGTCTCAAATTTTTACGTGATTCCACACATGTCTTCTGGACCGGGCGCCCACTTTCGAAGGAACGAGTGCCCGTTTTAGAAGAGATATGGGAACGAGACGCCCGCTCTCAAAGAACGAGCGTCCGATCCAAAAAATATACCAAATGATATCGTATTAGTTTGAAATGTTTACTACAACCAAAATACTGTGAAAACATATTCTGCAAAGTTTCGTGGTTTTTCAATATTTGTAAGATTTACTATAATTATTTTTGTATAAATTGCGTAAAAATTATAATAAATCATGAAAATTTTGAAAAATCACGAAACTTTGCCAACTATGTTCTCGTGATATCTCTATTGTGTGGTAAGAATTTCAACCCAATGCAATATCATTTGATATGTTTTCTGGGATAACTTCTCTTGACCGAGTACTCGTTTCTTCGAAAGTGGACGTGCACATAATTGGCTACTTCAGAAAACATATCGAACGATATTAAATTAACTTGAAAGTTTTAGCACAAGACTGAAATATCATCTCCAAAGTTTCGTGATTTTTCTACATTTTCACGATTTATTATAATTGTTTACAAAATTTCTATGAAAATAATTATAATAAATCGTACAAATCTAGAAAAATCACAAAACTTTGCAGACTATATTTTCATAATATGTTAATTGTGTGGTAAATATTTCAGGCTAATTCGATATAGTTTGATATGTTTTTTTGACCAAGGCGCATGTTCTTCGAGTAGGCGTCTGTTCACACATCTCTTCTAGAACGGGTGTCCATTTCTCTGAGACTGGGCGCCCAGTCCATAAGAAATGTGCGAAACCACGAAAAAATTCGAGACTGGTCGCCTGTCAGGGGTTAATTTATATCCATACATTAAGGGCAACTTTGTTAATAAATAAAATTTTAAAGTCCAACTTGTTAATTATCTCATACTTTGAGGGTAAAAATGATATTTATCCTATATATTATATATGCCAAGGCAATCTAAAGGTTTATGTTGAGGCATACTTAAGATGTATGTCAAAGCGTTTTCTCCGGATTGGGTCAAGTCGGATTTTCGATCCATTTGATTTCCAAGTTGGTTCCTACTCCAATTGTGGGTTTCAACAATTTTTTTGGGGATTTTATAATGATAGTCGAGGCAATCTAAAGGTTTATAGATGTATGTAGCAGTGTTTTCTTCAGATTGGGTCAAATTGGATTTCCAGCCCATTTGACTACCGAGTTGGTTACTACCCGAGTTATGAGTTTTAACAATTTTTTTTTTTTTTTTTGAGATTTCATAACGATAGCATAGGCAATCCGAAAATCTTGAGTAATCATACCTCAACTCAACTGATATTAGGGTCTTATATAAACCTCCTTCGACCAGCCTAATTATATAAGCCATCATAACTAACCTTAATATAATAAAAATAATTTATTAAATCTTGAAAATTACTTTTTAAAATATTTTTGCTTCAAAATTTTTGACTTTCAAAAGCACGTGAAGTAAAAAATTATCTGAAACTGTTTATACGAGCTTGCACATTATATGGATTGAGCATAATTGTCACATACATGAATATAATTTTGTCACAATTCTAATACTTATCAAACTTACTTAGCATTCAAAGAATCTTTTTTTTTTTTTTTGTAATGTATTATCACACTTGGTATGATGTCATATTTTACTGAAATAAGTATTTGATGCATAACGTGCCAACGTCAAAACAAACAATGGTTTGAATTGTAATTTGTGTCTATTCATGAACCTTATGATCATTACTATTTATATAATACACGACAAATTTTGTCGAGCAAATTATGGTTTTTGAGCTTCAACGTGATTGGAAAATGAAATAAGTTGATCGACGACAGAAGGATCAGTAAGGGTGGTGATGTCTCCGAGATCATGTAATTGTTTTGAAGCAATTTTTCTCAAAATTCTTCTCATTATCTTCCCACTCCTTGTTTTTGGGAGGTTTGGTGCCCAATGTATCTTCTCCGGTGATGCGAACGCTCCTATCTGAATATTGAGTGTCGATTATTTGTTAATTAGATTCAACCCGACATTCGACTACTCAAAACATCATAAAAAATACAATTTACTGTAAAATAATGTCATTTATCTTATAAAAATAACACATCTTGTGAAATAAAAATTCTTTTTTTCATACTATTGAAGTAAATTTAGTGAAGCAAATAAGTACACAAACCTGTTTGCGGACAGTGAGAATGAGGCCATTTTGGATTTCTTCATTGAAAGTAACATTTTCTACCAAAGTCACAAACGCATGAATACTTTGTCCTTTTACCTAGATTCATTGAAAAAAACAATAATACGTATCGTATGGTTGTGGTTATCCACGAAGAAACTCATGTTTCACTACATTATGAAAGATAATACATCACGTGATACATGAATTTTTCGTATTTTATGTTGTCACATTGCCCATTACGAAACGATAACTATGACTAAATACTAAAATCACGATAGACATTTTCATGGAATGAATTGCGTATAAATATGAAATATGAATATAATTTAAATAAGTTATTCGATAGCGATACCTCATGATCAACACCAACTACGGCGGCTTCTGCACAAAGCGGATGTGAAACTAAGGATGATTCGACTTCTGCTGTTCCGATCCTGTGGCCACTGCAAATGAAATAATAGAACGATCAATGTTTTTGATTATGATTCATTTGATTTAAATTATCATTGTATATTCAAATGATATCACATGAAATGTTACAATAATAATGACAGTCATACCTGACATTCATAACATCATCGACTCTACCCGTCACCCAGTAGTATCCATCTTTATCCCTACAACATGATCATAATTTGGATTTTCATTTTCAATTGTTACATTTATTTCATCTGTTATAACGACTTAACGTCACATAGATACGACTCATCTTACCTAGTACAACCATCACCGGTGAAGTAATAGCCAGGGAATGGTTTGAAGTAGGTTTCTTCGTATCGGTGATGATCCCCGTAAAGGGTTCGAAACGCAGAAGGCCATGATCTTTTGATACACAAATACCCACTGCATTCTCCTTCGATTTCGTTTCCTTCTTCATCGACTATCACAATCTTCAAAATGCATGCAATGAACATAAGAAAAGTTGCTAGCTTTGAAAAATGATCAATTTTATGTTGAGCCATTAATATTTTTATAAATATGTTGTTCTTAAACTACTAAACTTGTATGGGTCTAAAATAAAAATAGAAAGAGCGAATAGAAGAAATAAAAAAGTAGAAGGACCTGAACTCCGAAGAAAGGAAAAGTTGCAGAACCGGGTTTAAGTGGCCATGCTCCTGGAAGTGGGCTAATCTGTATTAACAATGTGATTAAGCACTAAACATTAATTTGTGTAATTAATTAAAAATATAAAGAATACCATTGAAGCTCCAGTTTCAGTTTGCCACCATGAATCTACAATTGGGCACCTTGATTCTCCAACAACTTCGAAATACCACCTGCAGTAATAATAATAATAATAATAAATAGTTTTAATTAATTGAGTAATTAATATTTCAAAGAAAATAAAAATAAATAGGGTTTGAACCTCCACGCAGAAGGGTTGATTGGCTCTCCAGCACATCCGAGGACTCTCAATGATTTTCTAGAATATTCACTAACATACTGCATTTTCATTGCATAAACAATCATTTGAGTTCTTTATTTTTAACATAACACTGTTTTATAATGATAAATATTATATTAATTTTGCCGAATCGACCGAACCAATGATTGAAATTTGACTCGGTTCGATTTTGATCGATTGTTCTTGCTTCATACCAAGAAGATATCAGCTATCGAAATTTGAAGAGAAAAATCGACAGAACCAAACCAAATTAAATATCTTAGTTGAATATAAACATTACCGCGTCACCATGACCCATGAGCGACCGTATTAAAGTAGGGGCCGTATAAAATATTGTTACGCTGTACTTATCCACGATATCCCAACATCTCCCTGCATCCGGATAATTTGGAACCTACAAAACATCATAAATATTTTCATCTGAAACCAAACTTAACATAAATGTAACTTGAAATTATAAAACCTAATCAAATAACGTCCAATCTTATATATTTGTCATTTCCTATTGTCACATAAAAGTGTGTTAGTGAGTAACGTGTGTGGAAATATCTAATACCCCTTCAAAGATGACAACACTTGCTCCATTTATAAGAGGTCCATATGTGACATAGCTATGCCCCGTGACCCATCCACAGTCAGCTGTACACCTAAATTTATTAATTAACAATAATTACAGAAATTATATATTAATTTTGACAATTTTAATGAATTGATCTAACTTCTTTTTTATAAATAAGATTTTCGAACCAATAATACCAGAAAATGTCGGACGGTTTGTAGTCGAATATGTACTTAAATGTCGTGGCAGCGTACACCATGTATCCTCCCGTGGTATGAACAACTCCCTACGATTAATTTAAGTAATTTTATCAATAAATTCACGAAATTTAACTTCTCCTAAAAATAAATATAAAAAATAATTATATGGAAAAATAAATTTTAAAAAAACGGTGAAAATAAAGAACCTTGGGCTTTCCGGTGCTGCCGCTGGTGTAAAGAAGGAAAAGTGGATCCTCTGCATCCATCCACTCCACCGGGCACTTGCTTGAATATTTTGGAACCTCTTCCTGGAAGAAATTTAATTACACTAATTTAGAGTGGCAAACATATAAATAAATGAGTATAATTTGTCTTTGGTTTTTGTATTTTTTGAATTTTCAAGTTAATCCCCGCCATTTAAATTTTACCATTACCGTCCTCGTACTTTTAATTTTATCTTAAGATGATAATTCATTATTTTTTCATCATTAAGTTTAACAAACATGATAATTTTTAGTTACTTCATATATTAGATAAGTTACTTTTAATTCAAGTAAGATAGTTGAGATTGATTTAATTATTTTTTAAACTAAATTAGAATTTACTAATTAATTTATTTTAAAAATAACCTGAAATAATAGTAAGTTTATTCCAACACTCGTACAGATAAATGACGTAAATGAATTAAAAAAAAAAAAACAATTTAAAAGCTAAAAATGAAACTATAATGACCTTAATTAAAACTGCAAGAACTAAATTTGAAACTTACTCTAAATTAAATTTATTAAAAAACGCATTTACACTAAATAAATTATTGAATATTTATTCAAATACTGAAAAACTTCCCGAAAAAAGAAAGTCTTTTGTTAGTGAAAATTACCAACCTGCCACCACTTGTCTCTTCCCTCCACAAATCGAGTGCTTCCTCTCTTCATTACAGCCTCATTTTCATACACTAAGCATGTCTCTGTTCCCAATCAATCTTTTAGCTATGCTTATCTAAGTATTTTCGCATACATGAACACATACGTAACGTGAATAACAGATTTAAAACAACCGATCAATCTAACACAAGTACAAGAAAAAATTATATGATCGGCGACCTACCTAATTTTTTTTAGCAGCATATATCTAAATGTTTATATATTTACTAAGGGGTGAGATCAATTTGGGTTGAACCAGGTAAACCAGACCATATCAATAATTAACGTTCGGTTTTGATTTTTGAAAAATTGATTTTAAAACGAAACCAAGTGAAAATGAAGTTCTTGATTTCTCTTTTCAAAAATCGATTAGAAACAAATGGAACCGATATTATGTATTTTTATTGCGTAGGTGTTGCTATATGTTTGTATGTGGTAGGTATGCATGTATGAGTATGATGTGTAGAATTAGACTTATAAGAAAAGATTCTTACCGACGTGGACACCACCCTTGGTTGATTGAAGAAGGGCATCATCAACAATATCCTTCAAAAGAATGATTTTGGAGCCCCTTTTCACAGCATTACAAGTTATCACAAGTTTGGGTCTGCAATCAATAATCCTCTGCGCAAGGGAGTCTGAAGAAAATCCAGCAAACACAACCTAAAAAAAACAAAATCCTAATTCATAATTCTCGTATTTTCAATCCGATAAAACAGTATAACACAATTTTTTTTTTTGTATTGTTTCTTGTTTCTATGTTTGTACCGAGTGAATTGCGCCAATCCGAGCACAGGCAAGCATGGAGATAGGAAGTTGCAAAAGCATCGGCAGATAAATCAGAACGGCATCCCCCTTCTTAATGCCAATGTCTCTCATGAAGTTCCCGAGCTGTAAACACGAAAAAATAGCGGATCAATCAAGGGTTGTGGCCAAAATAACGATAGTGGTAAAAATCAATAAATTCTACGCAACGATAAATTACATGACAAGCTCCGTTTATACCTGAGAAACGTTGTGGAGGAGGCGAGTGTAGGTCAAAGTGGCATCAAAACCAGGCTCATTTCCTTCCCAATAAAAAGCAATTTTATCTCCAATTCCAGCGTCAATGTTTCTATCAATGCAGTTGTAACATATGTTGGTGATCCCTCCCTTGAACCACTGGTCAAAATTTTTTAAACAAATAATTACACGAGAAATAAGTTATTGTAGAACGACACTGTGACACTAACATGTCACTTATATTAATGTAGTGAAACGAGAAATTCACACCTCGATTTTGATGTTGCCGTTTCGGATATCAAAGTTCTCGGAGTAAACTTGTTGGTCCCAGTTGATCTCTTTCCAGAAGAAGTTCGAATATGCAATTTCAGACCAAAACCGAGAAGGGTCTTCAATGGACTTTTTGTACATTTCCAAATACTGACATATATATTATTTTTTAATAAACAAATAATATTTGGTTTTAGAAGAACTCAAGAAAAAATCAAATTAAAGAAAAGTGGAGAGAGTGACACTTTCTGAAGAGAAGGAACATTGGCTCGGCTAGAGAAGTAGTCGTCGGGGATGAAAAGATCGACTCTATTAGAATTGATAGAATTTCCGATCGACTCCAAATCCACAGAGTGATCGCTCTTCTCCCATTTGTTAAGATCGTATGTTGTCATCCCTACGATCTTTCAGCTTCACACGTCAATAGAGTGAAATTATCGAAAACCAAAATGTTAAAAGAGAAAAATGGCGGGAGAAGCAAGTGCAAAATATCAATACCCTAAATTTCTTGCGTTGGTGTGTGGCAATTGATCTATCAAAATTTTATTGAGTTGTTATATTGACTACATTTATATAGTTTGATGATTGATGTGAAGAAGTTAACTAAGTAATTGAAGTTTCTTAATTACGCTAATTTTAACTTCTTGCAATTAATAATTGAACAACTGTTGGAGTTTACTTAAAATTAATTTTAATTTTACTGTCTTTCAATATGTATTGTGACAAATCGATGAAAAACTCCCAATTTCAATATTTATTGTACTTTTATGGAATTAATTGATGATTTTTTTTAAACTTGTCAATCAAAAAAGTAACTCCTTTATTTAATGTACTCTTCAATTAAACTCGAGTCTTTCATGTTAATCTTACCATTCTTAAAATTGTATATGACTAAGGCTGTTTATGTACATTCACATTCAGAAGTGCTAAATGTCTATTTTTCAAAAACAAAAAACTGTTTTATGCTGAAAATTAGTCAAGAGTTACTTTCTCGAAAATCATTTGTTAGCCAAGTTTCTAGTTCTCTGTCCCTCTCTCGCTCGCTCGCTCGCTCGCTCGGTTCGGCAGAAGGAATGGCGTCGAGTTTGATCAAAGCCCTAGTTCGATCATCCTCCAGAATTCCATCATCAACGAGGAATATGTGTCTCGTTAGCAGTCAAATCAGCAACCACACCGCCAAGTGGATGCAGGTATGCTTTAATCTTAATTTATGGACGATTTGTTTTCGCGCTTTTTCAATATCTTTAGCTTATAACGAATTCCTCTTTTTTTTTTTTTTTTTTTTTTTTTTTTTTTTTTTAAGCTCCTTCGTTTGATTGAAAATAGGATTTGACAGTTAGATTTCGCGAGTCTTCAATTATCAGATATTTTTTTTCCAAACTTAATGATTGTGTTTGGTTTTTTTTTGCTTTTGTGAATTTCGAATGGTAGGCTTTGCGAATGTGAAAAGATCTCTGAGATATAGAAAATATGTAGATAATTCATCTGCTACCCGAGCATAGTTCTGTCGTTAAACTGGGCGAGGCTCCCTCCTATGTTTATTTGTCTGTGGAGGTGACGATCATGTATGCAAATTTAAGATATCGGTTTATTCGCTGTTTTCGGTTCTCAACTTATAACTTCGTCTGTCTATTAGCACGACTTTGAAAATTTTTGGTTGGTGTTGTACAAGTTGAAATAAATTTTAGTAAGAAATAAGAAAATAAAAGAATCGTGGGGAATATATTGAAAAAGTCCATTCCACCCACGGATATCTAAAGAGACCAGCATATCCACCCACGATTATGATTTTCCATGTAAATTGAGTTTAACGGATGGAACAATTGGATAAAAAAAATTGTGCTTCGAATCACACAGTCGTGAGTACCATTATCATTAGGCTACTTCAAAATGGGTAATATCTCCATCCAGTACGTCAATAGAGAAAAAGATATTGAAGCTGCCTGATTCTGCCATGTTCAGTCCATTTTTAGTTAGGTAGATATCAGACTCTAGATCACTCTTGGGGCACATGATCAACAACACCATAAATGGCCAAGCTAAGTATCTGACTTTTAAATCTGTCGGACTCTACTTAGAATGATGCACTATCCTTTATGATTAGTGTCTCTGAATGTTTCATATGAAAATTTTATGTCTGATAAAATGTTTCTCAATTCTAAGAATAGATTTGAAGTTCTCAATATTCACTAGCATTACCTTGCTCAAACTCTACTTTTTTTATATTACAACTCTCATTCCTGAACATTGATTTTATAAGTCGCATGCGCAGTGATTACATCTCTATATTCTTTGTACCTGTATAGGTTTAGAGCATCTAAATCATAATTTTGTCTTCCGCTAACTGCTTTTCAGTTTTGGTATTTTTCTTTTTCATTTTAGTGTTTCTTGCAAATTTAATTTATGCCATTTGACTTGGATATAATATGGTTCATCAGCGGAATTAATACCATGGAACTTTATCTTGTATCTCATTTTTAGGACACTAGTAAGAAGTCTCCGATGGAGTTGATCAATGAGGTTCCACCCATCAAAGTTGAAGGCAGGATTGTTGCCTGTGAAGGAGGTTTGTGTCCGTTGATTTCCTTGTTTATTTTTATTTTTTGATATCCACTACGGGTATTCAATTACTTTTACTGTATTCAGCAAAAGTAAAAAGAATATAATAATCAAAATATATTATATGCTCAAATAATTTACTCAAGCTTTAGCCAAAAAAAGGCAGCTTCTGTTTCTAATTTGGATTTGGATTTGGATTTGGATTGTTACTACAGACCACAATCCAGCACTTGGCCACCCAATTGAGTTCATATGTCTTGATAAGGCTGAACCTGCCATCTGCAAGTATTGTGGCTTACGCTATGTCCAGGATCATCATGGTCACTGAGTGCCTGGAGCTGATTATCATGTAATGTTTATTCATTGAACAAGATTTCAAATTATTCTTGTAGTTTACTTAAAACCTTCGAGAAACAACATCATGGCGTGGTGACAATGCTGGTGTACTCAAAAGTCGGTAAAATAAGATTCGTCTTTACACTATTCCTCTCTACTTTTTAAGTTCTGATATATTTGCAAAATTTAGATACTCCTTTCAAAAAGCTGTATGAGGTAGTGGTTGGTACTTGCAAATGTTTTCATTGATGCATGTATAGCCATTGATTGAAATAATAACTTGTGTTTTGAGTTAAAGAGTATACGTAACACCTAAGAAATCTGTTAAGATTTAATTTCATATTCAAAACTAAGTTTATGATTTACATTACTATTATAATTATTATAGAGTATTTGAGAAAAAGTAACACAGTTTGCATGAGGAATCAAGAAAGATAAAAAAGTTTAAGTTTCAATAAAAGATTTTCCAAATAAAGTAACGTCATTGAAAATGTAAAAGAATAGTTTTAAGTAAAATAATTACAATTAGAAGTTAAAATAATAATTGAACGCACATTGTGTGCCAATTAAAAGAAAAACATGAAGTAGACTTTGTAGCAAGGTGTTATGAATGCCGGAAATCCAAGAAAACGTGCAAAAGATGCGTCGGGAGACGCGCGGAGTGGGCTCGTCTAATCCACCACATCCTCGTACAACTTGTTACCAAGGGAACAGTAATCCAGACTATGTGAGTTGTATGTATCAATATGTTCTATGAGTTGTATGTATCAATATGTTCTATACAAGCTTTATAGTTGGGAACGCTTCAATTTGGGACATACTATACTTCATTACATGGTTGATAACACTAGTAATTCCTCCAAGTCTTTTCCTTAAAAGCTCCTCCCGACAAAGATTTTTCAAGCCAATGGAGTTGAGATCCCTCTCACGGAGCCAACCATGCAGTTGAGAAGTGTGGATTTCTATACAAAACATACCCTAGCTAGAATGGGTATTATGCAAGATGAGCAAAGAACATGGCTCTTCAAGTCGACTCAAGGAGTCTTCTTGAGGCTCCTAATGAGAACAACGATGTTCCTATGCCTGATGCTTCAAACCAATCCTCTCATCCTCACTTAGATCGCCCACACTCTCAAGGAAGTCTCTCAAGGATTTGAAGAAAAATTGGATATTTTGACTTCATGTTTCCTTAGCATCGCCTTCTAGATAAAGCCTCCTCGCTAATATGCTTTCAAGTGGAAACCAAATATAGGTATGATGATCTTGATTGTCACCTTGAAGTGTTTTCTAATAAGTATTGGGTAAATACCTTCTCAAACAAAATTCCACCTCCCGATGACACCTCCTTCCAAGACTCCCCTCCTTCTAATGCTTAGCTTAGATCTTGTATTGGTTTGGATGTATTTGATGTATTTCTTATCTAACTTGAACATGGTCTATAATTCCTCTTTGTGAACCTGCTATTGTTATGTTTCATTTTGGATTGATATTCTCTATTGCCTTGATTGTTTCTTTCGTATATGGATTATGATTTGTTTACTCTAATACTGAGATTCTGGATATTTGGATTTGGAAATTCCTTATAGTTGCTTGAACTCTTTTTGATAAGACTAAAGGAGAGAGATAAAACAAAGAGAACTCTGTTCGTTTTATCATAAAAGGTTGAAATTTGATAAAGAGAGAAAAATTATATGGAAAGCGATTTTTTGAAATTGTGAGCATATGTCTTAAGGGGGAATAAATTTGATATTCAAAAAATGAACCTAAATGATCAACTTATGATATTTATAGTCATAAAAAAATAAGAGGTCGTTAGTTTAAGTGTAATTAAACTTACTTGTTTTGATGATGAACATGATTATAGAAAAACCAATTCTGAGTTGATTATGATTTGATACTGTGTACGTGTATTTGAATAAAAATTATGATTGGTATTGATCATACGAATACTGGTTGAAAATTATTATTATAATTTGGATTCTTAGATGATGACTTTTATATCTTGATTTTCATGAAAAAATACCTTTGAATGTCGGTGCTTGAAAGTTCTAACGCGTTTGTTAACTCCTTGTAGTTAATGTTAAAGATTATAGAACTTGCATATTTAAACTAAGCAAGAGAAAAAGTAAGCCTGATGGTGGGAGGCTTCACTACGAGGCTGTAAGTCTCCAAATAACCCACTCCTTTAGTTTGGTCATACCTCTTGGCAACTAGACGGACTCTATGTTGAGAAATGGAGTCATCCTCATTAATATTCAGTTTGAAAATGCAATTGCATCCAACTACTTTCTGACCACGAGGAGCATGAATCAATGTCCCAAGTTTTGTTGGAAATAAGGACATCCATGATAGCCTGCAACCAACCTTTGTGCTTGACAACTTTCAGGAAAGTTCTTGGTTCACTCACTTTAGTGGCAATTTGAAAACTTTGGGCTTCAATAAACCTGCTCTCGAGCAAGTGACCATTTGGTGATTAGCATTAGATTTCTCTCTAATATAAGACATTGAAATGAGAGATGCAGTAGGGATGTGGTAACCATTAATGAAATGTGGCCCGCTCTGCGAAGACCATGATGACCCAAGATTCAGTTGATTGTGAGGATCCAACTCATACCAATGAGGGTGTACAATTTCACATCGCTTGAGAGAATGAAATTGAGTGTTTTATAAATAGAGTTTTCCTCCCTACTTAGTACAATACGTTTTGAGCAAACTCCACTAACAAATCTGTGAAGGCTTCGTCTTAAAGTTAACAATATTGTATTGAGAGTACCAAGAAACTTAACAAATTGTATCAAAGCCAATTCCTAACTGGAAGTGTGGCCGACGGGGAAGTCGGACCCTCAAGTGGGGGAGATCATGGCAGCATGTCATAGGAAGGCAAAGACGACCCAAGATTATATTGATTGTGAGGGTCCAACCCATACCAGAAGGGGTGCACAATTCTACATTGAAACGCCTCAATTTAAAAATCCCTCAATTTGAAGTCCTAATTTTAAAAACTCTAAAATTTTTCCCAAAATTGATTTGAAATCGAGCGTTGAAAATCATAATTTAAATATTAACTAAAAATTTTAATTTCGTGGAAGCTTTACAATAAATTTGTCAGAATCTTGAAACCATCACATTATTAAAATAATTTATGAAATTTTATTTAATAATAAAATTCAACATAATCATTCAAAGTCTTAAACTTAAATAAAACATTAAATATTGTTTGAAAATTTAAAGCATACTAATTTAAATCTTTTTTCTCGTACTCAACAATATTTTTTTATTCTGTATGCTCGCTTGCCACTGGAGGGTTCTTAATCACAACTATTTCTTCCTCAGATAAAAATTCACCTACATCATAAGTTAAAAACTATGAAAAAACTCAGTAAGTGAAAATACGTGCAAGTTGCAAAACTTTTACTTTTACCGAATCATGTTAACAGTTATATACTGGTTGAAACTCAACCTTTTTTTAAGACTTAGCCATCTCATGGTTTCATCATCTTTTACTTTTACTTTTAACGTTCAAGCTCTTGCTATCACGTACTTGCCGACAATTCCATCATTTTCATACACATGTAAATGTCTTACTCATTTTATCTTTTATACAATTCTATGTCAATGTCCTAACATGTGTGCTCAACCATCGAAAATGTGTGATAAAATAAAACAGTGATAAAGAAAATAAAATCTATCATGTGATATAGATATTATTTTTTAAACAATTCTATGTCAATGTCCTAACATGTGTGCTCAACCATCGAAAACATGTAATAAAATAAAATAGTAATAAAGAAAATAATATCTATCTTGTCATGTAGTGCCGTAGTCAAAACGTTGTATTTACACTTACATGGATTTTCGAGCAATAGTGTTTATCGGGATATTCCAAAATAATATCCTGCTCAAATAAAATCTTTGGTATTAAAATCCTACTTAATAAATCTAATTTCAAAGAAATTTGAGCAGAAATTTCTTACGTTGTATTCTTAGGTCGGATCAGATTGGTTGGATCGATTTGGATTGATTCGGATAGTTCCGAAATTTTTCCTGCCTAATTCGAATACCAATATTAAAATTCCACTTAAATTATTTCAACTTCAGAAGAATTTGGATAGAAATTTCTTACCGGTTAAATCTTCGATCGGTCTGGTTTGATTCGGGTGAAAATTTGGTTCGGGTCCGGTTCGGGGGAATAGTTCTGGTTTGGGTTAGTTCAGGTGAACAGTTCGGTTCAGGTAAGGTGAAGAGGTTCGATTTTGGTTCATTGATTCTTCTTCTTCCTTCCTATTTCGTGGGTCTGTCGAGAGAAAATGAGAGAGTGAGAAGCAGAGAGAGAAGGATGAGGGATTCTTACTCCGATGGATTGTCGACAGAGGTCGAGTGGTGGTCGGAACTTACAGCCGAGGAGTTCCTTCTCGTCGGAGGCTGAGCAGTGATCGGAGCTCGCTGCTTCTGAAAACCGAGGGAAGTCCTTCTCTGCTTGAAGAACTTGAGAGGAAGAGAGAGTTGTTGGTGTGAGTTTCCTTCTCCACCGAAGCCTCTATTTATAAGGGAGGTTCACCTCCTCGCGCCTTCGAGAAATTCGGGCCCAGCTCGGATTTCTCGGCTGTTACTTGATCGGCACCAGATTTCCAGTAGGGAGAACATTCGAGTGATTCTGAACATTTTCCAGATGATAGTCTAGGTTTATCCCAGATTTTCTGTTCAATCTGTCCAAAATCGGACTCTTCAGATGGTAATTGTGGATATTCGATTTTTTATCTGATTTTTCTCTTCTATTTTTTGCCAAGTCCTGGGGTAAGTTCATTCTCAAAAATCCGTTCAGTTCGGATTTAATGAGCTGAATCAGAGCATCACCGGATTTCCAAATAAGGAAAACTGTCATTTCATTATGTTTTGATTTTTTTTGAATTGATTTGGAAAAATTTTCGATTTTGAATTAGAATTTGAATCCTAGGTTGATACAATCCCCTCTACTTGAAAGAAATTTCATCATCAAAATTTAAATGATTACATAAATAACTCTGGGTAGATCTTTCTCATGTCCTCTTCTCTTTTCCAAGTTGCGTCCTCAATGTTTCGATTCTTCCAAAGCACATTGACAAGCGAGACCTTTTTATTCCTTAGTCCTCTTTCTTCTTCTTCTAAAATTTGAATCGGCCTTTCTTCATACAATAAATTAGGGTTGATTGCGAAGTCTAGAGATCTCGATGGTAAACATGCGAGGAGTCTAAAACGTACTTCTTCAACATCGAGACATGAAAGACATTGTGCACATGCTTGAATGAATCCGCTAATTCTAGCTGGTAGACAACTTCTCATACTTTCCTTGAAATTTCAAATGGGTCTGTGAATCTTGGGCTCAACTTTCATTTCTTTCCAAAGCGCATCACACCTCTCATTGGCGAAATTTTTAGGAAACTTGATCTCCCATAGCAAATTTCAACTTTCTTCTTCTCCTATCGGCATAACTTTTCTGTCTACTCCGAGCTGTAAGAATTATTTTTCGGATTAATGTAACGATTTTAGCGGTCTGTCTCAAAATATCTGGCCCAACAAGTACTCCTTTGCACACTTCGTTCCAATGCACTGGGGATCTGCATTTTCTACCATATAAAGTTTCATAAGATGCTATCTCGATCGAAGCTTGATAACTGTTGTTGTAGGCGAACTCCACCAATGACAAGTTCTTACTCCAATTTCCTTGAAAGTCGATAGCACATGCCTATAACATATCCTGTAGGGTTTGAATCGTCATTTTTGATTGTCCATCTGTCTGAGGGTGGAAAGTTGTACTGAAGTTCAACTGAGTACCCATAGCTTTCTGCATACTCTTCTAGAATTTTGAGGTAAATCGGGGATCTCGATCAGACAAGATAGAAACAGGCGTACCATGTAGTCTGATGATCTATTGAACATAAAGCTGAACATATTGATCTATGGTATAAGTAGTCTTTACAGGAAGAAAATGCGCTGATTTGGTCAATCGATCAACTATCACCCAAATAGAGTCGTGACCCTTAATTGTCTTAGGAAGTACCACTACAAAGTCCATAGTAATATGTCCCACTTTCATTGAGGTACCATGAGTGGTTGCAATGTACCCGTAGGTCGTTGATGCTCCGCTTTGACTTATTGACAAGTGAGACACTTCTCAACAAATTTGGCTATGTCCACTTTCGACCCACGCCACCAATAATGTTGCTTTAAATCTCAATACATCTTTGTTGACCCAAGATGTACCGAGTAAGGGGTTGAGTGTGCTTCCTTCAATATAGCTCTCTTTAGTTCAGCATCATCTGGTATACACCATATCTTTTTGAACTGGATAATCCCACCATCAGATATGGAAAATTTAGAAACTTTTCTTGCCGTCAAATCACTTTTTACTTTACAAATATAAGCATCTCCCCGTTGTTTATCCTTTATTTGCTCAAGCAAATTTGGCTGAAGCGTTATAGCAGACAATCTCTCCAGTAGCCTAAACGATACAACTTCGATGTTAGATTTCTGCATCTCCTTGGTTAACTGTTCTGGAATTAGCCGCAACGAAGAAATTTGAGACGATGCTCTTCTACTCAATGCATCAGCTACGACATTAGCTTTGCCAGGATGATAAATAATTTCACAGTCATAGTCTTTTACCAATTCTAACCATCTGCGTTGTGTCATGTTTAGATCCTTCTGAGTTAGGAAATATTTTAGACTTTTGTTATCTATATAAATTTCACACCTTTCTCCATAACGACAATGTCTCCAAATTTTTAGCGCATGAACTACCGCTGCAAGCTCCAAATCATTAGTTGGGTAGTTCTTCTTGTGTTTCTTCAATTGTCTCGAGACATAGGCTATCACTTTTCCTTCTTGCATGAGAACACATCCCAATCCATACTTCGAAGCATCACTATATACCATAAATTTTCCTGATCTAGATGGTATAATAAGTATAGGTGCTGAGACTAACCTTTTCTTCAGCTCCTGAAAGCTTTGATCGCACTCTTTAGTCTATAAATACTTGACACCTTTCTTGGTTAGCTTTGTAAGCGGGTTGCATAAAGTTGAAAAACCTTCTACGAATCTCCGATAATATCCTGCAAGACCAAGAAAACTTCTTACTTCAGTTGCATTCTTGGGTTGAGGCCATTTACTAACAGCTTCAATCTTCGCTGAGTTCACTGCTACTCCCTCCTTTGAAATAATGTGACCCCAAGAAAAACCACATTCTCCATCTAAAATTCACACTTGGAGAACTTTGCTCATGTCTCAATGTATAGAATAATCCTCAAGTGTTTTTCATGCTCCTCCTTGCTCTTTGAGTAGATAAGGATGTTGTCAATAAAGACTATCACAAAATCATCCAAAAAGGTCTTGAAAGTCTGATTCAACAAATCCATAAATGCAGCTAGTGCATTACTTAATCCGAACGACATGACTCAAAATTCAAAGTGGCCATATCTGGTACAAAACGCCGTCTTGAACACGTCATCCTCCTTAATTCTTAGTTGATGATAGCCAGACCTTAGGTCAACTTTCGAGAAAACTGCCGCTCCTTTCAATTGATCAAATAAATCGTCGATTCTCGACAGTGGATTCTTGTTATTGTTAGTAAATTTGTTAAGCTCTCGATAGTCAATACACATTCTCATCGATCCATCTTTTTTCTTCACAAATAAAATTGAAGCTCCTTAAGGTGAGAAACTCGGTTGAATAAATCCCTACTCCAGCAAATAATCAAGTTGAGTCTTTAACTCCTTTATTTCACTCGGGACCATTCTATAAGGAGCTTTAGAGATTGGTGCCATTCCAGATAGCTGCTCAATGCTGAATTCCACATCTCTCGCAGGTGGTAACATTGTCAGGTCGTTGGGAAAGACATTTGAAAATTCATCAACTATCAGCACCATATCCAATGTCGAGACTCCTTTAGGTTCAGAACAAATGGCACTGGCTAGAATTCCAATGCAACCAAAATTTAATAAGCTCCGAGCTCGCCTAGCTAAAATTATTGGAACTCTCGAACTTTTAGAATCCCCATAAAAGAAAAATGGCTTTGCTCCAGGCAATTGAAACTTTACCATTCTCCTGCGACAATCAATAGTTGCATAATTCTTGGAAAGCCAATCAATTCCAAGGACAACATCAAAATCAAATATCGCCAAAATAATTAAATCCACTTCTAGTTTATTCTCCTCGATACACACATCGCATCCTCTAATAATATAGTCGGCAACCATAATTTTGCCAGATGGTGTAGCTACTCCCAGTGTATATTCTAAGGGTTCTGCTTTGGTTTCTAATTTCATAGCATAATCAAGGAAGATAAAAGAGTGTGTAGTTCCAGAATCAATTAAAATGATAGAAGATATGCCAGAAATAAAGATCGAACCTGTCACGATAGATATATTTCCTTCAGCTTCATCTTTAGTCATGGCGAAGACCCTAGCAGTTGTCCTTGTCTGCTCTTGACATTCTTTGGGCAGTTATTAATATAATGTTCATGTTGTCCATTTAAAACAAGTGTTAGCCTGAATGCGACACTCTCTAAAATATGGTTTCTTCCGTGAGGGACACAAAGAAACACTCGTCGTCATGGGTTCCCTTTTAACAAACTTAGAAGGTCCTCTAGCAGGTCTATTGTTCATGGGTCGCTTAAATCCAGTCGATTGTTGTTGTCGAACTTTATTTCATGCAGCTTGAGTTGCTTGACTATATCTCCTGCGCCACTCCTGGGCTTTTGTGACGTCTTTCTCTCCTTGCTCTACAAATAGTGCTTTCTCCACCACAAATGCAAATGAGGAGGTAATTAGAAGGATGTTCTTGAGTATCTCTGCCCTTAATCCTTGGATGAACCTTTTCACCTTTATAACCTCGTTACCAGCAATATGAGGGACATAATGAGATAATTGCTCAAATTTGTGCAGATAATCCATCACGCTTCCAGTCTGCTTGAGAGCCATAAATTCTTCAGTCTTTGCATCTATCATTGAGTCCGTAAAGTACTTCTCGTTGAATAACTCCTGAAATTTTTCCCAAGTCATGGTAGTAACTGAATGCATTGCCTTTATGGAATCTCACCTATAACGTGCTTCCATTTAGAACATAGAAGACGCGCAATCAACTTTCTCTTCTTCAGAAATTTTGGCATGCTCAAAAATTTTGCCAATGGTCCTGATCCAATCATCCGCTGCTGCCATAGAAATTTGGAGGGTTCAAACATCGAAATCCATATTCGCATGTCGAGGCCTATTTGGAATTTGGGCCTGCATATTCACTGCTTGAGATGCGACAGTGGCTGTCTGAGCTGCCGCATTAACTACTTGCGACAGTTATTCGTTTTGCTTGGCCTGTAACTCGATCATGTTCATCATCCGATCGAGTATAGCATCTCGATCATTTCTATTTTCTCTACGATTGGCTATAGTCTACATTACAATGATTTTATTTTAAGAAAATCTATATTATATAATTATTTTTAAAATGTACTACAATATTACATAACATATTTTATCAAAATATAACTTTTTAATACAGACTTATTTGCTGATCGACAATCTTTCAGGTGCACGTGAGCATACAGAGTAGTCTACAGAATCGTTTTATAAACCTGGGTGCTTTGATACTATGTTGAAATGCCCCAATTTAAAAATCTCCCAATTTGAAATCCTAATTTGAAAACCCTAAAATTTTTTCAAAAATTGATTTGAAATCGAGCGTTGAAAATCATAATTTAAATATTAACTGAAAACTTTAATTTCGCGAAAGCTTTGCAATAAATTTGTCATAATCTTGAAACCATCACATAATTAAAACAATTTATGAAACTTTATTTAATAATAAAATTCAACATTATCATTCAAAGTCTTAAACTGAAATAAAACATTAAATATCGTTTGAAAATTTAAAGCATACTAATTTAAATCTTTTTCCTCGAACTCAACAATATTTTTTTTATTCTGTATGCTCGCTTTCCACAGCTATTTCTTCATTAGATAAAAATTTACCTACATCACAAGTTAAAAACTATGAGAAAACTCAGTAAGTGAAAATACGTGCAAGTTGCAAAGCTTTTACTTTTAGCGAATCCTGTTAACAGTTACATACTGGTTGAAACTCAACATTCTTTTAAGACTTAATCATCTCACGGCTTCGTCATCTTTTACTTTTAACGTTCAAGCACTTGCTATCACGTACTTGCCGTCAATTCTATCATTTTCATACACATGCAAATGTCCTACCCATTTTATCTTTTAAATAATTCTATGTCAATGTCCTAACATGTGTGCTCAACCATCGAAAACGTGTGATAAAATAAAATAGTAATAAAGAAAATAATATCTATCCTGTGATATAGGGCCGTTGTAACACCCGGAAAATTTCGATTACGTGCTTAGACCTAGGTTAGAAAAGTGTGAGAGTGTATTGTGAAGGGTTAGAAGTGATTTACATAGAAGAAAAGAGAAGTGATTTAAATAGAAGAAAAGAGATTGAAAATTCAAACCAATTAGGTTGAAAAGTCAAAGGTTCTAATAACCAATAGAAATTTAACAAGTAATTGAATAAAAGTGGGAAGTAATGTTGATTCACGTTGGGCTTTCATGTGAAGGGATGTGAGGGTTGGTTTTACAATTTTAAGAAATATGGTGGAGAGTTGACAAGTCAAACTTAATGGAGATTGGTGGAGAAGTTTGGTTTGAAAAGTCCAAGTGTGCAAGCCAATCAAATTGAAGGAAAAGAAAATGGAAAAGTGGTGATTTAAGGTGACTTTGGCGTTGGAAACATAAAGATTATGGAGGGTTAAAAGTGTAATTTACAAAGGTTTATTAAATGATTAAATAAAGAAAGAAAAAGGTGGGTTTTCACTTGTTCTTTTTCTCCTCCATCGCCCTTTCTCCCTTTTCCTCCATAGCCGACGCCACATCTCCATTGTTCTTCATTTTCTCAAGCCAATCCAAGGTAATTTTTGTTGGGTTTTGGTTTGTGTACGATTAGATGAAGATTGGAAGAGATTTTAGGGTGTTTTAAGTGGATTGGGTTAGGTTTTCGAAAACCCTAAGGTGGAGCTACGAATTTTTTGTTTCAATTGGGGGTTTTCTTCCTCTTTTGCTTAATTAAGCCTTAGCTATGTTAGATTAGGTGGTTAGGGTGATTAGAGTGAAGATTTGAGAAGTGTTACACAAAAACCGGTTTTAGAATACTAGGGGGCCGATTCTGTCTTGGGCATTTTCGGGTTGGTTAAGTGTATTGTTTGATGGATTTAAGCATTTCAATAGATAGTAGACGTGTAGAGGTTTTCGAGTTGGGGTAGCACGTCGAATTCCGTTGAAAAATGAGGAAGTTATGGCCGTTTAAAGTTTGACGGTTGATGTGGGGTAGAAAGTCGAGTTTGAGTGTTTTGGAGTGTGAAGTTGTTTAGGTATTGTGTAGTTTTAGTTAGAAATCTTTTAGAATTTATTGATAGCTTATCAAACTAAGTTTACGTTGTTTTAGGTCGTCGAGCGTGTGAATTGGACGGTAAAAGTAAGCAAGTGGAAGCCGAGCATTCAGGTAAGTAGTGGATGTTATTCTTTTGCCTTCAAGCCTACACCAGAGAACGGTAGGGTTTCTTTGTTATTGCTTTGCTCCGTGTTACGTAGAATTAATTATGTTGCTTCGGGATTGCGTGGAGTTGCTTGTCTGGTTGGTTGATTGGTCTTGTGTTGCATTGTTTGGCCGTGTGGTGTTATGTGGTCGTGTTGTGTTGTGTCGTGTTGTTGCGTTGAGTCGTCGTGTTGTGTTGTATTGTGTGGTGTGGTTTGGCCTTGCTGTTGTGTTGTCGTTGTGTTTGTCGTGTGTGTGTGTGTGTGTAAAATATGGCACTTCGGTGCACAGCAAATTGGCACTTCGGTGCACAGCAAATTGGCACTTCGGTGCACAGCATATCGGTGCACAGCAAATATGGTACTTCGGTGCACAGCAAATATGGCACTTCGGTGCACAGCAAATATGGCACTTCGGTGCACAGCAAATTGGCACTTCGTGCACAGCAAATATGGCACTTCGGTTGCACAGCAAATTGGCACTCGGTGCACAGCAAATTGGCACTTCGGTGCACAGCAAATATGGCACTTCGGTGCACAGCAAATTGGCACTTCGGGCACAGCAAATTGCACTTCGGTGCACAGCAAATTGGCACTTCGGTGCACAGCAATATGGCACTTCGGTGCACAGCAATTGGCACTTCGTGCACAGCAAATTGGCACTTCGGTGCACAGCAAATATGGTACTTCGGTGCACAGCAATTGGCACTTCGGGCACAGCAAATTGCACTTCGGTGCACAGCAAATGGCACTTCGGTGCACAGCAAATATGGTACTTCGGTGCACAGCAATTGGCACTTCGGGCACAGCAAATTGCACTTCGGTGCACAGCAAATATGGTACTTCGGTGCACAGCAAATATGGTACTTCGGTGCACAGCAAATATGGTACTTCGGTGCACAGCAAATTGCACTTCGGTGCACAGCAATATGGCACTTCGGTGCACAGCAATTGGCACTTCGGTGCACAGCAATTGGCACTTCGGTGCACAGCAATTGGCACTTCGGGCACAGCAAATTGGCACTTCGGGCACAGCAAATATGGTACTTCGGTGCACAGCAATTGGCACTTCGTGCACAGCAAATATGGCACTTCGGTGCACAGCAAATATGGTACTTCGGTGCACAGCAATTGGCACTTCGTGCACAGCAAATATGGCACTTTGGTGCACAACAAATTGGCACTTCGTGCACAGCAAATATGGTACTTCGGTGCACAGCAATTGGCACTTCGGTGCACAGCAAATATGGTACTTCGGTGCACAGCAATTGGCACTTCGTGCACAGCAAATATGGCACTTCGGTGCACAGCAATTGGCACTTCGGTGCACAGCAAATATGGCACTTTGGTGCACAACAAATTGGCACTTCGGGCACAGCAAATATGGTACTTCGGTGCACAGCAAATTGCACTTCGGTGCACAGCAAATATGGCACTTTGGTGCACAACAAATTGGCACTTCGGTGCACAGCAAATATGGTACTTCGGTGCACAGCAATATGGCACTTCGGTGCACAGCAAATATGGTACTTCGGTGCACAGCAAATATGGTACTTCGGTGCACAGCAAATTGCACTTCGGTGCACAGCAATTGGCACTTCGGTGCACAGCAATTGGCACTTCGGGCACAGCAAATTGGCACTTCGTGCACAGCAAATTGGCACTTCGGGCACAGCAAATATGGTACTTCGGTGCACAGCAATTGGCACTTCGTGCACAGCAAATATGGTACTTCGGTGCACAGCAAATATGGTACTTCGGTGCACAGCAAATTGGCACTTCGGGCACAGCAAATATGGCACTTTGGTGCACAACAAATTGGCACTTCGTGCACAGCAAATAAAATATGGCACTTCGGTGCATGAAAAATTGGCACTTCGGTGCACAGCAAATATGGCACTTTGGTGCACGGCAAATATTGGTTGTCGGCGTTGTTTGTTTGTTGGTTGGTTATTGCATGAGTATTGTGTGAGTGTGGTGTGTGTTGTGAATGTTTATATTCGTTCTTCATTACTTGCTAAGCTTAAGCTTACGTGTGTGTGTGTGTTCTATGGTGTAGGTGACGACAGGAGTATATGTTAGAGCTACGAGGAAAGCTAGGATTGGGACGCAGTCGTTGATGTACGATGTATGCCGGTGCGGGCAGTTGTCGGGGCGTCTCGACCATGGTCTTCGGAAAGATGTGGGTGGAATAGTATTTTGGGTCGTGTATAATTTACATTTATTTTGATGGTTTGTAGAGTTTGTCTTTTGGTTGATGTTTTGTAATTGTAATTGTTGTATATAGTCATAGGTCAGGGTGATATGTTACCCTATATTGGGGGATTTTCTTTATTTTGGTTGATAGCATTTCTCGACGATATGTTGGTTGTTGGAGATTTCGTAAGTCGGTTAGATAGTTAGGAATATTCTGGACTGGTTGAGAATTTATTCGTTTGCAGGTACCTAGCATTTTGGAGGCGCCATTTTCAGGCGTTACTTTGCCGAAATTTCGGAAAGACGCCGTGGTGCTTAAAGGTTAGAATTAAGGGAAATTACGAAGTCTAGACAGCTAGGTATTATATAAGTGGGAGTCGGGAGATTTAGCTTTAAATTCTGATGTGTCAATGTTATTTTAAATTAAGCTTTAACGTGGGATTGGTTAGCAAAGTAGCGCTCCGAGCCAGGATGGGTTCGGGGGCGTTACAGCCGTAGCCAAAACATTGTAAAATGTTATATTTACACTTACATTCTTTGCGGAGGAGGCTAATTTGGTATTTGGATATTATTTGCATCAATGATTTGGCCAATCATGAATGATTGATTATGAGACTATGTAAATGTAAATTTTCCTTCAATGATGAAGAGATACCAAAAAAATTCATTCATTTTTATTATGAAATTTTAATTCAGTAAGAGTAAGAGCATGAATTTCTGAGCAATTAGTGTTTATTGGGATATTCCAAAATTTTAAAATAATATCCTGCTCAAATAAAATCTTTGGTATTAAAATCCTACTTAATAAATCCAATTTCAAAGCAATTTGAGTAGAAATTTCTTACGTTGTATTCTTAGGTCGGATCGGATCGGTTGGATCGATTTGGATTGATTTGGAGAGTTCTGAAATTTTTCCTGCCTAATTCGAATATTAATATTAAAATCCAACTTAAACTATTCTAACTTCAGAAGAATTTGAGCATAAATTTCTTAACGGTTAAATCTTCGATCGGTCCGGTTTGATTCGAGTGAAATTTTGGTTTGGGTGAATAGTGCAAGTTTAGGATGGTTTGGGTGAATAGTACCGGTTCGGGTAAGGTGAACCGGTTCAATTTTGGTTCACTGGACCGTTTTAGGTTTTTAAAAAATTAAAAACCTTATTCTTCTTCCTTTCTATTTCGTGGTTTTGTCGAGAGAAAATGAAAGAGTGAGAAGTAGAGAGAGAGGAAACCAGAGAGAGAAGGATGAGGGATTCTTACTCCAATGGATCGTCGACGGAGGTCAAGTGGTGGTCGGAGCTTACAGCCAAGGAGTTCCTTCTTGTCAAAGGCTGAGCGGTGATCGGAGCTCGCTGCTTCTGAAAACTGAGGTAAGTCCTTCTCTGCTTGAAGAACTTGAGAGGAAGAGAGAGTTGTTGGTGTGAGTTTTCTCCGCCACCAAAGCCTCTATTTATAGGAAAGGTTTACCTCCCCGCGCCTCCAAGAAATTTAGGTCTAGCTCGGATTTCTCGACTATCACTTGATCGGCACTGGATTTCCAGTGGGCAGAACGTTCGAGTGATTCTGAACGTTTTCTAAATGATAGTCTAGGTTCATCCCGGATTTTCTGTTCAATTCGTCCAAAATCGAATTCTTCATATGGTAATTGTGGATATTCGATTTTTAATCTGATTTTTCTCTTCTACTTTTGGCCAAGTTCTAGGCTAGGTTCATGCTCAAAAATCTGTTCAGTTCGAATTTAATGATCTGAATCACAGCATCACCGGATTTCCAGAGAACGAAATCTGTAATTTTATCGTGTTTTGATTTTTTCTAAATTGATTTGGAAAAAATTTCAATTTTGAATTAGAATTTGAACCCTAGGTTGTTACATATATTCTTTGGGAAAGTGGAAGTTAAGTACTTTATAGGTATAGTTCACCTCCCTACCTAGTACTGTAACACCCGGTTCCATCGAACCGGTTTTACCTTGTCATCTAATAGTGTACACTTTATGGATGAAATTGGGAGAAATATTTATTAGGTTAATGAGTGACTAAGTAAAGGCATAATGGTAAATGGAGATCTATAGTGGATAACGTATTTAAGGGAGGGTTTAATGAGGTTTAGCCGCCATTGTTTTCTCATTTTCCTTTCTCGGCATTCAGCTCAGCTAAGCAGAGTTTCTCTTGGCGATTTTCCCTCCCATTTTCTCCAAGCTAGGTGAGTTCTACTTTGATTTCTTGTTACATTGTAGCTATCGATGTTAGAGGGGATTTTAAATGCGAGTTTTGAGAATGCTGTAAGTGAGAGTTAGTTTGGGTTCGGGGCATATCAGGAATGCTTGATGATCTGAGTTCCCAAACTAGTTTCCTTATTAGTTCTGGTGAATTTGAGGATAGTTTAGGATGAAGCTTAACTAATACTCTTTCTACGGCTATAGGTTTGAGCAAAACCTGAAGTAGTTTGCAACCAAGCTTTTCCAGGAAACCAGGTAAGTGGAGTATGTGTGTACCTTTGGGTCTACATCACAAAATAGTAAGTTTATACTTGTTTGAATATTTTCTGTATGTCATGTATCATGTTTTTAGAAAGAACACGAAAATTAATTTACATGTAATGGCATGGCAAAGTATGAATATAATGTAATAGATCAGCTGTTAAGGGAACTAATCCGCCCCTTAATCTATGAAGAGGATGTATGACTTTGGGAAAAATGATCCACTTCCCAATGGAATTTAAGATCAGATCAGTTGTTAAGGGAACTAATCCGCACCTTAATTTATGAAGAGGATGTATGACTTTGGGAAAAATGATCCAACTCCCAATGGAACCTAGGGATCAGATCAGAGAAAAAATGTGAATGCAACAAAGATGTGAAAGTAGAAACTGTATGTCTAGGATTTATGTTTCAACATATCATTTCATTGTTGCTTTACTTACTTAGGATTAGGCTAATAGATGAGTTTTGTAATGTAGGTGAAGAAGTTTCAGCAGGTGGGTTCTCTGAGTATGTTGAGGACTAGGCTGGTTAGAGGAGTACATTCACGCATTGACTTGACAATCTGATGAGGCGGTTTAACTAATGTATGTAGGTGTGAAAGTCTAGTTAACAATGGTTCAGTTTTAGTATGCTAAGAATGTTAATGACAGCAGGAGTTTAATGTTTTTATTAATTTTGGAGCTTTCTAATTATAAAAAACACGATTTGGTTTTAGTTGTAGATTGTTATTTTGGATTTATAAAGGTTTAGATTTATGTTGTTTTGAATAGCTGTTGGTAAAATTTATAAGTTCTTTTAGTAGGCAGAGTTGTCTGTTTGTTTAGAGTGTTACTGTTCACCGGTGAATGTAGCCTATCGGTGGATGTAGTCTATCAGTGGATGTTGTCGAACGGTAGACGTGAGTAAATAGGTTTTGTCATTTTATAATCGGTGGATGTGAGTAATAAGTTTTGTCGTTTTGTGATCGGTAGACGTGAGTAATAGGTTTTGTCGTTTTGTGATCGGTGGATGTGAGTAATAGGTTTTGTCTTTTTGTGATCGGTTGATGTGAGTAATAGATTTTGTCGTTTTGTGATGGATGGGTATGAGCAGTAGATGTGGGTAGTAATTTTGTCGTTATGTGACCGGTGGACGTGTGAAGTCGATACGTCGTTCGACTGACGTGACCGGTGGACGTGTGTAGTTGACGTGTCGTTCGACTGACGTGAGCGGTGGGTGTTCGTTAGTAGAAGACGTATTTTGTCTCTACGTCCACCGCTGAGATTATTTTGTTTTTGCTTCTGCCGCTAACACTGTTTAGCGGTGGATGCCTTTTGTTTCTATTTCTATCGCTGGAACTGTTCAGCGGTGGACGTGTTCTGTTTTTTTTGTTTTCTTTCAACCAATTGTCTTTAATATTTTAATTAATTAATAAATGTCGTTTTATACAAATGAATTTTCGCTTCAAGTTTTAACATTTTAAGGGTCAAACTTTGACCGTTGAGTGAAATTTTGAAATTTTCTCAGAATGTCATAGTGTGGTTCAGTATTATGTGTAGCGAACCGGGTTTATATAATTCGGGGCGTTACAGTATGGTATCAGAGACATTCAGTTAAACCGCTCAAAAGATTACTCATCAGTGTCAATCGTTGCATGGAAGTACTTCAACAACTGTAAGTGTTTATGTTAACCTTAGCTATTAGATATTTAAGAGTGTAATTAACCCTGTACAGGAATCTAGTAAGATGTCTAGACGACCAGGAAGACCAAGAGTACCAAGAGAAATACCAAATCCGGGATGTGAGGAGGATCCTAGTGTAATTAGGTAGCTGACGAATTTGTTGCGTCAGCAGACTGATTTGGTTCGTCAGCAGTCCGATCAGTTGGGAGTATTGTTGAACCGAGAAGTACAAGGAAGTGCCAACTCGAGTTCTAGTAATGAGCATTCAGGAGACCGATTCCGGAGGCTACAGCCGCCCACACTTGATGGAAAATTGTCCAATCTGATTGTTGCTGAGGAGTGGCTTAGGAAGATTGAGAGCATGTTCAGATGTGCCAACATCACAGAAGGAGACAAAGTCACTCTGGCAACGTTCCATTTGGCTGGGGACGCTCAACTTTGGTGGGAAACAATAGAGACCACCACTGATGTTCTGGCTATGTCCTGGTCTCAGTTCAAGGAGATTTTCTATGAGAAATATTTTAACAACACAGTCCAGGCCGCAAAGAAAGTAGAGTTTCTGAACTTGAAGCAGACAGGGTCTGTGGCAGAGTACAGTAGGCAATTCGAGTCCCTGTCCAGGTTTGCTGGACATTTTGTTCACAAGAATGAGGATAAAGTGTTTCAGTTTGTGCATGGACTGAAGCCAGAAATTTACAGAGGAGTCAAATTCTCTGGTATTAAAGGGCTGTCATTCAGTGAAGTTGTGTCCACAGCATTGGAGGTGGAAGAAGCTGAAATGAAGTGTTCTGGACCGAAGGAAGCCCCGCGAAAGTTCATCCAGCCCCAACAGCAGAGAGGAATGAAGAGGCCCAGTGAAGGCCAGAGTAACCAAGGAACAGGAAGGAAAGTACCGGATACCAGGAAGTTTTCCCAGTGCCCGAAATGTTTGAAAAGTCACCTGAGCGAATGTAGATTTGGGATGGGAAAGTGTTTCAACTGTGAGGAGGTTGGACACACGTACAGAGATTGCCCGAAGCCTAGAATCACCCGATGCTTCAACTGTAACAAAGTCGGCCATATCAACAGGGACTGTCCCAGCCTTAAAGAATGGCCCTGCTTGTTGAAATTGAGGATATTCTCTATGATGGAGTAGGGTGATGAAGACCAGCCTGCTGTGGTGTCAGGTACCATATTGATCAACTATGTGCCTGCTTTTACTTTAATAGATTATGGTGCGACACATTCTTTTATAGCATCTGTGTTTGCTGTTAAGTTAGATGTACAGCTTACCCCTTCTATGCATGTGTTTAATGTTGCATTACCCTCTGGTGAACCCATGCACTCTAACCAAGTGATGCTTGACAGTGATGTGTTAGTAGGAAACGTGAGTCTACCTGCTGATCTTATTATTATGGATATAATGAGATTTGATGTAATCCTAGGAATGAATTGGTTGTTTAAGCATTATGCCACAATAGATTGTAGGACTGGAATAGTTAGCTTCCAACCCCCTGGTGGTTTGAATCATACCTTTCAAGCTTTCAAGAAGAGTAAGGAAATGTCTGTTATGACCTCTGTCAACGCTAGACCTTCTCCATGCGGGGAGTATTTGTGCTTTTTGGCTACTGTTTTAGACACACAACTAGTAGGAAAAGCAAGTCCTCAGAATGTCTTAGTTGTCCAAGATTTTCCAGAAGTATTTCTAGATGACCTTCCTGGCTTGCCGCCAGATAAAGAAATTGAGTTTGTTGTAGATGTTTACCCAGGTGCCGAACCTGTATCTAAGAATCCCTATAGATTAGCACCCACGGAGTTTAAGGAATTAAATAAACAGTTAAATGAACTATTGGAAAAAGGGTTCATGTGCCCAAGCTTTTCACCATGGGGTGCACTAGTTCTTTTTGTTAAAAAGAAAGATGGATCATTGCGTATGTGCATGGATTATCAGGAATTGAATAAGTTAACCATCAAGAACAAGTATCCATTGCCAAAGATTGATGATTTATTCGACCAGCTTAACGGTGCGCGAGTTTTCTCCAAGATTGACCTTAGGTCCGGTTATTACCAATTGAAAGTCAAATCAGAAGATATTCCTAAGACAGCCTTTCGCACAAGATATGGACATCATGAGTTTTTGGTTATGTCTTTTGGATTGACTAATGCACCAGCAGCTTTCATGGATCTTATGAATAGTGTTTCACGAGTATCTAGATAAATTTGTCATAGTGTTTATTGATGATATTTTAATCTATTCACATACTAATGATGAGCATGCAAGACACCTGACCTTGGTATTGGGAGTACTAAGACAGTACCAACTTTATGCCAAGTTTTCCAAGTGTAAGTTTTGGTTGGACAGAGTTCACTTTCTTGGTCATGTGATCTCGGGTGATGGGATATCTGTTGATCCAGTCAAGGTTCAAGCAGTTTAGGAGTGGCCTCAACTGAAGAATGCCACTGATATTCGGAGTTTCCTTGGATTAGCAGGATATTACAGGAAATTTATTGAAGGATTCTCGAAGATTGCAACACCCCTCACTCGGTTAACAAGGAAAAACATGAAGTATGTGTGGATTGAGGAATGTGAATCCAGTTTCCAGACTTTGAAACAGAAGTTGACCAATGCTCCAGTATTAACACTCCCTGTTGAAAATGGAAAGTTCAGCATTTATTGTGACGCTTCCAAAGTTAGACTTGGTTGTGTGTTGATGCAAGATGGAAAAGTAATAGCCTATGCTTCTAGGCAGTTGAAAACACACGAGAAGAATTACCCTACACACAACTTAGAATTAGCTGCAGTGGTTTTTGCACTAAAGATTTAGAGGCATTACTTGTATGGACAGTCTTGTGAGATATTTTCGGACCATAAAAGTCTGAAGTATATTTTTACACAGAAAGAATTAAATATGAGGCAACGTAAATGGTTGGAGTTTGTCAAGGATTATGATTTTGAGATTAAATATCACCCCGGTAAGGCGAATGTAGTGGCTGATGCATTGAGTAGAGTGACGACTTCAGCCTCAGCATTGATTCTCGACATACCGTTAGCCTTAGAGGCAGAGTTTCAAAGATTTAATTTGGAAGCTGTGTCTAGCGTGTCAGCTATGCTCTCTATCATAATCTTAAAGCCTACTGTTTTGGAAAGAATAAAGGAAGCACAAGCGATTGATGCTGAGTGCAACAAGTATAAGTCATGGATGGATTCTACCGATAAGTCGAATTTCAACTATTCCGTTGATGGAATTCTCAAGTTTCGGAATAGATGGTTTGTTCCAACAGATAAAGAACTTCAAAAAGAGATCCTTTTGGAAGCTCATTCTTCTAGACTCTCTGTTCATCCTGGTGGTACAAAAATGTACAAAGACCTTAAGCAACATTATTGGTGGCCAAATATGAAAAGAAGTGTGGCCGAGTACGTAGGATTGTGTTTAGTTTGCCAACAAGTTAAAGCTGAACATCAGAGGCCTGCAGGAGCATTGCAACCATTACCAGTTCTCGAATGGAAATGGGAACAAATAGCAATGGACTTTGTGGTAGGATTGCCTAGGACAGCAAAGGGACATGATGCAATTTGGGTGATAGTAGATCGTCTAACCAAATCCGTCCATTTTCTGCCTATAAAGATGACGTACTCGATGGACCAACTAGCTGAATTGTATGTGCATGAGATTATTAGACTGTATGGAATTCTAAGCACTATAGTTTCTGACCGAGACTCTAGATTTACGTCAAAGTTTTGGAAGAGTCTGCATAAGGCTATGGGTACACAGCTCAACTTTAGCATAGCCTTTCACCCTCAAACAGATGGACAATCTGAAAGGACTATCCAAACGTTGGAGGATATGCTTCGTGCATGCATATTAGATTTTCAAGGATCTTGGAGTAAGTATTTATCGTTGGTGGAATTCTCTTATAACAACAGTTTTCAGGCAACCATAGGTATGGCACCGTATGAAACATTGTATAGGCGAAAATGAAGATCTCCTTTGTATTGGGATGAAGTTGGTGAAGCGCGATTGATTGTCCTGATTTTGTGCAGCAAACAGTGGAGAAGATTGCCCTCATCCGACAGAGAATCTTAACAGCTCAAAGCCGGCAGAAAAGCTATGCCGATAGGAGACGTAGAGAATTAGAGTTTGAAGTTGGTGATGAAGTTTTTCTTAAGGTATCACCATTCAAGGGAGTTGTGAGATTTGGAAGGAGAGGTAAGTTGAACCCCAGATATATGGACCATTCTCAATCTTGAAGAGGATTGGGAAGACAGCTTACCAATTATAGTTACCAACTTCTATGGAAGGGATTCACAATGTGTTCCATGTTTCTATGCTAAAGAAGTGTATGCGGGATCCAACTCAGGTTGTGGAACAGCAGAACATTGAAATTCATCCTACTCTTGCTTATGAGGAGAAACCAGTAAAGATCCTTGACTATGGTGTGAAGGTGTTGCGCAACAAAGAAGTCCCACTGGTGAAAGTTTTATGGCATAACCAGAGCATAGAGGAGACAACTTGGGAGTGCCAGCAGGACATGATGGACCAACATCCAGAATTATTCAGGTATTGAAATTTGATGACAAAATTCTTTTAATGAGGGTAGATTGTAACACCCGGTTCCATCGAACAGATTTTACCTTGTCATCTAATAGAGTACACTTTATGGATGAAATTGTGAGAAATATTGATTAGGTTAATGAGTGACTAAGTAAGGGCATAATGGTAAATGGAGATCTATAGTTGATAATGTATTTAAGGGAGGGTTTAATGAGGTTTAGCCGCCACTGGCTTCTCATTTTCCTTTCTCGGCATTCAGCTCAGCTAAGCAGAGTTTCTCTCGGCAATTTTCCCTCCCATTTTCTCCAAACTAGGTGAGTTCTACTTTGATTTCTTGTTACATTGTAGCTATCGATGTTAGAGGGGATTTTAAATGCGAGTTTTGAGAATGCTGTAAGTGAGAGTTAGTTCGGAGTCGGGGCATATCAGGAATGCTTGATGATCTGAGTTCCCAAACTAGTTTTCTTATGAGTTCTGGTAGATTTGAGGATAGTTTAGGATGAAGCTTAACTAATACTCTGTCTACGGCTATAGGTTTGAGCAAAACCCGAAGTAGTTTGCAACCAAGCTTTTCCAGGAAACCAAGTAAGTGGAGTATGTGTGTGCCTTTGGGTCTACATCACAAAACAGTAAGTTTATATTTGTTTGAATGTTTTCTGTATGTCATGTATCATGTTTTTGGAAAGAACTCGAAAATAAATTTACATGTAATGGCATGGCAAGGTATGAACAGAATGTAATAGATCAGCTGTTAAAGGAACTAATTCGCCCCTTAATCTATGAAGAGGATGTATGACTTTGGGAAAAATGATCTGCTTCCCAATGAAATTTAGGATCAGATCAGCTGTTAAGGGAACTAATCCGCCCCTTAATTTATGAAGAGGATGTATGACTTTGGGAAAAATGATCCAACTCCCAATGAAACCGAGGGATCAGATCAGAGAAAGAACATGAATGCAATAGAGATGTGAAAGTAGAAACTGCATGTCTAGAATTTTATGTTTCAGTGTATAATTTCATTGTTGCTTTACTTACTTAGCATTAGGCTAATAGATGAGTTTTGTGATGTAGGTGAAGAAGTTTTAGCAGGTGGGTTCTCTGAGTATGTTGAGGACTAGGCTGGTTGGAGGAGAGTACATTCACGCATCGACTTGACAATTTGATGAGGCGGTTTAACTAATGTCAGTAGGTGTGAAAGTCTAGTTAACAATGGTTCAGTTTTAGTACGCTAAGAATGTTAATGACAGCAGGAGTTTAATATTTTTATTAATTTTGGAGCTTTTCTAATCATGAAAAACACGATTTAGTTTTAGTTGTAGATTGTTATTTTGGATTTATAAAGTTGTGGATTTATGTTGTTTTGAATAGCTGCTGTTAAAATTTACAAGTTCTTTTAGTAGGCAGAGTTGTCTGTTTGTTTAGAGTGTTACTATTCACTGGTGGATGTAGCCTATCGGTGGATGTAGTCTATTGGTGGATGTTGTCGAACGGTAGACGTGAGTAATAGGTTTTGTCGTTTTATGATCGGTGGATGTGAGTAATAGGTTTTGTCGTTTTGTGATCGGTAGACCTGAGTAATAGGTTTTGTTGTTTTATGATCGATGGATATGAGTAATAGGTTTTATCGTTTTGTGATCGGTGGATGTGAGTAATAGATTTTTTCGTTTTGTGATGGATGGGTGTGAGCGGTAGATGTGGGTAGTAATTTTGTCGTTTTGTGACTGGTGGACATGTGAAGTTGACGCGTCGTTCGACTGACGTGACCGGTGGACGTGTGTAGTCGACGTGTCGTTCGACTGACGTGAGCGGTGGGTGTTCGTTAGTAGAAGACGTATTTTGTCTCTACGTCCACCGCTGAGATTATTTTTTTCTGCTTCTGCCGCTAACACTGTTTAGCGGTGGATGCCTTTTGTTTCTATTTCTATTGCTGCAACTGTTCAGCGGTGGACGTGTTCTGTTTTGTTTGTTTTCTTTCAACCAATTGTCTTTAATATTTTAATTAATTAACAAATGTCGTTTTATACAAATGAATTTCCACTGCAAGTTTTAACATTTTAAGGGTCAAACTTTGACCGTTGAGTGAAATTTTGAAACTTTCTTAGAATGTCATAGTGTGGTTCAGTATTATGTGTAGCGAACCGGGTTTATATAATTCGGGGCGTTATAAGTACAACGGGTTTAGGGCTAACCCCAAGAACAAATTCGTGTAGTCTCCTGTAAAAATCAAACAATATTGTACTTAGAGTACCAGGAAGCACTACACTGGCTTTCTCGATAGAGCAATCATGTATGTCTCACATGATTTTTTTTAATGAAATCTTTTATATCGATCCATCTTGCTCATAGTGCAAAGTTTGAAATCTATTTTAAAAAAATTAGTCAGGGTTTAAGGTGAACGATTTCCCAGACTTTAGCTTTTTAATTATAACAATTTGGGCTTCTATTAAGTTTTTTTGTAAAATAGTAAATATATCTAGTATATATGTATATATATACAGAGCCAGTCAATGGCTTGCTAAATCCGTAGTTAATTCATGGATGAATAAATTGTTGAATTTTAAGTTTATCTTTAAATCATTCGTTGGTTTTTTTAACTGTGTAAGTCTCACTCTTTTAAAGAAAGTTCTTAGTATGGATTTTTATCCAAAGTCACGTTGAGGTTTTGTGTGTCTAGCTATTTAGATCTTACTCTTTTGATGTTCTTTGTGTATGGATCTTCACCCAAGTCGCGTTGAGGTTTTGTGTGCCTTGATGTCTCGGGAAGGGATGATGGCCTTAACTCGTAAATCGTTGACAGAAGAGTACACTAAAGAATTGTTGAAAATTGTTAAGATTTGCATATGTTATGGCCTTGACTCGTAAATCGTTGACAAAAGTAGAACTTGGAAAAAGAGTTTTAGTTGCATAGGTAATTGCTTCAACCAATAATTTAAAGATTAATTTTGTTTTCCTCAAGTCATTCAATCATGAATTAACACTGTTAAGGATGAATGCATTTGCTTTGAATAACTCTTCGATATCTATAAAGAATGAAGAAATTGTTGAGTACTCTCAGGCTCAACAACTAAATCAATGAACAATACCAGAAGTCGATTCGAAACGAATCTATAAGTTAGGTTTTTTTGAATCAATCAGTAAACAAGCTGTTAAAACTTCTGAACAAACAATATGTTTAGATACAAACGATAAAACAATTTGATTGTTATGTTTGAAAGATATTCAGAAATATTTAAACGAATTTAAATATCTGCATATTGGTTTAATGCAAATTACCTTTAAACCCCTTACTTTACCAGGAATAAACTCAAGTATTCTAGCTAATCTTAGGGATGCTAGATGTAATAATTGGAAATCATCTTTGATGAGAATTGTCCAAACTAGTTTATGTCATGGACCCATCTATTTTAATATCTTTCCAAATTTAACTATATCTTTAACTGATATAAATTTATTTGAAGCTATAAGTTTGCATATTCAAACTCATGGATATAATTTTTTAGCAGGATCTGAAACTATTGCAGTAATTTATCATATTCATTATAAGGTATTAAATACGATGTGTCCTAATGCTATTCTTCGTAGCGATATAGGAAAAAATGTAGTTATTGAAAGTAATTTGTTAATTACGAATGTTGCTATTCCTAGATTAATAAATTGGGATGAAGTAGTCTTCCCAGAAAACTGGACTATTTTTAATGATGTTTCTCCTTAGCCCATAATTAATAATAAATTGGATCAAATAACTCAAACTAGTGATGGAAATGTAGAAGTTCGATTCACTCCCGAAATCACCCGTAGGATACCATCGGTCTATTTAAGATTACACATGATTCTTATGGAGTACTCGAGCTATGCAGTTAAACATCAAAGAAACATTTCAAAGTAAATGGTCAAAGAGTGAAACACTATTTGGGGAAGAATATGCAAGAATATACACCCGTGTCAATTTCTCTGGTTGATATTTCATGAAGAGGGTGCAATGTCGGGCTGTCGACGTTAAAACAACTGCTAAAGGGAGGCAACCTAGCTATTTATATCCTTTCTGGTATCAGGTTTTGGTAGAAATAAAGCGTTGCTGCAACAATTGTTGTAGCACTGAAAAAAGAATAAAATGTCGAAGTAATTTGTTTTCTTTATTTTTCTTAAATAAATAAATAAAAGAGGGCAATTAAAACGCGATAGAATTTTTCGTTTAATAAACATTTTAGATGCATTTCATTTTCATTTTTACAGCCTTTTTTTTTTAACTTTCCCTCTTTCCAGGTGTCTTTAAATACTAATGCCGCATCAATTTATTTACACCATTCAAAATAGAAAGATCTCCATCGAATCCCAGCAGCTGCGGTGAGAATGAGGCCAAAGAAGAGTGCAAAAAGAAATCTGGCGAACCACATTTAGTCTCCGGCGAAGCAAGATCCTGCTATGACCAAGGACTTCAAAAGAAAACATTTGCAGTTGAGCGAGGTTTTCAATTGGAGAAAGGAAAATTTATCTAACATACCTTATAGGGACAGTTCAACAACTCGATTGGGGGAAGTTTTGTGCCCAACCAGAAGAAGCAATCCTTGTCCTGGTAAGAGAACTCTATGCTAATCTTGTTGGGGAAACACCTGAGACTGTGACTGTGAGGGAACAAGAAGTGAGCATGACTCCAGAAAAGATCAATCAATTTGATGAACTCCCAGAGGTTGAGGATGAGTTTTTAGCTCATTCTAATAACATTTCCCATGTTTTTCTCAAGACAGTATTGCGCATCACATCAATTTTAGGAACTATGTGGGAAGTCTCAAAGACTGGATCCTATTCCATTCAGATAGTGGAACTGAAACCAAGCGCAAAGGTTTGGTATCATTTTATCAAATCCCTCCTTTTACCATCTTTTCATGGGCATCATGTGAACAGAGAACGAGCAGTCCTTCTGTTTTGTATTCTCACTGGTAAGCAAATCAATGTTGGGATGATAATCTACAGATCACTTTGCACCCATGCTCTCAGGCCTGGAAGCAAATTCATGTTCCCTTCTTTGATATCCGAACTGTGTGTCCATGCTGGAATTCATCATCTCGACAACGACCAACGCTTAAAGGCTACTGACTCATTTTTCTATAGCTTATATTGCTCAAGATGAAATTTACATAAGAGATGCTAATCAAGAGCCAGCAGAATCCTCAAAGTGGTCATCTAAGTACCATGCTGCAACATCAACACAAAACTTCATTATTCTCGAAGCCTTAACACGAGCTTGAAATTGATGGAGGAAAGGATGAGCAAGAGCGATGTGCATAAACAATTCATGGTCGACATGCTTGACAAGATGGAGGAAAACAACAGAAAGTATTGGGCTTATTTTGCAAAATGCGATAATGAACACATTTTAGCGCCAATCTGATAACTCTTAAATTAGAGTTATTTTATACTATTTTTAATTAATAGAACTTATATGATTTCAGTGAATGTAAGAAAAAATTAGTGGAATTTACTATAAGTGCTGCAGGATGCTGCAACATCAAGAGATTGGTTGAATTTAACATATTTCATGCATATTCTCTAATAAAAATAGATTTTTATCACTAATTCGAATTTTGTATTATCTTATTTGAATGCAGATTTATTAGCGAGAAAATACAAAAGGAAATATTGGTGTTTTAAGAAAGAAGCAAATTAAAAAGATGAAGATTATGTAGAGAGAGAAAATAAATCACCAAATGAGACTATTTTTACCTAAAATAAAGGACGAGAATCAAGGAAGAGAAGGAAAATTTGACTGAAGAATCAATCAGAATCAAAAGAGAGAGAAAAAGGGCAAAACAAGTGGAACAATGAAATAAAGGACAAGATCTGGAGAAAAAAAAAACACTAAAACAGAGGAGAGAAGGCAGTTTGGAGAAGAGAGGAGATTGGTCTGCTGCAGAGACGCCAACTACAAACCTTATTCTCTTCTACTTTTTATTTTTTTCTATGAATATTATTATTTTTAGTTTTATTATCATGATTTTAGGCTAGACTTTCTGTAACACCCGAGATTTTTAAAGCAAAAATTAGAGAGAAAATGAAAGAATAATAAAATAGGTTTTTTTAATTAATTTAAAAGAAAAGTGAATGGTTTCTTAATTTAGGTTCGGGTATTCCCGATGAAATTAAGCCGGAGGTTATAATTTAAGAACGAGATTTAACGAAATTCAAAATGGTCGAAAACACATGAGGGCAAAATGGTAAATGATGATTTATTAAAACAATTTTAATTATTATTATTATTAATAATAAAAATAAAACAACAGAATGGATGAAGTCATTCTGTCGTGTTCGAGCACCCGAGAACAGGGGAGAGGAGGGAGAAGCGCGACGTGAGCGACGAGGCGAGCCGTTCACCGGCGACTTTCGACAATCTCCGGCCAGACGACTGCAGCACTTCTAGGGCTGCCATTTCCGCCCGTCACCGCACACAAATCAATCGGTAAGTCTGAGTTTTTGCCCTGTTTATGCTCGGTTTGTGGCCGAGGGTGACGAGCTGCGTTGAGCTCCGATCACCGGCCGTTTTTGGTCGCTCTCGGCGTCGTATTGCCGAGCTTAATTCCGGCAAAGATTTCTGAGCATCAGGGAGCTCCGAAGAGCTCCGAGTGACCAAAATCTGAGAACCCAATTTTCCGAGCTTCGGGTTTCTTGTGTGAAACCTTGATTTTTTGTTAGATTATGTTAATTGGATGTTAGGGTGGTTGATTGGTGAAGAAATGAGTGAGAATTTATGGAAAATCGGAAAGGGGAAAATTTCCGGTTTAGGGAAGATTCGGGTTTTTGCCATTTTGACCTAGCTATGATCGTTGTTTTAAAATTCCTTTTGGCAGGTTAAAATAGGTTAGTAGAGGAGTAGCACACAAATCAATCGGTAAGTCTGAGTTTTTGCCCTGTTTATGCTCGGTTTGTGGCCGAGGGTGACGAGCTGCGTTGAGCTCCGATCACCGGCCGTTTTTGGTCGCTCTCGGCGTCGTATTGCCGAGCTTAATTCCGGCAAAGATTTCTGAGCATCAGGGAGCTCCGAGTGAGCCAAAATCTGAGAACCCAATTTTCCGAGCTTCGGGTTTCTTGTGTGAAACCTTGATTTTTTGTTAGATTATGTTAATTGGATGTTAGGGTGGTTGATTGGTGAAGAAATGAGTGAGAATTTATGGAAAATCGGAAAGGGGAAAATTTCCGGTTTAGGGAAGATTCGGGTTTTTGCCATTTTGACCTAGCTATGATCGTTGTTGGCCGCTAGAATCCTTCGATTCTGATATCTGACGCGAAAGTTATGCACGTTTTAAGTTTTGGGCCGGTTTTACCGAACCCAAATTAGTGGCCCGTTTAGTTAGGTTTTAGTTGGATTAGGCTAGAAATAGTAGTTTGAGAGTAGAATGGTAAAAGTAAGCTTGATTTAATGAAGTTTGAATATTTGTCGTAGGTCGAGCCGTAGGTGGACAGGTAACCGAGTATCCTCAGCGAGCTAGGACGCCAGGTAAGTAGTGGGTAATGTTCTTTCGCCTTCGGGCCTACACTATGGAACGGTAGGTTTTATTTGTTATTGCTTTCTTCGTGTAGTGTTGTGTTATCGTTGTGCTTGGCGTTGAGTGGTGGTGTGTGTGGTGTGGCATTGCATTTCTTTGAAGCATGCATCATGATGTAGAGCACGCTAGATACGCATAGCTGCATGGTTGTCGTTGTGTGTTTGTCGTTGTGAGGGTTAACAATAGTTGGTTAAAGAGTAAGGCACTTCGGTACGAGCAATGAGTAAGGCACTTCGGTGCGGACAATGAATAAGGCACTTCGGTGCGGGCAATGAGTAAGGCACTTCGGTGCGGGCAACTAGTATTGTTTGGTCGTGTCGTCGTGTTGTGTTGAGTCGGTTTATTGAGTTGCATTGGGGTGTTGTGTTGCATTGTTTGGCATTATTGTCGGTCAAAGAGTAAGGCATCCCTTTCGATGCAGGCAATAAGGCATCTTTTGATGCAGGCAGTTTTGTTAGGGTTGTGTTGGGTTGTCGTGTTGGGTGGTGTTGTGTTGTTGTGTTGTGTTGTCATGTTGAGTGGTGTTGTGTTGTTGTGTTAGGGCTGTGTAAGGGTTGTGTGTGCATTGTGCTTGTTTATATTTGTTATCCCCTACTTACTAAGCGTAAGCTTACGTGTGTGTGTGTTCTGTGGTGTAGGTGACGACAGGAGTACAGGTTAGAGCTACGAGGAAAGCTAGGATTGGGACGCAGTCGTTGATGTACGCTGTATGTCGGTGCGGGCAGTTGTCGGGGCGCCTCGACCATGGTCTTCGGGGGATGTGGGGCTTTATATTTTGATAGTTTATTTTAGATGTCTGTTTGTAGAAATGATGGGAATGCGTAACTAATTGTATTTGTTGTATATAGTCATAGTTAGGGGTGATGTGTCGCCCTATACTGTGGACTTTCTTCACTTAGGGATGTTTGTATTTTAGTTTCCCTCCTTGCTGTTATTTGGAGATTTCGTATGCTGGTTATTTAAGTAAGAGGATTCTGGATTGGTTGGGATTGGATTTTATGCAGGTATTTAGCATTTTGGAGGCACTATTTTTAGGCGTTACTTTGTCAAATTTTTCGGGGAAGACGCCGTGGAATTTAACAGTTAGAATTAAGGGAAATTAATAAGTCTAGGTAGCTAGGTATGACATAAGAGAGTTTTGAGAGACTTAACTTTAAATTCTACTGTGTCAATTTTATTTAAATTATTGGAGTTAATGTGAGCCAAGTAGCGCTCCGAGCTAGGGTGGGTTTGGGGGCGTTACACTTTCTTTATCTTGGTTAAGAGAGAAAGTACTCATTATATGTTTTTATTTTGATCTATGAATGTTACGTATTTTTCACCGAACAATTTCTCATTATTTTTATTGCGTAATTTGAATTGTGTCGATAGGCAAATTCGATGTCACATGTTCCTATTGTATCGATAGGTAAATAGGAATTGTAAGATACATGAGTAATTAAATAAATTAAATTTGTTGCAAAGTCGCTAACATTAATTCATTTGGCATTAAGAAAATGAACACAAAGAAAGTTTAGATTAAGTTTTGTCTTTTCAAAGTCAAAAAGAAATTCTGAAACGAATTTAACTAGGCAATTCGATAGAACCTTAGAAATTATTAGTTATTACTGTTATGTGGAAAATGCTATAGCATTCTTGTAACATCAATAGTAAATTGCATGTAATGAGGAAATCAACACTAACCAAGGCTTTTACCATATTTACCTTCTTAATTCATTTCAAATTTAGTCTTCATTAATTTTGAGTAATTTTATTTTATCATTCTTTGCTACTCATCTATTTTTAGTATTCTCAAATTTATTTTTATAGAATTTTATAGCAAAATTAATTTGATTAAGAATATCTTTGTGGTGTAACGCCCCCGAACCCACCCTGGCTCGGTGCGCTACTTTGCTAACCAATCCCACGTTAAAACGTAATTTAAAATAAAATTGACAAAGTAGAATTAAAGCTAAGTCCCTCAGAACTCTCTTACGTCATACCTAGCTACCTAGACTCAATAATTTCTCTTAATTCTAACCGTTAAATATCACGGTGTCTTCTCCAAAATTTCGGCAAAGTAACGCCTGAAAATGGCGCCTCCAAAATGCTAAATACCTGCATAAAATCCAATCCCAACCAGATCCAGAATACTCTACTCAACTATCTACTCAACTTTCTAGTATACGAAATCTCCAAAGAGTAACAAAGAGAAACTATAATACTAACATCTCTAAGTGAAGAAAGTCCACAATACAGGGCGATACATCACTCTTAACTATGACTATATACCACAAATACACATAGCTATACCACAACTATCAAAAACATTAACCAAAATGAGTTAAGCATTCCCATCATTACTAAAATGTAAAGTCCCACATTCTCCCGAAGATAACACACTAAATGCTCGACTCAACCCTAACATGCAGTTTCTACACCCTCCGTTGTTTTCTTTTCGTTTTGGTTACATTTATCTTCCACTTTCATGTGAATCAAGTAGGCATACGCCCCAACACAATCCTGGACGGCCACGTCTTGACCCACGGAGCTAGACCGGAGGCACACGCCCTAACACAATCCTGGACGGCCAACCAAATCTCCCCTAATCGATCGTAGAATCCTCATTGTGCTTTCAAGCACGAGCATATCGAGGCATTCATACTCACGACACATTACATAATTTTTGCATAGCATCTCTAATCAAATACCTCACGGGGTGCTCAGCGAGCCACGAGCCCGACGAGGCTATTCAACTAGAGACCAAGTTGCATAGCATCTCTAATAAAATACCTCACGGGGTGCTCAGCGAACCACGAGCCCGACGAGGCTATTCAATGAGAGACCAAGTTGCATATCAATTTTCTTATCTTTCAATTCATTCTCACCACTCAAGCATGCAAAACACGTAGTTTCGTAGTTAGAAAACAATGATGCATGACACACGATGCATGACACAATAGAAAACAATGATGCATGACACACGATGCATGACACACGATGCATGACACAAATTAAAACATAGCAAACAAACAATCATTCCCTACCGTTCTATGGTGTAGGCTCGAAGGCAACAAACAAGCACCACTACTTACCTGGTGTCCTAGCTCGCTGAAGATACTCGGTTACCTGTCCATCTACGGCTCGACCTACGACGAACATTCAAACTTAATTAAAATCAAGCCTACATCCACCAATTTACTCTCAAACTACTATTTCTAGCCTAATCCAACTAAAACCTAATTAAATGGGCCACTAATATGAGTTCGGTAAAAACTGACTCGAAACTCAAACGTGCATAACTTTCTCGTCGGATATCGGAATCGAACGATTTTAGCGGCCACGTACTCCTCTAATAACCTATTTTAATCTGCCAAAAGAAATTTTAAAACAAATGATTGTAACTAGGTCAATTATTGCAAAACCCGATTGAGCTCGGCAATTTGACGCCGAGAGTAGCCAAAAACGGTCGGTGATTGGAGCTCAATCGAGTTCGTGACTTCCGACCTCCAACAGGACTAGAATAGGGCGACGAGAGAGAGAAAAAAAACAGGTCCTACCGGTTGGCTTGTGCGCGGAGACGGGTCGGAGCTGCTTGCCTTTGATGTCTGGCTGGAGAATCGCTGAACGCCGTCGGTGATCGTCGCGTTCCGTCGATCGTCGCCCTCCCCCCCTCTCTGCCCTGTTCTTCGTTCGCGAGGAGCAACTGAATGGCTTCGAGCCATTCTGTTGTTTTTAAAAGAAAATAGCATTTTCTTTTAAAAACAAAAACAATAATAATAATAAATAATACTAATAATAATAATAACACTTGCCCTTCCAAAAATTCCGTTAAATCCCGCTCTTAAATTATAATCTTTCGTCAATTGTCCCTCACCCCGTATCCGGCTTAAGTTCTCCATTTAGAATATCCGAACACCAATTAATTAATTAATTAGTTTAACCAAATTTATTCACTTTTCTTTTAAATTAATTAAAACAACCTATTTTATTATTATTTTATTTTCTCTCCAATTTTTCTTTAAAAAAAAAATCCCGGGTGTTACATGTGGGATCGACTTTTATTTACTCTATTACTTCATTAGCGACGCGTGCACTTGCGTTAGGGTGTATTAAATCACTAATAAGTTTTTGGCGCCGTTGCTTGAGATATTTCTTAATTGCATTATTTTGCTATAATTATTTTACTTTATTTTAATTTTTCTTTTCAGGTATCCTTGCTTGATGCTTGATGTCTGACGAAGAGAACGATCAGGATCTTGTAACAATAGATCGAGAGAGCGAACGAACGTTTCAAACGAGAAGAAGACAACAACAACAACCTTTTGTTGGAGGAGATAATATGGCTAATCTAGACGAATAAAGAAACAATGTCAAACATATTATTGATGACAGAGACAGACCTATTCAAGATTTTGCCATCCCCACACTTGATGATCTGAACCCTGGTATCGTGAGATGAGATCTTCGTGCTATCAGATTTGAGCTTAAACCTGTTATGCTCCAGATGCTTCAAACAGTTAGGCAATTCAGTGGAATGGTCACCAACAACCCGCATCGTCATCTCAAAGTCTTTGGATAAGTAAGCGACCCATTCAACTATCCTAGAGTTTCTGCTGAAGCATTGAGGCTCAAGCTTTTCTCATACTCTTTAAGAGACAGAGCAAGAGACTGGTTGAACAGCATCCAATCAGACACCATTACTGTAACGCCCCGAGTTATCTGAACCCGGTTCGTTACACAAAAGTTCGTACATGACTAAGAAATCTCAACTGTATTATTGTTTTTTTAAACTTTGCTCAACATTCAACATTTGACATAAGCTAAAATCTCAAAATATTTAAAACTTGCAGCGGAAATCTTTTGGACAACAATAGAGTTAAACAAAACTATGAACATTGTTTGAAACGTAAGAGATAAACGGTTAAAAAGAAATAGAGGTTTAAATCGTGAAATACTTGGGAAGTCGCAAAAGTCAAACGCATCTGCCGATGGATAAAGTCAACGGAAGAAGCAGAAACAGCAAATAGAAGGCTTCTGCCGATGACATGGATCAGAAGAGTTGGAAACAAAAGACATCTCTCGGTGGACAACATCTACCGATGACGTCAGCCGGATAAATCAATTACCCAACATCAACCGATCGCAAAACGAAAAAGCATAATACTCACTCATACCGGTAGTGCAAAATCTACATCTTCCGATAGAATTAAACCTACATCATCCGATGGCTTTTCTGAAGACATCTTCCGATAGAATTAAACCTACATCATCCGATGGCTTTTCTGAAGACATCTTCCGATAGAATTCAGAGCGACATTTCAACTATTTCTTGCTAAGCAAGCACAACTCTAAGTACAGAAAAGAATTTACTTACTTCACCACAACCATTCGAAAATAATTCAAATCATTGCATTACTCAAGTCCAGTATAATCCAGTGTTAAAAACCAACAGAATACTATTATCAGAAAAGTCTCAAGGTACTTTTTGAAAACATCAAAGCAACTTCTATCATCAGAAAGTTTAACATACTCAAATTGAAATCATTGTCCACTAAACCTTCACAACCACTGACACCAGTTAAACCGCCCCATCAGATGCCAGATCGATGCCTGATTGCACCCCTCCAACCTGCCTAGTCCTCAACCAACACAGAGAATTCACCTGCAGTATCCTCAACACCTACATCACAAAACTCATCTATTAGTCTAATGCTAAGTAAGTAAAGCAGTAATGAAATGACATGCTGAAACATAAATTCCTAAACATGCAATTTCTACTTTCTCATCTCAGTTGCATTCACGTTCATTCATAAGCTGATCTGATCCCTCGGTTCCCTTGGGAAGTGGATCAATTTTCCCAATGTTATACATCCTCTACTCGATTAAGGGGCAGATGAATTCCCTTAATAGCTTATCTGATCCCTCTGTTCCCTTGGGAGTGGGATCAATCCTCCCAATGTTATAAATCCCTTCATAAGTTAAGGGGTGGATTAGTTCCCTTAACAGTTTGTCTGTCACATTCAGTTCATGCCTTACCATCCTTACATGAAAATTCATTTTCGTAATCTTTCAAAACATGATGCATGACATACAAAATCATTCACAAGATATATAACCCTACTGTTTTGTGATGTAGGCCCGAAGGCACATGCATACTTTACTTACCTGGCTTCTAGAAATTGTCTGGTCGCTAGCTACTTCGGAAATCTGCTCACCTAAGTTCATAATAGAATATAAATCAAAAATTCACTAAACCTCACCAAGAATCAAACAGTGGTTCGAGGAATCCAGTTAGAAACTCTACTACCCGAGCATTCCCCCTTTATCACTAAAACCCGAATCTACGCTCAATCTCAGCATCCTCAAAATCCTCACATTGTCCTCCTTCAGGTATTTAACCACTATATCATAAGAGAAATGAGGAAAACTTACCTAAGTCGAAGGAGAATCGGGCGAGAAAAATCGCCTAGAGAGCTCGGCTGCTTGAGCTGAAAACCCGAAGAGAAAGGTATGAAATGGTGGCGGCTACAGTGCATTAAACCCAATCCCTCTTTCCTTAAATAAGTTATCCACTTTTAAAAATGTAATTTACTCTAATTCCCTTGTCTAGTCTAATCATTCAATAACCCTACTTAAATTATTGACTAATAAAGTGTATACCATTAATAATAAAAGAGCTGGTTCGATAGAACCGGGTATTACAGTCTACCCTCCTTAAAAGAATTTTGTCCTCAAAATCCAGTACCTGAATAACTCTGGATGTTGGTCCATCATGTCTTGCTGGCGTTCCCAAGTTGTTTCCTCAATATTCTGGTTGTGCCACAAGACTTTCACTAGTGGAACCTCTTTGTTGCGCAATACCTTCACTGCATAATCTAAGATCTTTACTGGTTTCTCTTCGTAGGCAAGGGTAGGATGAATCTCAAGGTCTTGTTGTTCCACGATTTGATATGGATCCCTTATGCATTTCTTCAACATAGAAACATGGAACACACTGTGTATCCCATCCATAGACGCCGGTAGCTGCAACTGATAGGCTGCTCTCCCAACTCTCTCCAGAATAGTGAATGGTCCAATAAATCTGGGTTTCAACTTTCCTCTCTTTCCAAATCTCACCACTCCTTTGAAAGGTGACACCTTAAGGAAAACTTCATTACCTACTTCAAATTCCAGTTCTCTTCACCTTTTGTCTACATAGCTTTTCTGCCGGCTTTGAGCTGTCAAGATTCTTTGTCGGATAAGAGCAATTTTCTCCACTGTTTGCTGTACGATGTCAAGACCAATCAATTGTGCTTCTCCAACTTCATCCCAATACAATGGGGATCTGCACTTTCGTCCATACAATGCCTCGTATGGCACCATGCCTATTGTTGCCTGAAAACTGTTGTTATAAGAAAATTCAATCAAGGACAAATATTTGCTCAATGAACCTTGAAAGTCTAAGACACATGCACGGAGCATATCCTCTAATGTTTGAATGGTTCTTTCGGATTGTCCATCTGTTTGAGGGTGGAAAGCAGTGCTAAAACTAAGCTGTGTTCCCATAGCCTTGTGAAACTTTTCCAAAACTTAGATGTAAATCTAGAGTCTCGGTCTGAAACTATAATGCTTGGAACTCCATGCAGTCTAACAACTTCGTGCACATACAACTCAGCCAGTTGATCCATCGAGTATATTATTTTCATTGGCAGAAAGTGAGCAGATTTGGTTAAACGATCAACTATTACCCAAATTGCATCGTGACCCTTTGCTGTTCTAGGTAATCCTATAACAAGATCCATAGTTATTTGTTCTCATTTCCATTCGGGAACTGGTAAGGGTTGCAATGTTCCAGCAGGCCTCTGATGTTCAGCTTTGACTTGCTGGCAGATCAGACAGGACTCCACATACTCCGCCACACTTCTTTTCATACATGGCCACCAATAATGTTGCTTGAGATCTCTGTACATTTTCGTACCTCCGGGATGAACAGAGAGTCTAGAAGAATGTGCCTCAGATAGAATTCCCTTTCTAAGTTCAGTATCAGCCGGAACAAACCATCTATTTTGAAACTTGAGAATTCCATCAACTGAGCAGTTGAAATCCGACTTGTCAGTAGAATCCATGCACAACTTATACCTATTGCATTCAGTGTCATTCATTTGAACTTCCTTAATTCTCTCAAAAATAGCAGGCCTCAAAGATATGGTTGAAAGCATGGCTATCATACTAGACACAGCTTCCAGGTTGAATCTTTGGAATTCTGTCTCAAAAGCTATCGGTATGTCTAAAGTCAATGTAGAGACCGAAGGAGTCACTCTACTCAAAGCATCAGCCACTATATTCACCTTGCCAGGGTGGTACTTAATCTCAAAATCATAATCTTTGACAAACTCTAACCACCTACGTTGCCTCATATTCAGTTCCTTTTGCGTGAAAATGTATTTCAGACTTTTATGATCCGAAAATATCTCACAAGTTTGTCCATACAGATAGTGCCTCCAAATCTTTAATGCGAAGACCACAGCAGCTAATTCTAAGTCATGTGTAGGGTAATTCTTTTCATGTAATTTTAACTGCCTAGAAGCATAAGCTATAACCTTTCCATCTTGCATCAACACACAACCTAGTCCAATTTTGGAAGCATCACAATAAATACTAAATTTACCATCTTCAACTGGAAGGGTTAAGATTGGAGCATTGGTTAGTTTCTGTTTCAAGGTCTGAAAGCTACGTTCACATTCTTCAGTCCACATATACTTCACATTTTTCCTTGTTAAACTAGTAAGGGGTGTTGCAATCTTTGAAAATCCCTCAATAAATTTTCTATAATATCCTGCTAATCCAAGGAAACTTCGAATATCAGTAGCATTCCTTGGTTGGGGCCACTCCTTGACTGCTTGAACCTTGGCTGGATCGACAGATATTCCATCTCCAGAAATCACGTGACCAAGAAAGTGAACTCTGTCCAACCAAAACTCACACTTGGAAAACTTAGCATACAGTTGGTGCTGCCTTAGTAATCCTAACACCAAACCCAAATTCCTTGCATGCTCATCCTTAGTTCTAGAATAGATTAGAATGTCATCGACGAATACAATGACAAACTTGTCCAAATACTCGCGAAACACCCTATTCATAAGATCCATGAAGGCTGCTGGTGCATTTGTCAAACCAAAAGGCATAACCAAAAACTCATAATGTCCATACCTTGTGCGAAAGGCAGTCTTTGGGATATCTTCAGATTTAACCTTCAGCTGGTAATAACCGGATCTAAGGTCAATCTTAGAGAAAACTCTTGCACCCTTAAGCTGGTCAAATAAGTCATCAATCCTCGGCAAAGGGTACTTGTTCTTGACTGTTAACTTATTCAATTCTCTATAATCAATGCACATACGCATTGATCCATCTTTCTTTTTGACAAAAAGGACAGGTGCACCCCACGGTGAAAAGCTAGGGCGTATGAACCCTTTCTCCAATAAATCCTCTAACTGCTTCTTCAATTCCTTAAGTTCTGTTGGTGCTAATCTATATGGATTCTTAGATACAGGCTCAGCACCTAGGTAAACATCCACAACAAATTCAATTTCTCTATCTGGTGGCAAGCCAGGAAGGTCATCTAGAAATACTTCCAGGAAATCTTGGACAACTAAAACATTTTCGGGGCTCGCTTTTCCTACTAGTTGTGTGTTTAAGACACTGGCCAAAAAGCACAAATATTCCCTGCATGAGGAGGGTCTATAATTGACAGAGGTCATCACAGTCATTTCCTTACTCTTCTTCAGAGCTCGGAAGGTATGGTTTAAACCATCAGGGGGTTGAAAACTAACAACTCCAATCCTACAATCTTTTGCTGCATAATGTTTAAATAACCAATCCATTCCTAGGATCACATCAAATCCCATTATGTCCATAACAATGAGATCAGTAGGCAAATTCATGTTTCCTACTAATACAACACTATCAGACATCATTTGGTTAGAGTGCATGTGTTCACCAGAGGGTAAGGCAACTTTGAACACATGTTCAAAAGAAGTAAACCGTACATCTAACTTATCAGCAAATGCAGAGGCTATAAAAGAATGTGTTGCACCCGAATCTATCAAAGTAAAAGCAGGTATAGAGTTAATCAGTATTGTACCTGACACTACAGCAGGCTGGTCTTCATCACATGACTCCATCATGGAGAATATACTTGGCTTAATCTTGACAGGGCCACCCTTCAAAGCTGGGCAGTCTCTGTTGACATGGCCAACCTTGTTGCAATGGAAACATCGAATGACCTGGGGCTTTGGACAATTCTTGTACAAGTGTCCAACCTTTTCACAGTTGAAGCACTTACACGTTCCAAATCTACACTCTCCCGAGTGATTCTTCGAACATTTCGGGCACTAAGGGAATTTCTGGCTATTCGGTACCTTCTTTCCAAATCCTTGGCCACTCTGACCCTCAATAGGCCTCTTCATTCCCCTCTGATGGTGTGGCTGGATAAACTTTTGTGGAACCTCCTCTGGTCCAACACACTTCTTTTGAGCTTCCTCCACTTCCAGAGCAGTGGACACAACCTCACTAAATGTCAAGCCTTTAATGCCACAGAATTTGACTCCTCGGTAAATCTCCGGCTTCAGTCCATGCACAAATTTGAACACCTTATCCTCGTCCTTATGAGCAAAATGTCCGGCAAACCTAGACAGGAACTCGAATTGCCTACTGTAATCAGCCACAGACCCTGTCTGCTTCAAGTTAAGAAACTCCAACTTCTTCGCGGTCTGGACAGTGCTGTTAAAATACTTCCCATAGAAAAGGTCTTTGAATTGTAACCAAGGCATCACTAAAACATCTATGGTGGTCTCTATTGTTTCCCACCAGAGTTGAGCTTCACCAGCTAAATGAAATTTTGCCAACGTGACCTTGTCTCCTTCTCCTATGTTGGCACACCTAAACATACTCTCAATCTTTCTAAGCCATCCTTCAGCAATAACTGGATCAGATGACTGTCCATCAAGCGTGGGTGGTCTTAGTCTCCGGAATCTATCTCTAGAATGTTCACTGCTAGAACCCGAGTTGGCACTTCCTTGTGTCTCCCGGCTCAACAGCACTCCTAATTGGTCAGACTGTTGACGCACTATATTAGTCTGCTGACGTATCAATTCTGTCAGCTGCCTAATTACACGAGAGTCCTCCTTCCACCTCGGACTTGGTATCTCTCTTGGTAACCTTGGTCTTCCTGGTCGTCTAGACATTTGCTATATTCCTGTATAAGGTTAATTACACTCTTAAATATCTAATAGCTAAGGTTAAGATAAACACTTATAGTTGTTGGAGTACTTCCATGCAACGATTGGCACTGATGAGTAATCTTTTGAACGGTTTAACTGAATGTCTCTGATACCATACTGTAACGCCCCGAGTTATCTGAACCCGGTTCGTTACACAAAAGTTCGTACATGACTAAGAAATCTCAACTGTATTATTTTTTTTAAACTTTGCTCAACATTCAACATTTGACATAAGCTAAAATCTCAAAACATTTAAAACTTGCAGCGGAAATCTTTTGGACAACAATAGAGTTAAACAAAACTATGAACATTGTTTGAAACGTAAGAGATAAACGGCTAAAAAGAAATAGAGGTCTAAATCGTGAAATACTTGGGAAGTCGCAGAAGTCAAACGCATCTGCCGATGGATAAAGTCAACGGAAGAAGCAGAAACAGCAAATAGAAGGCTTCTGCTGATGACGTGGATCAGAAGAGTTGGAAACAAAAGGCATCTCTCGGTGGACAGCATCTACCAATGACGTCAGCCAGATAAATCAATTACCCAACATCAACCGATCGCAAAATGACAAAGCATAATACTCACTCATACCGGTAGTGCAAAATCTACATCTTCAGAGCGACATTTCAACTATTTCTTGCTAAGCAAGCACAACTCTAAGTACAGAAAAGAATTTACTTACTTCACCACAACCATTCAAAAACAATTCAAATCATTGCATTACTCAAGTCCAGTATAATCCAGTGTTAAAAACCAACGGAATACTATTATCAGAAAAGTCTCAAGGTACTTTTTGAAAACATCAAAGCAACTTCTATCATCAGAAAGTTTAACATACTCAAATTGAAATCATTGTCCACTAAACCTTCACAACCACTGAAATTAGTTAAACCGCCCCATCAGATGCCAGATCGATGCCTGATTGCACCCCTCCAACCTGCCTAGTACTCAACCAACACAGAGAATTCACTTGCAGTATCGTCAACACCTACATCACAAAACTCATCTATTAGCCTAATGCTAAGTAAGTAAAGAAGTAATGAAATGAAATGCTGAAACATAAATTCCTAAACATGCAATTTCTACTTTCTCATCTCAGTTGCATTCACGTTCATTCATAAGCTGATCTGATCTCTCGGTTCCCTTGGGAAGTGGATCAATTTTCCCAATGTTATACATCCTCTACTCGATTAAGGGGCGGATGAATTCCCTTAATAGCTTATCTGATCCCTCTGTTCCCTTGGGAGTGGGATCAATCCTCCCAGTGTTATAAATCTCTTCATAAGTTAAGGGGTGGATTAGTTCCCTTAATAGTTTGTCTGTCACATTCAGTTCATGCCTTACCATCCTTACATGGAAATTCATTTTCGTAATCTTTCAAAACATGATGCATGACATACAAAATCATTTACTAGATACATAACCTTACTGTTTTGTGATGTAGGCCCGAAGGTACATGCATACTTTACTTACCTGGCTTTTGGAAATTGTCTGGTCGCTAGCTACTTCGGAAATCTGCTCACCTAAGTTCATAACATAATATAAATCAAAACTTCACTAAACCTCACCAAGAATCAAACAGTGGTTCGAGGAATCCAGTTAGAGACTCTACTACCCGAGCATTCCCCCTTTATCACTAAAACCTGAATCTACGCTCAATCTCAGCATCCTCAAAATCCTCACATTGTACTCCTTCAGGTATTTAACCACTATATCATAAGAGAAATGAGGAAAACTTACCTAAGTCGAAGGAGAATCGGGCGAGAAAAATCGCCTAGAGAGCTCGACTGCTTGAGCTGAAAACTCAAAGAGAAAGGTATGAAATGGTGGCGGCTATAGTGCAATAAACCCAATCCCTCTTTCCTTAAATACGTTATCTACTTTTAAAAATGTAATTTACTCTAATGCCCTTGTCTAGTCTAATCATTCAATAACCCTACTTAAATTATTGACTAATAAAGTGTATACCATTAATAATAAAAGAGCTGGTTCGATAGAACCGGGTATTACAATTACTACATGGGGAGATCTCGCCAAGAAGTTTATTATGAAATATCATCCACTAGTTAGGAATGCGAGAATGAGGAACGAAATTACCAGCTTTCAACCGAAGGATGGTGAATCGCTTTACGAGGCTTGGGACAGGTTTAAAGAATTATTGAGGCAATGTCCTAATCATGGGATACCACACTGAATTCAGCTGGAGACATTTTATAATGGACTGAACAGCCAGAAAAGATCAATTATTGATGCTGCAGCAAACGGAACGCTTCTTTCTAAGTTCTTCAATGAAGCCTATGATTTGCTGGAGAGGATGGCAGTGAACAACTATTAGTGGCCTTCTGATAGAAACCACTCTACAAGGCGTGCATCTGGGTTTTATGATTTAGATGAAGTTGCTGCTTTAAATGCAAATATTGCTATGCTGGAAAATACGATCAAGGCGATGAACAAACTTTCTAAGCCGACAACCAGAGAAGTTTTATACATTTTTTGTGGAGAGAATCACGATGACAACTCATGCTCTATTAACTCAGAATCTGCAAATTATGTGGGGTATAATAGAAACAATAATCTTTACTCGCAGACATACAATCCTGGCTAGAAACAGCATCCGAATTTTCAATGGAATTCGCAGCAGTAGAATGCTACAGCACCAAACAGATCTTCAGAAAACTACAAGCAAGGTTTCTCACAACCAACTCATACTTCAATGCATCAAGAGCAATCAGAAAACTTTGCCAGAGAATATACTGCTAAGACAGATGTAATCTTGCAGAACTTGGCCGCATCAATGAAGAATGTGGAGACATAAATGGGGCAGTTGGCTCAAACTTTAAGCACAAGAACTACAGGGCGACTACCAAGTGACACTGAAGCTCCATTGTAACGCCCCAAACCTGGGTTCCCAGTGCGCACAGGAACTGCTCTGATACCATAACTGTAACGCCCGAGTCTCCACGACCCGGTTCGCTACAGGGACTACTCTAATCTAACGACTCTCTCAACTATCCCATTTGCTTACGCTTCCAATGCTAGAAATACCTTCCGATAAAACTCACGCAGCGGAATTAGAAACTAACCTCCCGAAGTTCTCTTATGTCTTACCTAGCTGCCTAGACTCACTAAGTTCCCCTAGTCCTAACCGTTAGACTTCACGGCATTCTCCCCAAAAATTTTGACAGAGTAACGCCTGAAAACGGAGCCTCCCAAAATGCTAAGTACCTGCATACAAATCAATCATTAACCAATCCAGAATATTCCTATTCATCTAACCAACATACGAAATCTCTAGACAATCCTCATATTAGCAAGAAAGACTGTACTACCGACTAAAATGAAGAAAATTCACAGTATAGGGTGACTCATCACCCTTAACTATGACTATATACAACAAAATACCCAATGTCCCAAAACAATCAAAAGAAATCCTACTCCCTATCAACACCATGCCACGGCGAACACTGCCATCAACTGGGCCCTGGTCACACGCCACCACCTGCCACCTATTTCGGAACAGGCTCTCGATACTCACCCTCTTCCACAACAATACCTATACCACAGAACACACTGTAAGCTCAAAGCTCAGTAAGTAGAGTGCTGAAAATAAACGTGAAGCATGAAAACTGGTTATGCAATCCTAACACATGCACGTCTCTACATATGTTGTCATCATCTCACCGCATCACATCTCACTGGGGTTTGGAATGCAACCGCATCGGGCAGCCGATTCGTACAACGTACTGTTATTCGGCACGTCGCCGCCGTCCTGGTTCCTCCAGGAACGGGGCCTATAAGTCACACCCAAAAACCGCCCTGTCCCGACTCAAAATGTAACCACTAGAGACAGTCGAACGATACACCGCACTGCCATCGGCACGTCGTCATCGCTCCAGCTCGTCCCAAAAGCGGGGCCCACAGGTCACATTCCAACCATTGTCTCGACTTGAAGTGCAACCACCCGGGGCAGTCGGCCAATACACCGCCCTACCACCAGCACGTCGCCACCGTTCCAACTCGTCCCGGAAGCGGGGCCCATAGTCACACTCCAGCCACTGTCTCGACTCGAAGTACAACCGCCCGGGCCAGTCGGCCAATACACCGCACTACCACCAGCACGTCGCCACCGCTCCAGTTCGTCCCCGAAGCAGAGCCCATAGTCACAATCCAGCCCACTGTCGCCCGTCCACACCGTACCTCACATCCACTACTCTCCCTCCGTGCTAAAAAACATGATCAAAACATTTTGCGTAGCTTTTAAAACATGATGCATGCTGACCATAACCAACTAACTATGACTCCACATGCGCATCACATCACAAACGTACCTTCGACCCACAACATGCACAAGACTCACAACCTACGTACAACTGACCCACAACTTGCACAAGACTCACACTAACACCAACCTGCACAAGACTCACAACATACGTACAACTGACCCACAACCTGCACACGACTCACAACCTACATACAACTGACCCACAACCTGCACAAGACTCACAACATACGTACAACTGACCCACAACCTGCACAAGACTCACAACCTACATACAACTGACCCACAACCTGCACAAGACTCACAACATACATACAACTGACCCACAATCTGCACAAGACTCACAACCTACATACAACTGACCCACAACCTGCACAAGACTCACAACCTACATACAACTGACCCACAACTTGCACAAGACTCACAACCTACATACAACTGACCCACAACTTGCACAAGACTCACAACCTACATACAACTGACCCACAACTTGCACAAGACTCACAACCTACATACAACTGACCCACAACTTGCACAAGACTCACAACCTACATACAACTGACCCACAACCTGCACAAGACTCACAACCTACATACAACTGACCCACAACTTGCACAAGACTCACAACCTACATACAACTGACCCACAACCTGCACAAGACTCACAACCTACATACAACTGACCCACAACTTGCACAAGACTCACAACCTACATACAACTGACCCACAACTTGCACAAGACTCACAACCTACATACAACTGACCCACAACTTGCACAAGACTCACAACCTACATACAACTGACCCACAACCTGCACAAGGCTCACAACATGTATACAACTGTCCCACAACCTACACAAGACTCACAACCTACATACAACTGACCCACAACTTGCACAAGACTCACAACCTACATACAACTGACCCACAACTTGCACACGACTCACAACCTACATACAACTGACCCACAACCTGCACAATACTCACAACATACATACAACTGACCCACAATCTGCACAAGACTCACAACATACGTACATCTGACCCACAACCTGCACAAGACTCACAACCTACATACAACTGACCCACAACTTGCACAAGACTCACAACCTACATACAATGCTCGATTCTGTCCACCTATGGCTCAATCTACGACAAACATTCAAACTTCATTAAAATCAAGCTTGCATTTACCAATTTACTCTCAAACTCTTATTTCTAGCCTAACCTAACTAAAACCTGACTAAACGGGTCACTAATTTGAGTTTGGTAAAAACCATCCCGAAACTTCAGACGTGGGTAACTTTCGCATTGGCTAATAGAATTGAACAATTCCATTGGCCATGTACTCCTCTATTAACCTAATTTAACATATCAAGAAAGAATTCAAAACAAATAACTAAAGCTAGGTCAAATCCTCCAAAAACAGAACCGGTTTTTATACTAAAATATCCAAAAATTCCACTTCAATCTGTTTCTACCAATTTCTTCACCAATCGATCACCCTAACATCCAATTAACATACCTAACAAAAATCATCAGAGTTTCACACAAGGAACCTAAGCCTCAAAAACTTGGCCCTCGGGTTTTAGCTCAATCCGAGCTGCACATTGCTCTGCGATCCTTGCCGGCACTGAGCTCAAAAATTCGACGTCGAGAGCAGCCAAAAATAACCAGTGATCGGAGCTCTAGCAGCTCAGCAATCCCCGGCATAGATCGAACACAAAACAGAGCAAATCCCTAATCTTACCGGTAAGTTTTTGGTCGAAGGAGGTCAAAAATGTCAGCCCTCGGCTCGTCCCCGCCGTCTAACCAGAAGAACGCCGAAATCGCCGGTGATTCTTGTTTCGTCGATCGTCGCCTTTGCCCCCCGCTCTACCCTGTTCTGCGTTCTACGAAGCCCGAACAACAGAATGGCTTCTCGAAGCCATTCTGTTGATTTAAGAGAAAACATAAATGTTTTCTCTTAAAACACTAAATTTACCATTTTGCTCTCTCTTACGTTCGGCCTCTTTGAAACCTCATTAAATTTCATCCTTAAATTATTAATTTTTGTAAATTGACCCACACCTCGTACCCGGCTTAAGTTCTCCACTGGGAATACCCAAACATAAATTAATTAATCGATTAGTTCAATCAAATTTACTTAAATCGCTAAAAAAATTTTGGGGTATTACATCCATAAAGATATTTTAAAGTAGCTACACATTAATGTACCTTTGGTGGCAGCTCTTGAACATATGCCAAATTATATGAAATTCATGAAAGATATTCTATAAAAAAAAAAAAAAAAAAAAGGTTGGCAGAATATGAGATGGTAGCCATGACTGAAGAGACGGGCTACATCCTACAAAACAAGATTCCACTTAAACTGAAAGATCCTGGCAGCTTCACCATTCCATGTACAATTGGCAACAATTACTTTGGAAAATCTTTATGCGATTTAGGAGCAAGTATTAACTTAATGCCCATTTCGATTTTCAAGAAACTGGGAATTGGAGGAGTTCGACCCACAACTGTAACTTTGCAACTTGCTGATCGCTCGCTAACTCATCCCCAAGGGAAGATAGAAGATGTGCTCGTAAAGGTAGACAAGTTCATTTTTCCAGCAGACTTTATTATACTGGACTATGAAGCATATCGTGAGGTACCTATCATCCTGGCAAGAACCTTAATTGACGTGTAAAAAGGTGAACTCACTATGAGGGTAAATGATCTATAGGTCACCTTCAATGTTTTGAAGGCCATGAAGTGCCCTTATAATGAAGAAGATCGTTTTAGTATATCAGAAGAAATAAAGACAGAAGAAACAAAACAACTTTATCGAAGCTATAGAAAGCAGTTTGAGGCACTAGTCAGAACAGAGGATAACCCAAAGAGTCTTCAGCCATCTAGCGAAGAGGCACCAACATTAGAGCTTAAACAATTACATTGTCACCTCAAGTATGCATTCCTAGGACTTAAAGATACATTTCCTGTTATTATTTTAGCAGCTTTATTAACCATGGAAGAGCGAGAATTATTGCTTGTGCTAAAAAATCATAAACAAGCTCTCGCATGAATAATAAGAGATATAAAGGGGATTAGTCCTAGTATTTGCATGCACAAAATAATGTTATAAGAGGGCTATGGTGCATCGATAGATCAGCAGAGAAGGCTAAATCCAGTGATGAAAGAAGTGGTGAAAAAGGAGATTCTTAAGTGGTTAGATGCTGTGACCATTTACCCTATTTCAGACAGCTCTTGGATTAGCCCAGTCCAATACGTTTCAAAGAAAGGAGGAACAACTGTAATAGCCAATGAAAAGAATGAATTAATTCCAACAAAGACAGTAACAGGGTGGAGGATCTGCATGGACTACAGAAAACTAAATAAGGCAACACGTAAGAATCATTTTTCCCTGCCTTTTATCGATCAAATGTTGGACAGGTTGGCAGGCAAAAAATTCTACTTTTTTCTAGATGGATATTCTGGGTATAATCAGATCACAATTGCTCCCGAAGATCAGGAGAAAACTACCTTCACGTGCCCATATGGAACATTCACTTTTAGGAGAATGCCCTTTGGGCTGTGTAATGCTCCAGCAACGTTCTAGCGCTGCATGATGGCCATATTTTCAGATATGGTTGAAGAGTGTTTAGAGATATTTATAGATGATTTCTCCATTGTGGGAGAATCTTTCAACTTATGTTTAAAAAATCTGGAGAAAGTATTGAAAAGATGCAAGGAAACAAACTTGGTACTCAACTGGGAGAAATGTCACTTCATGGTTCCAGAAGGAATAGTGCTTGGGCATCGAGTTTCAGAGAAAATGTTGGAAGTGGATAAAGCCAAGGTGGAGATCATTGAGAAATTGCCCCCACCGAAGACAGTAAAGAGGATTAGATGTTTTTTGGGACGTGCACGATTTTATCGCCGCTTTATTAAAGACTTTTCAAAAATTTCTAAACCTCTGTGCATGTTACTAGAGCAGAATACTTCTTTTAACTTTGACAAGGACTGTCTGGAAGCATTTAATTTGTTGAAACAGAAGTTGATCACCTTACCTGTAATAGCAGCACCTGACTGGACGTCACCATTCATTTTGATGTGCGATGTAAGTGACTATGCTGTGGGAGTAGTGCTGGGATAGAAGAAAGACAGATTATTCCATTCCATCTACTATGCCAGTAAAACTCTAAATGAAGCTCAAAAGAATTACACAACTACTGAAAAAGAGCTACTAGCAGTGGTGTTTGCATTTTATAAGTTCAGAGCATATTTGATATGAACCAAGGTTATTGTGTATACCGATCATGTAGCAATCAAGTACTTGGTTGCAAAGAAGGACAATAAACCAAGACTAATCCTGCAACGACCCCTTTTTCCAATAAGATATTGTCCACTCTGAGGATTGGGCCGTAACCCAATATCCTCCCCTCACTGCTTTTTTTGACGAGGATTTCCTAGTCGGTCACCCAATATGGTACTGCTCTCGCCGGAGCACTTTTAACTTCGGAGTTCTTATGGGATCCGTTACCAATTGTGCTCGAAAATGCGTCTTACTATCTTGGGATGATTTCCTTACATATGTTTCATTTCCATATACCTTCCCAAGCGATGTCGAATTGTGACGACCCCATTTTTACGACCCAGGATTTTCCTATACTCGAGTCCGAGATTTGCCTACACTAGACTTAAGTCCCGAGGTTTGCTCTGCAACCTGATTTGCCCTGCAGTCCTACTCATATGTACCCATATGGGTCATCACAAATCTGATGGGTGCTATTGCTTCAAGAGTTTGATCTGAAAATCCGTGATCAAAGGGGATGCGAAAACCAAGTTGCAAACCATTTATCTCGACTGGAAAATATGAGCGAATAGCAACATGGAGAGAGTATCAAGGAAACATTCCTAGATGAACAGATTCTGAAATTCGATGTATCTCCAGTGCCATGGTATGCAGACTTTGTCAATTATATTGTGAGTGATAGCATCCCTCTCGACATAGATTATCAGCAGAAAAGGAGGTTCTTGAAAGACGTGAAACAATATTTTTGGGATGAACCATTCCTCTTCAAACAATGCGTGGACCAGTTGTTGAGAAGATGTATACCAGAAAAAGAAATGGCGCAAGTGCTGCAGCAATGCCATGCAGCATCATACGGTGGTCATTATGGAGGAACACGAACAGTCGTAAAAGTTCTGCAATCCGGTTTGTACTGGCCTACCCTTTTTAAAGATGCTAATAATTTTGTGAAAAGTTGTGACAGGTGCCAAAGAGTAGGAAACACGTCAAGAAAACATGAGCTACCGCTGACTAACATCATGGAGATCGAAGTCTTTGATATCTGGGGGGATTGACTTCATGGGACCTTTCCCAGCATCTCATGGGAACTAATATATCCTTTTGGCAGTTGATTATGTTTATAAATGTATAGAAGTTGTAGCATTTCCAAACAATGAAGGGAAGAGTGTGCTCAATTTTTATATATTCACAAGGTTTGAAACTCCCAGAGCGATTATCAGTGATGGAGGATCTCATTTTTGCAATAGATCCTTCACTGGGTTATTAAGTAAGTATGGAGTTAGACACAAGGTGACAACAACATACCATCCACAAAGAAATGGCCAAGCATAAGTCTCTATAGGGAAATAAAATAGATTTTCGAGAAAGTAGTGAATCCGAATAGAAAAGATTGCAGAAATTAGACGATGCATTATGAGCGTATAGAACAGATTTAGTCTCTACAGGGAAATAAAATAGATTTTCGAGAAAGTAGTGAATCCGAATAGAAAAGATTGGTCGCAGAAATTAGATGATGCATTATGGGCATATAGAACAGCTTATAAGACTCCTCTAAGCACTACTTCATACAACATGATTTATGGAAAAGCTTGTCATCTTCCTGTAGAGTTAGAACACAAGGCTTTTTGGGCAATAAAAGCATTGAACTTGGATTTGCAGCAAACAGGAAGGAGTAGATTTTTACAATTGCAAGAATTAGAGGAGTTTCGAATGGGAGCCTACGAAAGTGCAAAGTTTTATAAAGAAATATTTTAAAAATGGCATGACAGAAAGATACATCATAGGATTTTTGAGAAGGGACATAAGGTATTGCTCTTTAATTCCAGAATGAAGTTGTTTCCAAGAAAGCTGAAGTCTGGATGGTCTAGACTATTCAAAATCATAGAAATATTTTCATATGGCACACTAGAATTACGGGACGAAAAGAGTGGCAGAAATTTCAAGGTCAACGGTCAGAGAGTAAAGCATTATCATGGAGAAGTATTGATAGAAATTACGTCAATTTCCCTCGAGGACAGAAAAGAAACGTGAAGTAAGGAAAAGTCAGGCTGATGACTTAAAAAAATCAAGCGCTTATTGGGAGGCAACCCAATGTCTAGTATCATTTATATCCTTTAGTTTTGTCTAAAATAATGATGATGCTACAACATTTGCTGTAGCATCACAGATAATCGAAATAAAATTAAATGCGTAGGTTTAATTGTTAATCTAGTTATTTACTTTTATTTTACCATTTAGAATTTTAAATTGTTTACTTTACCGCCCATATAATAATAAAAAAAAAAAGAGAAAGAATGAAGGGTGAAATAATTAATATTAAATAATTAGATATTTTTCTAATTATTTAATGTTAATTGACCACCTTCACAAAATTTCCCTCCCTTTCGAATTTTCATTTTTCCGATTTCTACTTTCCTCTTCCGAAGCCCTAGCGCCGCTGCAGTAATTCTTCAGAATCTTGCTTCTCATGACATTTTTCCCTTCCATTTTAGGATACCATAATGAGATCTAAGAGCTCTGGACGAAAATCTGCTGAAGACTTGCATAAGCCGGAATTCATCTCCGACACAGCAAAACTTTGGTATGACCAAGGTATGACGCAAAAAACTTTTGCTCTAGAAAAATGATTTGTTATTTCAGAAGGCACCTACAATGGGTACCCAGACTATATCTCTTCAATAATTCAAGAGCGCCATTGGACGAGATTTTCTGCTCTTCTGGAAGAGGTCATAATGACTTTGGTTCGCGAATTCTACGCCAACTTTGAGGGCGAGCTACCTGAGATAGTACAGGTCAGCAAATAAAAGGTAAAGATTACGCCGGCTGCGATTAACTCCTTTTATAATTTAAAGGAAGTGGAAGATGAATATTATATGCACGCGGATAATCATTCCCCGCCATTCCTAAAAGCTGTGCTGAAGGAAATCCCTGAACCCAACGCTGCTTAGGATGTTTCTAAAACCGGATCCTTCTCTCTTCCTCGTATTAAGCTACTACCAAAAGCAAAAGTCTAGTATCATTTTATTAAAAGTCGTTTATTGCCTTCTTCTCATGGCCAGCATGTCACCAAAGATAGAGCTATTTTGTTATACTGCCTTCTGACTAAGAAATGCATCAATGTGGGACTAATTTTATATCAACACTTATGTGCTAATGCATTACGACCCAAGGGGCAATTTTTCTTTCCTGCTCTCATAACAGGATTATGTGAACATGCTGGAGGGATTTATGAAGACCAAGAAGAAAAATTGACACCAGCATCGGGCATTACTCCTGCGGCAATAAAAATGATTGCATTGAACAAATTAGTAGAAGAAGCTGCTAAGGAGGCAGCACCTAGAAAGCGAAGCACCCATGCTCTACATTCTGCAAGTGAAGTTGCAGCATCAGCAGAGAGCACTGTCTACCAGCAACAAATTATGGAGAGCTTGAGGCTTTTGGATGAAAAATTGGCCAAGCAACACGAAACTCTACTCATGATCGAACATCAACTGAGCCAACAAGAGGTCCAACAATTTCATATAGATGCAAGGCTCCGAAAAATGAAATGAAAGAGCAGAGTATTCTGGTGCTACAGCAAACTTCGTGACAAAGCATTGGCCGAGAGTTTGACCAGGTCTTTTGCTGAGCCCCGACCAACCTTCCTTCATTTTCCAACCATGCTGCTCCATGACTCTGAGTCCGATCTAGATAATGAATACTAACAATCCAGGGAAGTTCTTGCCCCCTCTTTTTGTTTGCATTTTATTTTGTTTGGCAGTGGAGACACTGCCAATTTTTAAGTTTGCGGGTAAGGAAATAGGATGGGTAGAAAATTTAGTTGTTGGATGTGACAAAAATCAAATGAATAATAATGCAATTTTCAAATGTTTCATAATTGAGTAAGTTTTTTGAATAATGTCACTGCCACACATTATTAGAAATTAATTAAGATTTATTCCCATAAGCTTATTTTTTTCTCCTATTACATAAACTCTTTTTAGTTGCTCAGGAATATCATCCTTACTAGACTTTACAATTGTAGTTAGATGACAACAATTCAATGTTTTATGAAGGAAATTAGCAATGAAAGACTTCTTCTAAAAAAAATGAATAAGTGCAATTTCTTAATATTCTTTCAATTTCGAGTGAGTCTTTTGGATACTCGATGGGTAGAAATAAATTAGAGGATATTTGGAAGGAACTCCGTTGCATAATTATTGACTATACTCCTCTATTATTTTATATGAATATATATCTTTAAGTAACACTACTGAGTAACCGGAGGCCTTCATGACCAATGTTGTCAATCGCGTAAAAAGGTAGTGTGACTTATAGAGAAAGTCAATACAAAAATTGTATATCCCCCTTACTCATTTGTGTATTATATTATAGAAAAGAAGAAGAAAAAGAAGAACCTTTAAAAGTTAATTGACTTAGGAAAGACACTGAAGAATTGGTATTCTATGATATTCATTGGGATGTTTAGTTTTGATTTTTAAACTTTGTAATTCAAGAGGAGTTTGAGCACACACGCACTTTGAAAAAAATAGTTCATTGGGAAATAAATCTATATTTGTTGATTTTAATTGTGATAGTGAAATTTTTCAAAAATTTACAAGTTTCGAAATATTTTAAAAAATACATGGCACTTGTTAATGTTATCTTGGGAATTTATTTAAATTTAATTTTGTTTTGCATCTGTAACGCCCCCGAACCCACCCCGGCTCAGTGCGCTACTTTGCTAACTCAAACCGTGTTTAAAACGACGTTTAAAATAATTTTTATAAATTATTTGACTCGGTTTTTTGGTTTTCCAAACCCTCAAAAAATGTTGGAAAACGTGCCAAAAATACGTTTAAAATATGCCGGAAAAAGTCAGATCAAAACATTTTGGAAATAGCAGAAAAAAATAAAAAAAAACGAAAGTTGGGTGTGCTGGGCGCCGCACGCGCTCCGCGCTCGCCCATGGCCGATTGATCGGCGCTGGGGGCCGATCGATTGGGCCCTGGGTTTCTTCGGCCAAAATACCCATTTTTCCATTTTTTTTTCACTTTTTCCCACTTTTCTTCATTTTTCTCCAAGGCAAACACCTCTAAATCACCTAAAAATTTATCCACACATTCTCAACACCCTCGACTCCATGTCACGTAAAAATCTTGAAAAACCAACTTAAAACAGGTAACGAAAAAAAATAAAGAACGTGAGCCGGATGTTATTTATTTTAAAACTAAAACGAGGGGCATAACGCCTATAATTTCCAAAACCCAAAAACTTGTAAATTTAACCATTTGTAAAGACCATTCAAATCATTTCCAAAACAGTTATTAACCATATTCACAACATAACCATTTGTAAAGACCATTCAAATCATTTCCAAAACAGTTACTAACCATATTCACAACATCGTGAAATTATCTTTATTTACACAACGAAACAACCCAAAATACCAACCCAAAACACCCAAACATAGCATTAAATATACCCCGTCCTCAAACTCCCAGAAATCCATGGTCGAGGCGCCCCGACAAAGGCCTGCATAGGCGTGCCCTGTGCATCAATGACTTCATCTAATCCTGGTCCTCACACTCAACCTCACCTGTATATACTTCGTCACCTACATCATACAACACAAAATGTAAGTCTAATGCTTAGTAAGTAGGAAATAATGAATGTTATAAAAATACAATGCAACTAATCCTATCACATGCGGTTTCTAACACTCAGTTATGCTCATTTGCTATTCGTTGCTTTAATCATTTCATAAGCCGTGTGGATCGGGTAAGCTCACATCCTATAATCGTACAGGACGGCCATTCCCAGAACCACCATTACGTATTTTAGTCGATCATTCTTCATAGAGGTCCCCTCGGGGTGCTACACTCCAGCACGTAATCCCAACAAGGCACACTAATCAAGATTTCGTATTTTAGCCGGTCACCTTTCATAGAGCTCCTCTCGGGGTGCTACACTCCAGCACGTAATCCTGACAAGGCACACTAATCAAGATTTCATATTTTAGCCGGTCATCTTTCATAGAGGTCCCATCGGGGTGCTACACTCCAACACGTAATCCCGACAAGGCACTCTAATCAAGAATAATTTTTGTCGTTCACTTTATCTGATTACGTTTCACGCTCACAATCAAACCATGCAATAAAACTCGTATTTTGCTTAATTAAAAACATGATGCATGTCAACGAATATGCAACACAACACAACACGAAACAATTAACCGTTAACCCTACCGTTCTATGGTGTAGGCCCGAAGGCGAAAGGATAGCAACCACTACTTACCTGATTGCTCGACTTTAAATTGCTTAATTCGTCAAATCACTTTGCTAGCTCGATAACCTAAAATAAAGAAAACATACTTATTAAGCTACTAATAAACTCTAAAGGATTTTCTAACTAAAACTAAACAACACTTAAAACAAATTCACCCTCAAAGCCCTAAACCCGATTTTTACTACAAATTTTAACGTCCAACTTCAAACGATCATAACTCCCTCGTTTTTCAACGGATTTTGATGTGCCACCCCATTCCGTAAACCTCTACACGTCTACTATCCATTGAAACAAATAAATTAATCAATTAAACAACTTGGCCAAACAGAAATGCCAGAAACAGAATCAGTGTTCATACTCCACAAATCCAGATTTTGTATAATTCACTTCCAAACTATAAACTATCCTTAAAAACAACCTAAACTAACATATTTAAGGGTTAAACCACTAAATTTGGGAGGAGAACTAGCCAAGACATGTAATTTTTGGATTTCCCAATCTAGGGTTTCCAAACACTATCCAAAATCAACCAAAAACATAAATAAACTCTAAAATCCTTCATCTAAATGTATAAAAATCAAAACCCATTTAACTTTACCTCCAAATCACCTTGCAAAATTGAAGAAATGGAAGAGGATGGATCGTGTATGGAGGAAGGTGAAGAAAACCGTGGAGAATGAGGGAAAAATGAGACAAAATTGCCATTTAACCTTATCACTTTTCCACTTTTTGATTTTTACCACCAAGTTTTTAAATTTTAAAACTCACCCCAACACTTTCTTCCACTTTACTCCAACGTGAAATGCTCCTTGCATACCACCTTTTTAATTCACTTTTCCATTCACATAATTACATTCTATTAGTTGAAAAAGTTTCTTGACTTTTCAACCTTCTCTTTGACTTTTCAAAATTCCCTTTTCTACTTCTCATTTTAACCTTCTCTTTTCACAATCTAATCCCTACAACTTCAATTACCACTTCCTACTACTAAAACGAATTAAAACAAATGAAAAGGCATAATGGATAATTACATGAAAAATTTCAGTATTACACATCGAATCTCCATAAACCAAAATAATCCACTATTCTTATAGTTTTAACTCAAATTCCCACTTCCTAACTCTTATACTTGGTATAACTCTAGGATTAACATTAAGTCCCCACAACATATCCTACACTAGGGCTACGTACGCTAGAGAAATTTTTCGGGTGTTACAATCCACCCTCCTTACAAAAATTTTGTTCTCAAAATTTGTGGCCTTATTCCCCAACTTGCCTTAACTACACCCTCTAAACTCTTAGGTTGCCACCCTGAATCTTAACTATTCTACGACGTTACTCAATTATCGGGTGACCACCCCTCGGTAATCTCAATTCTTACATCTCCAAAGTTTTGACTTTGTCCTACTTTGCACTCATCATTTATACCTTCAAACTTCTCTATCTTAATTTCAACTCTAACTTTTCGTCAAGCTCAGTTCATCTAATTTCTCAATCACATTTCCGTGTCTATCAAACATGTACATAACTTATTCGAGCCCTCAATGTGACCACAATCACGTAAAACTAAGAGTCTACTAAGTGAACTTCCTATCCTAAGTTCTCAATTTAGAATTTCTCTCTATTTTACCTTTCCATTTCGAACTCATTACATCTATTTATCTCGAACCATCACGACATTTCATTAATCATTCACACACTATCATTGTACACCAAACTCTTACTATTTAAATCTTTCCCTCATTCTTCAAGTACTATATGAATTCCCATAATTGATATTCACTACTGTCAATGTATCTAACCTCTACTACAATCATCACCAAATATTCTCAAACCCTTAGGTCTAAACTAACTCTTTCCCTCATTAAATTTCCGCGTAAACTCTCTTTTCTTTTTATCTGATATCCTCTAAACTTTACAGCTTCACCCAGAATACTAAATTCTTAATGACTAACATTTATGTCTAACCCTTCATTAAGAATAACAAATCTTTTCACTTACCTCTTTCCTATGTCTACCCAAAATTCATAACAAAATCTAGCCACTCTTCTATTTTATGTTGAAAAAATTCTAATAATACTACTGGCTCTAATATTAAATTAATATCACCTATTTACGCTCCTCAATCTTAGCCTAAACTATTTACGACATCAACAGTTTCGACTAAAGTCGAATCTTAGAACTTTCTAACTTAATATTATCTCTACGTCACTCAAAGCTTTTCGTGCAAATTCTCGTTCCTCTTATTCAAAATTCTACAATTCCTCAAATCATATACTACTAATTACTTAAGGTCCAACCTCAAATTCTAACATTCCTTTTTCTATAGAATATTACTTCTAATTTCTCCAAAATTTATTACTGATCTATTCTCCTTTATTCATCCCAATTGCCCAATCTCCTACCCGTTACATTTCTATCATAGGTAATCACCCTAGCCAATTTACTATACCTCCTAACATACCGTGCCTTAGCCTAACCTCAGAACATTACCATAATTCAAGAATCTAGACTTTTCTTTACTTAATCAAGACATCTAGGTTTCTATTTCCACCTTTAGGTTTTTAGCTCCATCTTCCTAGGTCGAGTAACACCAAAAGCTTGGCATGTCCACTAAATAACCAATCTAATTTCGCTAAGTCTTTTCCTATGCCATGCCGGTCGTAACTTTTTCGCTTATTCACAATCATCCTTGAGTGACTAATCTACTAAGATAGTACCTATTCCTAAGGATCAACCATTTTTCTAACCTGGGTATCAATTTGCATCTAACTTTTACCTTCTAATATCTCAAAGTCTTTTACCTTTCCACTCAAAATAAATTCCTCGATGCTGATTAAGATGAACACTTCTACGTGATCACTCAGATTTCACAATCACCACCTTGCCTCAATCAATCCCATCCTCTAAAAGTACTAATAACACTTTACTTAAACTAGACGCTCAAATGCAATATACACCTAAATACTTCCATTCTACGTAAATCTAAAATATACTCCTTTAAAACCTCCAACTTGAATTCTTAGCTATCGATTCAGTTTATCCCGGTGGAGTAATCTCTTTCATCTTTTTGTAGCACCCGGTTTCAATAAATCAAAATAAGTTATTAAACGGTGGTATATAATTTTTATGGTTAAAATTTAGTGAAATGTTGATTAGGTTGTAAATGACTAAGCAGGGGCAAGATGGTAATTGCGAATTTATATTGTGGATAAGGTATTTAAGGAAAGGTTTAGTGAGGTTTAGCCGCCACTGTTTTATTACTCTTACCTCTCAGCTCAAGCAGACTACCTCTGGGCGATTTCCCCTCCGGTTTTCCCCAACCAAGGTGAGTTTTGAATCAACTACTTGCCGTTCTAGTGCTAGGGTAGCTGAAGGATTGCAATGTATGTATCTTCGATAAGCTTCGGGTGAGAGATTTGGGTTTTGGGGTTTAGTGATGTATCGGGAATGCTTAATCAGTAGAGCCCCAAACTGGCTTCCTTAGACTTCAGTAGTTAGATAAAGTTTAGTGGAGATCTAATCCATAATCTGTCAATGGTTTTAGGTGAGCAGATTTTTGGAGTAGCATATAGCCGAGCGATTTCCAGGAGCTAGGTAAGTAAAGTAATGTGTGAGCCTTCGGGCCTACATCACAAAACAGTAGGTTTATGCATGTTTGAGTGTTTCTTTTCTTTATGTCATGCATTAAGTTTTTGAAGAATTACGAAAATGAATTTATGTGCAAGGTTATGATGAGTATGAATTGAATGAAACAGAGTAGCTGTTAAGGGAAGTAATCTGCCCCTTAACTGAGTAGAGGATTTATTACATTGGGAGAACCGATCCCACTCCCAAGGGAATTAAGGGATCTGTATTAGCTGTTAAGGGAAGTAATCCGCCCCTTAACTGAGTAGAGGATTTATTACATTGGGAGAACCGATCCCACTCCCAAGGGAACTTAGGGATCAGACCAGTTTATGAACGATGCACAACTGAGTTGAGAAAATTAGAAACTGCATGATCAGGGTTTATGTTTCAGCATACATTTCATTAATGCTTTACTTGCTTAGCATTAGGCTAATAGATGAGTTTTGTGATGTAGGTGTTGAGGATACCGCAGGTGATTTCCCTGAGAGCATAACCGAGTAGATGAGGTTGGTGGAGCACGGCTGTGCAACGGTCAGGCATCTGATGGGGCGGTTTGACTGGTGTCATTGACTAACAAAGATTAATTGACAGTATTTCAAATTTATTATACTGAGCTTTCATGACAGTAGAAATTTTAATATTTTGGAATTCGCTTTTGAGTTTCTTTTCTGATAACGATATTCTGTTGGGATTTCAAGATAGTACTTATGAGTTTCTAGTGACACAAAGGTTTGGATTGTCCCTGGTTAGTTTTAGCAAGAATGAGTTACTTGAAGTTTTCAAAAGTATTCTTAGTTTTCTCTGAATTTAGTATTCTGTTGGTTTATTACTGGATTTGCAAGTGAAGTGATTAGAGTTGTTGTTTTGCTTTCTATCGACAGATGATATCTGTCGGTAGATGTTGAGTAAATTTTAAATCCTATCGGAAGATGTCTTCAGAAAAGCCATCGGAAGATGTAAATTTTAAAGTCTATCAGTAGATGCTTTAAGGAGTTACGTGAGTAGCACGTGTCGGCAGACGTAGTCCATTCCATCGGAAGAGGGAGAAACCCGTTTGTCGTTTAGCGAATCGGAAGGTGTAGAGTAACCCGTTTGTCGTTTAGCGAATCGGAAGGCGTGGAGTCATATTGTTGTTATCGGAAGATGACGAGTGTTTGTCTATTGAGAGATGAAATTGCGCCGACTTCATCGGCAGATGAAGTTATGTTAACTTCATCGGCAGATGAAGTGATGTGTGAAGTTACCATGATTTCATCGGCAGATGAAGTTGTGGGTGAAGTTGTGTAGACGTCATCGGCAGAAGCCTTTGGTTTTCTGCTTCTGCTCCTTCCGTTGACTAGTCGTCGGCAGACGAGTTCAACTCGTGACGTCATCGGCAGGAACCTCGTTCCGTTTCCTTCCGTTGACTTTGTCGTCGGCAGATGAATTTGACTTTTGTAATTCCTTGAGTAGTCCATCATTTAAAACCTTATTTTCTCTTGACCGAATACTTTAAACATTTCCATTAATCTTTCCAACAATATTTTCACAGCTAGTTAAATCCCCATTGTAGTTTTAAATAATTTTCCGCTGCAAAGTTTTCAAATGTTTTGAACGTTTAGAAAATGTCAAATTTTGAATGTCGAATGAAGTTTTAAATTTATTCGAAATTTCTTAGTTATGATCAAGTAATGAGTAGCGAACCGGGTTCAGATAACTCGGGGCGTTACAGTATGGTATCAGAGACATTCAGTTAAACCGTTCAAAAGATTACTCATCAGTGCCAATCGTTGCATGGAAGTACTCCAACAACTGTAAGTGTTTATGTTAGCTTTAGTTATAAAATGTTTATGAGAGTAGTTAACCCTGTGCAGGAAATTAGTAAAAATGGCTAGGCGCCCAGGAAGACCAAGAATACCAAGAGAGATACCAAGTCCTAGACGTGAGGAGGACTCTAGCGTAATTAGGCAGCTGACAGAATTAATGCGTCAGTAGACTGATATTGTGCGTCAACAATCTGATAAATTAGGAGTGATGTTGAATCGAGAAGCACAAGGAAGTGCTAACTCAGGTTCTAACAGTGAACATTCTGGAGATAGATTCCGGAGACTGAGACCACCCACATTTGATGGACATTCCTCCGATCCAGTCATTGCTGAGGGATGGCTTAGGAAGATTGAAAGTATGTTCAGGTGTGCCAACATAGGAGAAGAAGAGAAAGTCACATTGGCAACCTTTCATTTGGCTGGAGAAGCTCAGCTCTGGTGGGAGACAATAGAGACCACCACAGATGTTTTGACAATGCAATGGTCACGATTCAAAGACATTTTCTACGGGAAGTATTTCAATAGCACCGTCCAAACTGCAAAGAAGTTGGGGTTTCTGAACTTGAAGCAGATAGGGTCTGTGGCCGAGTATAGTAGGCAGTTTGAGTCCCTGTCCAGGTTTGCTGGACACTTTGCTCACAAAGATGAGGATAAGGTATTCAAGTTTGTGCATGGACTGAAACCAGAAATTTACCGAGGAGTTAAATTTTGCGGTATTAAAGGTTTGGCGTTAAGTGAAGTAGTGTCCACTGCTCTGGAAGTGGAAGAGGCTGAAAGGATGTGTGCTGGAACAAAGGAAGTCCCACAAAGGTTTGTTCAACCACAACAACAGAGAGGGATGAAGAGGCCGAATGAAGGCCAGAATAGCCAAAGACCAAGGAGGAAGGTACCGGATAGTCAGAAGTATCCCCAGTGTCCGAAGTGTCTGAAAAGTCATTTGGGTGTATGCAAGTTTGGATCGGGAAAGTGTTTCAATTGCGATGAAGTTGGGCATGCTTTCAGAGATTGCCCGAGACCCAGAGTCACTCGGTGTTTCAACTGCGGCAAGGTTGGTCACTTTAACAGAGACTGTCCGGCCTTGAAGAATGGCCCTGCTGTGATTAAGCCAAGAATATTCTCCATGGTTGAGCCAGGCGATGATAAGCAGCCTGCTGTGGTGTCAGGTACTATACTGGTCAATTCCCTACCCGCTTTTACATTGATAGATTCTGGTGCAACACATTCATTCGTAGCATTGACATTTGCTGATAAGTTAGATGTAAAGCTTACCTCTACTGTGCATGTATTTGATGTTGCCTTACCCTCTGGTGAACATATGCACTCTAACCAAGTAATTCCTGATAGCAATGTATTGGTAGGGAACATGAATTTACGCCGATCTCATTATTATGGACATAATGGGATTCGATGTAATCCTAGGAATGGATTGGTTGTTTAAACATTATGCCACAATTGATTGTAGGACTGGAATAGTTAGTTTCCAACCCCCTGGTAATTTGAAACATACCTTTCAGGCCTCAAGGAAGAGTGAGGTGATGTCTGTGATGACTTCCATTAACACTAGACCTTCCCTGTGTAGAGGGTATTTGTGCTTCTTAGCTAGCGTTTTAGACGCACGGCTTGTAGGAAAGGCAAATCCTCAGAATGTCCTAACTGTCCGAGACTTTCCTGAAGTGTTTTTAGATAACCTTCCTGGTTTACCACCCGATAGAGAAATCGAATTTGTTGTAGATGTTTACCCCGGAGCCGAGCCTGTGTCTAAAAATCCATATAGACTAGCACCAACAGAACTTAAAGAGTTAAAGAAACAGTTGGAGGACTTGTTGGAGAAGGGATTCATACGCCCAAGCTTCTCACCGTGGGGTGCACCTGTCCTCTTTGTCAAGAAGAAGGATGGATCAATGCGTATGTGCATTGATTATAGAGAATTGAATAAGTTAACCGTCAAGAATAAGTACCCTCTACCGAGGATTGACGACTTATTTGACCAACTTAAGGGTGCGAGAGTTTTCTCTAAGATTGATTTAAGGTCCGGTTATTACCAATTGAAGGTTAAATCCGAAGACATCCCAAAGACTGCTTTTCGTACAAGGTATGGACACTATGAATTTTTGGTTATGTCTTTTGGTTTGACAAATGCACCAGCAGCCTTCATGGATCTCATGAATAGGGTGTTTCGTGAGTATTTAGATAAGTTTGTTATTGTATTCATTGATGACATCCTAATCTACTCTAAAACTGAGGACGAGCATGCAAGGCATTTGGGCTTGGTGTTGGAGTTACTAAGACAGCACCAACTTTATGCTAAGTTTTCCAAGTGTGAATTTTGGTTGGACAGAGTTCACTTTCTTGGTCACGTGATCTCTGGTGATGGAATATCTGTCGATCCAGCTAAAGTTCAAGCGGTTAAGGAATGGCCCCAACCGAAGAATGCTACAGATATCAGGAGCTTTCTTGGACTAGCAGGGTACTACAGAAAGTTCATTGAGGGGTTTTTGAAGATTGCCACACCCCTCACTATGTTAACAAGGAAAAATGTAAAGTATATTTGGACTGATAAGTGTGAGTTCAGTTTCCAAACCTTAAAGCAGAAATTGACCAATGCACCTATACTAACCCTTCCTGTTGAAAATGGTAAGTTTAGTATTTATTGCGATGCTTCCAAAATTGGACTTGGCTGTGTTTTGATGCAAGACGGAAAAGTTATAGCTTATGCATCTAGGCAATTAAAAGTGCACGAGAAGAATTATCCTACTCATGACTTAGAATTAGCTGCAGTGGTTTTTGCATTAAAGATTTGGAGGCACTACCTGTATGGACAAACTTGCGAAATATTTTCAGATCATAAGAGTCTGAAGTACATTTTCACACAGAAGGAGCTAAACATGAGGCAACGTAGATGGTTGGAATTTGTAAAAGACTATGACTTTGAAATTAAGTATCATCCCGGCAAAGCAAATGTAGTGGCAGACGCTTTGAGCAGGGTGACTCCATCGGTTTCTACGTTGATTCTAGACATACCGGTAGCCTTAGAGACTGAATTCCTAAGGTTTAACCTTGAAGCAGTATCTAGCGTGTCAGCCATGCTTTCGGCCATATCTTTAAGGCCTACTATTTTGGGGAGAATAAAGGAAGTTCAAATGAATGACGCTGAATGCAATAAGTATAAGCTGTACATAGATTCTACTGTCAAGACAGATTTCAGCTGCTCGGCTGATGGAATCCTTAAGTTTAGAAATAGATGGTTTGTTCCAGCTAATGTCGAGCTTCAAAAGGAAATTCTATCCGAGGCTCATTCTTCTAGACTCTCTATTCATCCTGGAAGTACTAAGATGTACAGAGATCTCAAGCAACATTTTTGGTGGCCAAGTATGAAAAGATGTGTGGCAGAGTACGTGGAGTCATGTTTGGTCTGCCAGCAGGTCAAAGCTGAACATCAGAGGCCTGCAGGAACATTGCAACCCCTACCAGTTCCGGAATGGATGTGGGAACAAGTGACAATGGATTTTGTTACAGGATTGCCTAGAACAGCAAAAGGACACGATGCAATTTGGGTAATAGTTGATCGTTTGACCCAATCCGCCCATTTTCTGCCTATTAAGATAACATATTCGATGGATCAACTAGCAGAGTTGTATGTGCAAGAGATCATTAGATTGCATGGAGTTCCAAGCACTATAGTTTCAGACCGAGACTCTAGATTTACATCTAAGTTTTGGAAAAGTTTGCATAAGGCTATGGGAACACAACTTAACTTTAGCACAGCCTTTCACCCTCAAACAGATGGACAATCCGAGAGAACTATTCAGACCTTAGAGGATATGCTCCGAGCGTGCATATTAGATTTTCAAGGATCTTGGAGTAAGTATTTACCATTGGTAGAGTTCTCTTACAACAACAGTTTTCAGGCGACAATAGGAATGGCACCGTATGAGGCATGATATGGACGAAAATGCAGATCACCTTTGTACTGGGATGAAGTTGGTGAAGCACAACTACTAGGTCCTGATATCGTGCAGCAAACAGTGGAGAAGATTGCCCTCATCCGACAGAGAATTTTGACAGCTCAAAGCCGACAGAAAAGCTATGCAGACAAGAGGAGAAGAGAACTGGAATTTGAAGTAGAGGATGAAGTTTTCCTTAAGGTGTCACCTTTCAAAGGAGTCGTGAGATTTGGAAAAAGAGGAAAGTTGAACCCCAGATTTATTGGACCGTTCACTATCCTGAAGAGAGTTGGGAAAACAGCCTATCAATTACAGCTACCAGCTTCTATGGAAGGAATACATGATGTGTTCCATGTCTCTATGCTAAAGAAGTGTATACGGGATCCAACTCATGTCGTTGAACAGCAGAACATTGAGATTCAACCTACACTCACCTATGAAGAAAAGCCAGTAAAGATTCTAGATTATGCAGTGAAGGTATTGCGCAACAAAGAAGTGCCACTAGTGAAAGTCTTATGGCACAACCAGAACTTGGAGGAGACAACTTGGGAACGCCAGCAAGACATGATGGATCAACATCCGGAGTTATTCAGGTACTGAATTTTGAGGACAAAATTCTTTTAAGGAGGGTAGATTGTAGCACCCGGTTTCAATAAATCAAAATAAGTTATTAAACGGTGGTATATAATTTTTATGGTTAAAATTTAGTGAAATGTTGATTAGGTTGTAAATGACTAAGCAGGGGCAAGATGGTAATTGCGAATTTATATTGTGGATAAGGTATTTAAGGAAAGATTTAGTGAGGTTTAGCCGCCACTGTTTTATTACTCTTACCTCTCAGCTCAAGCAGACTACCTCTGGGCGATTTCCCCTCCGGTTTTCCCCAACCAAGGTGAGTTTTGAATCAACTACTTGCCGTTCTAGTGCTAGGGTAGCTGAAGGATTGCAATGTATGTATCTTCGATAAGCTGCGGGTGAGAGATTTGGGTTTTGGGGTTTAGTGATGTATCGGGAATGCTTAATCAGTAGAGCCCCAAACTGGCTTCCTTAGACTTCAGTAGTTAGATAAAGTTTAGTGGAGATCTAATCCATAATCTGTCAATGGTTTTAGGTGAGCAGATTTTTGGAGTAGCATATAGCCGAGCGATTTCCAGGAGCCAGGTAAGTAAAGTAATGTGTGAGCCTTCAGGCCTACATCACAAAACAGTAGGTTTATGCATGTTTGAGTGTTTCTTTTCTTTATGTCATGCATTAAGTTTTTGAAGAATTACGAAAATGAATTTATGTGCAAGGTTATGATGAGTATGAATTAAATGAAACAGAGTAGCTGTTAAGGGAAGTAATCCGCCCCTTAACTGAGTAGAGGATTTATTACATTGGGAGAACCGATCCCACTCCCAAGGGAATTAAGGGATCTGTATTAGCTGTTAAGGGAAGTAATCCGCCCCTTAACTGAGTAGAGGATTTATTACATTGGGAGAACCGATCCCACTCCCAAGGGAACTTAGGGATCAGACCAGTTTATGAACGATGCACAACTGAGTTGAGAAAATTAGAAACTGCATGATCAGGGTTTATGTTTCAGCATACATTTCATTAATGCTTTACTTGCTTAGCATTAGGCTAATAGATGAGTTTTGTGATGTAGGTGTTGAGGATACCGCAGGTGATTTCCCTGAGAGCATAACCGAGTAGATGAGGTTGGTGGAGCACGGCTGTGCAACGGTCAGGCATCTGATGGGGCGGTTTGACTGGTGTCATTGACTAACAAAGATTAATTGACAGTATTTTAAATTTATTATACTGAGCTTTCATGACAGTAGAAATTTTAATATTTTGGAATTCGCTTTTGAGTTTCTTTTCTGATAACGATATTCTGTTGGGATTTCAAGATAGTACTTATGAGTTTCTAGTGACACAAAGGTTTGGATTGTCCCTGGTTAGTTTTAGCAAGAATGAGTTACTTGAAGTTTTCAAAAGTATTCTTAGTTTTCTCTGAATTTAGTATTCTGTTGGTTTATTACTGGATTTGCAAGTGAAGCGATTAGAGTTGTTGTTTTGCTTTCTATCGACAGATGATATCTGTCGGTAGATGTTGAGTAAATTTTAAATCCTATCGGAAGATGTCTTCAGAAAAGCCATCGGAAGATGTAAATTTTAAAGTCTATCAGTAGATGCTTTAAGGAGTTACGTGAGTAGCACGTGTCGGCAGACGTAGTCCATTCCATCGGAAGAGGGAGAAACCCGTTTGTCGTTTAGCGAATCGGAAGGTGTAGAGTAACCCGTTTTTCGTTTAGCGAATCGGAAGGCGTGGAGTCATATTGTTGTTATCGGAAGATGACGGGTGTTTGTCTATTGAGAGATGAAATTGCGCTGACTTCATCGGCAGATGAAGTTATGTTAACTTCATCGGCAGATGAAGTGGTGTGTGAAGTTACCATGATTTCATCGGCAGATGAAGTTGTGGGTGAAGTTGTGTAGACGTCATCGGCAGAAGCCTTTGGTTTTCTGCTTCTGCTCCTTCCGTTGACTAGTCGTCGGCAGACGAGTTCAACTCGTGACGTCATCGGTAGGAACCTCGTTCCGTTTCCTTCAGTTGACTTTGTCGTCGGCAGATGAATTTGACTTTTGTAATTCCTTGAGTAGTCCATCATTTAAAACCTTATTTTCTCTTGACCGAATACTTTAAACATTTCCATTAATCTTTCCAACAATATTTTCACAGCTAGTTAAATCCCCATTGTAGTTTTAAATAATTTTCCGCTGCAAAGTTTTCAAATGTTTTGAACGTTTAGAAAATGTCAAATTTTGAATGTCGAATGAAGTTTTAAATTTATTCGAAATTTCTTAGTTATGATCAAGTAATGAGTAGCGAACCGGGTTCAGATAACTCGGGGCGTTACACTTATCCACTCCAATCGTTTGGGTAACTTACATATCACAACAAGTAGCCCTATATCTCCCTCTTGTCACTACTTCTACTTTTGCTGAAGCCTTAATGGTATCTCAATGATTTAAGGTATTTTCTGATAAATTCATTTCTAACTTCAAACTTCACTTTGGTAACCCTAAGGTCAAATTTCTATCTATTCCAATCTTATCTCTCATGGACTATATCTCTCCAAGGATAACAAAATCCTAGATTATCTATTTTGACGCATAGCTCTCTTATACTGAAATCTATCTCGCTTTACCTTTAATCCACCATATTCTCACCTTTATCACACACTTTTATCACACTAGAACATACCTCATAACTATACTACACACTCCTGACTATTAAAGCATGTATTGAATGACTAAAATACTATACCTGAGGTCACCGCTGGTTGATCATTACTCTCCATCTCTATCTTCTTTATAGCGGGACAGTCCTTAGCTATGTGTCCTGGTTCATCACACTTGAAGCACCGAATAACTCTTGGTTTGGTGCAATCTCGGACAAAATGACCATCCTCAAAACAATTGTAACATTTACCTACATACTGTTCACACTCTCCTTGATGGATTTTTAAACACTTAAGACATTGCAGATACCCTCTCTTTTTAAGTTGTTGCACTTCTTTCCTCCCCTCTGATCAATCAAATTTTCTCCAGGCCTTTTAGTCCCCTGAGGCTGTGAAGAAGATTTCTAACACCCCAAGTTATCTGAACTTGATTCGTTACCCAAAAGCCCATACATGACCAAGAAATTTCAACATTTGACATAAGCTAAAATCTCCAAGACATTTAAAACTTGCAAACGGAAATCATTTGAACAACAGTAGAGTTAAACAAAACTGTGAAACATTGCTAAAACAATCGTTTGGAATGTTGAGAAATAATCTGCCAAAAGAAATGGAGGTTTAAATCTTGAAATGCTTGAGAAGTTGTAGAAGTCAAACGCATCTGCCGATGAGTGAAGTCAACGGAAGAAGCAGAAACAGAAAATAGAAGGCTTCTACCGATAACATCGACCGATAGAGGGCTGGAAACAAAAGACATCACTCAGTGGACTGCATCTACCGATGACGTCATTCGGATAAATCAAGTATCCAACTTCAACCGATCGCAAAACGACAAGTTTTACGACTCGCATCTACCGATGGCAAATCGACAAAAATCTCTCATTCACTCCTTCCGACAGAATAAACTACATATGTCGATCACTAAACGACAAAGCATAATACCCTTTCCTACCGGTAATGCAAAATCTACATCTTCCGGTAAAAATTAAACCTACATCATCCGATTAAATAAACTTCATGTACCAATCACTAAACGACAAATTTTCTACTCACATCTTCCGATAGACAACATCACTAAAACTCAACACCTACCGATAAACGTCATCTACCGATGGAGAGTAGAGTGACATACCGATAACTTCTTGCTATACAACACAACTCTAACGGTAGAAAAGAATTTACTCACTTTACTGAAACCATTCAGAAACAATTCAACTCCTTTCACTACTCAAAATCCAGTAAAAACAAATATTAAAACCAACAGAGTGCTAATAACAGAGTAGTCTCAAAAATGCAATTAAACCTTAAAATCATTTCTGTCATTAGAAAAAAAGAAACTCGACATACTTAAATAAAACCATGGTTCACTAAACCTCCTCATCTACAGATACCAGTTAAACTGCCCCATCAGTCCACCAAGTCGAGACATGAATGTACTCCTCCAACCAGCCTATTCCTTAGCAAACTCAGAGGATTCACCTGCTGTCACCTCTTAACCTACATCACAAAACTCATCTATTAGCCTAATGCTAAGCAAGTAAAGCAATGATGAAATGGAACATTGAAACACAATTCCCTAAACAATGCAGTTTCTACTTTCACATCTCTGTTGCATTTGCATTCGTTTCTGTTCAGATCCCCCTGTAAAATTGGGAGTTGGATCATTTCTCCCAAAGTATAATTATCCACTGACTCATTAAGGGTTGGATTAATTCCCTTAATAGTAAATATGATGCACATAACTGTTCAGATCCCCCTGTGAAATTGGGAGTTGGATCAATTTTCCCAAAGTATAAGCATCCACTGTCTCATTAAGGGGCGGATTATTTCCCTTAACAGTATATCTGTTTCACATAGCTGTTTCAATATGTTCATTCCTTACCATGTCATTTCATGTAAAATTCATTTTCGCATATTTTCGAAATATGATGCATGACATACCAACACAATCAAGAAACAAACCCTAACGTTTTGTGATGTAGGCCTGAAGGCACAAACATACTTTACTTACCTGGCTCTCCTGGAAATGCTCGGTTACAACTACTCTGGAAGCCCTGTTCACCTAATGTCATAAGCAGAATACCGATTAGATCATCACTAACCTTACCCTATATATCATTCAGAAACCTAAGGAGCTAGTTTGGAAGCTCTGGTCATCGTACATTCTCGGCTCAACACTAAATCCGAACTCAACTCACTCACAGCATTATCAAAAATACACACATTGCACTCTTTCTGCTATCTAGCCACTAAAATCTCAAGAAAATGAAAGGAAAACTTACCTAGTTTGCAGGAGAATCGGGCGAGGAAAATCTCCTTGAGAGCTCGGCTGCTTGAGCTGAAAACCCGAAGAGAAAAGTGTGAAATGGTGGCGGCTACAGTGCATTAAACTCAATCCCTCATTCCTTAAATGCGTTATCCACTTTTAAATTTCCAATTTACATAAATGCCCTTGCTTAGTCACTCATTAACCTAATCAATAATTCTCCTAATTCTTCCATGAAATTGCACATTATTAATTGATAAGTTAAATTCGGTTTGATTGAAACCGGGTGCTACAATCTACCCTCCTTAAAAGAATTTTGTCCTCAAAATTCAGTACCTGAATAATTTCGGATGTTGGTCCATCATGTCTTGCTAGCGCTCCCAAGTGGTCTCCTCTATGTTCTGGTTGTGCCATAAGACTTTTACTACTGGAACCTCTTTGTTGCGCAATACCTTCACTGCATAATCTAAGATCTTTACTGGTTTTTCTTCATAGGCAAGGGTAGGATGAATCTCAAAGTCTTGCTGTCCTATGACTTGGTTTTGATCCCTTATGCACTTTTTCAACATGGAAACATGGAACACATCATGTATCCCATCCATAGACGCCGGTAGCTGCAACTGGTAGGCTGCTCTCCCAACTCTCTTCAGAATAGTGAATGGTCCAATAAATCTGGGGTTCAACTTTCCTCTCTTTCCAAATCTCACTACCCCTTTGAAAGGTGACACCTTAAGAAAAACTTCATTACCTACTTCAAATTCCAGTTCTCTTCGTCTTTTGTCTGCATAGCTTTTCTGTCGGCTTTGAGCTGTTAAGATCCTCTGGCGGATGAGGGCAATCTTCTCCACTGTCTGCAGCACAATATCAGGACCAATCAATTGTGCTTCTCCAACTTCATCCCAATATAATGGAGATCTGAACTTACGTCCATACAATGCCTCGTATGGTGTCATGCTTATTGTTGCCTGATAACTGTTGTTATAAGAAAATTCTACCAAGGACAAATATTTGCTCCATGAATCCTGAAAGTCTAGTACACATGCACGGAGCATATCCTCCAATGTTTGAATAGTCCTTTCGGATTGTCCATTAGTTTGAGGGTGGAAAGCTGTGCTAAAACTAAGCTGTGTTCCCATAGCCTTGTGCAAACTTCTCCAAAACTTAGATGTAAATCTAGAGTCTCGGTCCGAAACTATGGTGCTTGGAACTCCATGTAGTTTGACAACTTCATGCACGTACAACTCAGCTAGTTGATCCATCGAGTATGTTATCTTCATTGGCAGAAAGTGAGCTGATTTGATTAAACGATCAACTATTACCCAAATTGCATCGTGACCTTTTGCTGTTCTAGGTAATCCTATAACAAAATCCATAGTTATTTGTTCCCATTTCCATTCAGGAACTGGTAAGGGTTGCAATGTTCCTGAGGGTCTCTGATGCTCAGCCTTAATCTGCTGACAGCACAAACACGATCCTACATATTCTGCCACACTTCGTTTCATGCCCGACCACCAATAACGTTGTTTAAGGTCCTTGTACATCTTTGTACCCCCAAGGTGAACAGAGAACCTGGAAGAGTGTGCTTCGGAAAGAATCTCATCACGAAGTTCCTTAATGGCAGGAACAACCCATCTATTTCTAAACTTAAGGATTCCGTTAGCAGAATAGTTAAAATCTGATTTGTCTGTAGAATCCATGCCTGTCTTGTACTTGTTACACTCATCATCATTCGTCTGAGCTTCCTTTATTTTCTCTAGAATGGTAGGCTTTAAGGTTATGGCTGAAAGTATAGCTGATACACTGGATACTGCTTCTAGATTAAATTTTTGGAATTATGACTCTAAAGCTAATGGCATATTAAAAGTCATAGTTGGGGTTGATGTTGTTACTCTACTCAAGGCATCTGCCACTACATTTGCATTGCCGGGATGATATTTTATTTCAAAGTCATAATCCTTGACAAATTCTAACCATCGGCGTTGCCTCATGTTTAGTTCCTTTTGTGTGAAAATGTACTTCAGGCTCTTATGATCTGAGAATATCTCACAAGATTGTCCATACAAGTAATGCCTCCAAATCTTAAATGCAAATACTACTGCAGCTAATTCTAAGTCATGCGTAGGGTAATTCTTCTCATGAGTTTTCAACTGTCTAGAGGCATAAGCTATAACTTTACCATCCTGCATCGACACACAGCCTAGACCAATTTTGGAAGCATCACAATAAATGCTAAACTTACCATTATCAACAGGAAGGGTCAGAATTGGAGCATTGGTCAGTTTCTGTTTCAAGGTCTGAAAACTATGCTCACATTCATCAGTCCATATATACTCCACGTTTTTCCTTGTTAACTTAGTAAGGGGTGTAGCAATCTTCGAAAATCCTTCAATAAACTTCCTGTACTACCCTGCTAGTCCAAGAAAACTTCTGATATCTGTAGTATTCTTCGGTTTGGGCCATTCCTTAACTGCTTGAACTTTGGCTGGATCGACAGATATCCCATCACCAGAGATCACATGACCAAGAAAGTGAACTCTGTCCAACCAAAACTCGCACTTGGAAAATTTTGCATATAGTTGGTGCTGTCTCAGTTCCTCTAACACTAAACTCAAATGTTTTGCATGGTCATCCCTAGTACGCGAATAGATTAAAATATCATCAATAAATACTATGACAAACTTGTCTAAGTAATCGCGGAACACCCTGTTCATAAGATCTATGAATGCTGCTGGTGCATTAGTCAATCCAAAAGACATAACCAAAAACTCATAATGTCCATACCTTGTGCGAAAGGCTGTCTTTGGAATATCTTCAGATTTAACTTTCAACTGGTAATATCCGGACCTAAGGTCAATCTTAGAGAAAACTCTTGCGCCATTAAGTTGGTCGAATAAATCTGTAGCACCCGGTTCTATCGAACCAGCTCTTTTATTATTAATAAGATACACTTGATCAGTCAATAAATTAAGTAGGGTTATTAAATAACTTGGCAAGGGCACTAGAGTAAATTACAATTTTCAAAGAGTGGATAACGTATTTAAGGGAAGAGGGTTGGGTTTAATGCACTGTAGCCGCCACCATTTCATACCATTTCCTCTTCGGGTTTCAGCTCAGGCAGACGAGCTCTCTAGGCGATCTTCCTCGCGCGATTCACCTTCGACCTAGGTAAGTTTTCCATTCATCTTCTCGATATTATAGTAAGTAGATAGCGGGAGTGCATTGCGTGTGTAACTTGGTGAATGCTGTGAGTGAGCTGAGTTCGAGTTTAGTGCTGAACCAAGAATGTGCGATGGCCCGAAGTTCTAAGCTAGCTCCTTAGATTTGTGAATGGTGTGGGATGAGATTTAGTGAAGTTCTGATTAGTGTTCTGTTTATGACACTAGGTGAACAGGGCTTTCAAGTAGTTGAAACCGAGCGATTTCCAGGAGACCAGGTAAGTAGAGTTTGTTTGTGCCTTCGGGCCTACATCACAAAACAGTAGGATTTATGTATGTTGTGTGTTTATTTCCAGTTGTCATGCATCATATTTTGAAATGTACGAAAATGAATTTACATGTTTTGAATCGGCAATGAATGAACAGATTGAAACAGTACGAGAAGCAGATTTGCTATTAAGGGAATTAATCCAACCCTTAATGAGCCAGTGGATTGAGGTTTTGGGGAAAGTGATCCACTTCCCAATCCTACAGGGGGATCTGAACAGTTATGAGTATTAGATTTGCTGTTAGGGGAATTAATCCAACCCTTAACGAGCCAGTGGATATTTATACTTTGGGAGAAATGATCCAACTCCCAATTTCACAGGGGGATCTGTACAGAAACGATGAATATGCAACTGAGATGAGAAAAGTAGAAACTGCATGTTTAGGAATTTATGTTTCAGTATTTCATTTTATTATTGCTTTACTTGCTTAGCATTAGGCTAATAGATGAGTTTTGTGATGTAGGTGAAGAAGCTTTAGCAGGTGTGTTTACTGAGTTCACAGAGGGCTAGTTGGGTTGGAGGAGTGCATCCACACAATGTTCTGGCAGCTGATGGGGCAGTTTAATTGATGTCTGTTGGAGTGAAGGTTTTATTATCATTGCTTTTTTTTTTTTATGGATCGAGTTTTCATAACAGTAGTGATTTCAGTGTTTTGAACAAATTGAGTTTTACTATCTGATAATGGCATTCCGCTGAGGTTTGAAGATTTGCACTTGTTGGATTTTAAGTAATACATGGGTTTGAATCCTTTTCTGAGTGATTTCAGTAAGGCAAATAGACTCTTTTCATAAATGGAGTTGTATTGTATAATTAGGAGTAGCCAGAATGTCGCCCTGAATCTGTCGGTGGATGGGGTGTGTTTTGTTATCTGTCGGTAGATGCATTTTATCGGCAGAAGTTGAGTAGTTTGAACCTACCGGAAGGAGATGTCTATCGGTAGATGTTTTTGTCATTTCGCTATTGATAGAAGTAATTCTATCGGTAGATGTTTAGTCCTGTCGTTTTGGATGACGTCATCGGCAAAAGCCTGTTTCTGTCCCTTGCGTTAGTTCTATCATCGGCAGAAGTTGGATGACCTTTATCGGCAGATGAGGTCATGTTGACTTCACCGGCAGTTGAAGTTGTATGTGCAGTCATGTTGACTTCATCGGCAGATGAAGTTGTGTTGACTTCATCGGCAGATGAAGTTGTGCTGTCATCGGTAAGTGCAGCCCGCCGAGAAATGTCTTTCAGTTCCACGTCATCGGCAGGAGTCTTATACTTGCTGTGTCTGCTTCTTCCGTTGATTTTCCACCAGCAGAAGTGGTTGTCTTTAGAGTTTTAATAGTATTTTGTGATTTAAACCTTTATTTCTTTTGGTCGATTTATCTCGAACATTTTATCCGATTATCCAAACACTTTATGGTTTTGATTTAACTCTAAGTTATTTAAATTAATTCCGCTGCAAAATTTTAAATTATGAATGAAGTTTTTAGTTCGTGTTCGGGTTTTGTGTGACGAACCGGGTTCAGAGAACTCGGGGCGCTACAAAATCATCAATTCTAGGCAGTGGATACTTGTTCTTGACAGTTAGCTTATTCAGTTCTCTATAATCAATGCACATACGCATTGATCCATCCTTCTTTTTAACAAAAGGACAGGCGCACCCCATGGTGAAAAACTTGGGCGTATGAATCCTTTCTCCAACAGATCCTCCAACTGCTTCTTTAATTCCTTAAGTTCTGTTAGTGCTAGTCTATATGGATTCTTAGACACAGGCTCGGCGCCGGGGTAAACATCTATAACAAATTCGATTTCTCTATCTGGTGGCAAGCCAGGAAGGTCATCTAGGAATACTTCTGGAAAATCTTGAACAACTAAAACATTTTTGGGGCTTGATTTTTCTACTAGTTGTGTGTCTAAAACACTGGCCAAAAAGCACAAATACTCTCTGCATGGGAAGGGTCTACAATCGACAGAAGTCATCACAGTCATTTCCTTACTTTTCTTTAAACCTTGGAAGGTATGACTTAAACTACCAGGGGGTTGGAAACTAACTATTCCAGTTCTACAATCAATTGTGGCGTGGTGTTTAAACAACCAGTCCATTTCTAGGATTACATCAAATCCTATTATATCCATAACAATAAGATCAGCAGGTAAATTCATGTTTCCTACTAATACAACACTATCAGGCATCACTTGGTTAGAGTGCATGCGCTCACCAGAAGGTAATGCTACATTAAACACGTGTTTAGAAGAAGTAAACTGTACATCTAACTTATCAGCAAATGCAGAGGCTATAAAAGAATGTGTTACTCCCGAATCTATTAAAGGAAAGCAGGTACAGAGTTGATTAATATAGTACCTGACACCACAGCAGGCTGGTCTTCATTCCCCGACTCCATCATGGAGAATATCCTTGGTTTAATCATAGCAGGGCCGCTCTTAGGAACTGGGCAGTCTCTACTAATGTGACCGACCTTGTTACAGTTGTAGCATCTGGTGACTCTAGGCTTTGGGCACTCTTTGAACGTGTGTCCAACCTCCTCACAGTTGAAACATTTACCAAAACCCAGTGTGCATTCCCCCGGGTGGTTCTTCAAACACTTAGGACATTGGGAAAATTTCCTGACATTCTGCACCTTCCCTCCTGCTCCTTGGCTATTTTGGCCTTCACTTGGCCTCTTTGTTCCTCTTTGTTGGTGTGGCTAGATAAACCTTTGCGGGGCCTCCTTTGGTCCAGAACATTTCCTCTCTGCTTCCTCCACTTCCAGAGCAGTGGACACAACCTCACTAAATGTCAAGCCTTTAATACCACAAAATTTAACTCCTCGGTAGATTTCTGGCTTCAGTCCATGCACAAATTTGAACACCTTATCCTCGTCCTTGTGAGCAAAGGGTCCAGCAAATCTGGACAGGGACTTAAACTGCCTACTATACTCGGCCATAGACCCTGTCTGCTTCAAGTTCAGAAACTCCAACTTCTTCGCGGTCTGGACAGTGCTGTTAAAATACTTCCCATAGAAGATGTCCTTGAATTGCGACCAAGGCATCGCCAATACATCAGTGGTGGTCTCTATTGTTTCCCACCAGAGTTGAGCTTCACCAACTAAATGAAATGTTGCCAACGTGACCTTGTCTCCTTCTCCTTCTTGTTGGCACACCTAAACATACTCTCAATCTTTCTAAGCCATCCCTCAGCAATAACTGGATCAGATGATTGTCCATGAAACGTGGGTGGTCTTAGTCTCCGGAATCTATCTCCAGAATGTTCACTGCTAGAACCCGAGTTGGCACTTCCTTGTGCTTCCCAGTTCAATAACACACTTAACTGATCAGACTGTTGACGCACTATATCAGTCTGCTGATGCATCAATTCTATCAGCTGTCTGATTACACTAGAGTCCTCTTCACGTCTTGGACTTGGTATCTCTCTTGGCATCCTCTGTCTTCCTGGTCATCTAGCCATTTGCTAAATTCCTGAATTAAAGTTAAATATGCTCATAAATACCTAATAGCTAAGGTTAACATAAACACTTACAGTTGTTGGAGTACTTCCATGCGACGATTGGCACTGATGAGTAATCTTTTGAACGGTTTAACTGAATGTCTCTGATACCATACTGTAACGCCCCAAGTTATCTGAACTCGATTCGTTACCCAAAGCCCATACATGAACAAGAAATTTCAACATTTGACATAAGCTAAAATCTCCGAGACATTTAAAACTTGCAGCGGAAATCATTTGAACAACAGTAGAGTTAAACAAAACTGTGAAACATTGCTAAAACAATCGTTTGGAATGTTGAGAAATAATCTGCCAAAATAAATGGAGGTTTAAATCATGAAATGCTTGAGAAGTTGTAGAAGTCAAACGCATCTGCCGATGAGTGAAGTCAACGGAAGAAGCAGAAACAGAAAATAGAAGGCTTCTACCGATGACATCGACCGATAGAGGGCTGGAAACAAAAGACATCACTCAGTGGACTGCATCTACCGATGACGTCAGTCAGATAAATCAAGTATCCAACTTCAACCGATTACAAAACGACAAGTTTTGCGACTCGCATCTACCGATGGCAAATCGACAAAAATCTCTCATTCACTCCTTCCGACAGAATAAACTACATATGTCGATCACTAAACGACAAAGCATAATACCCTTTCCTACCGGTAATGCAAAATCTACATCTTCCGGTAAAAATTAAACCTACATCATCCGATTAAATAAACTTCTTGTACCGATCACTAAACGACAAATTTTCTACTCACATCTTCCGATAGACAACATCACTATAACTCAACACCTACCGATAAACGTCATCTATCGATGGAGAGTAGAGCGACATACCGATAACTTCTTGCTATACAACACAACTCTAACTGCAGAAAAGAATTTACTCACTTTACTGAAACCATTCAGAAACAATTCAACTCCTTTCACTACTCAAAATCCAGTAAAAACAAATATTAAAACCAACAGAGTGCTAATAACAGAGTAGTCTCAAAAATGCAATTAAACCTTAAAATCATTTCTGACATTAGAAAAAAAGAAACTCGACATACTTAAATAAAACCATGGTTCACTAAACCTCCTCATCTACAGATACCAGTTAAACCGCCCCATCAGTCCACCAAGTCGAGGCATGAATGTACTCCTCCAACCAGCCTATTCCTTAGCAAACTCAGAGGATTCACCTGCTGTCACCTCTTCACCTACATCACAAAACTCATCTATTAGCCTAATGCTAAGCAAGTAAAGCAATGATGAAATGGAACATTGAAATACAATTCCCTAAACAATGCAGTTTCTACTTTCACATCTCTGTTGCATTTGCATTCGTTTCTGTTCAGATCCCCCTGTAAAATTGGGAGTTGGATCATTTCTCCCAAAGTATAATTATCCACTGACTCATTAAGGGTTGGATTAATTCCCTTAATAGTAAATATGATGCACATAACTGTTCAGATCCCCCTGTGAAATTGGGAGTTGGATCAATTTTCCCAAAGTATAAGCATCCACTGTCTCATTAAGGGGCGGATTATTTCCCTTAACAGTATATCTGTTTCACATAGCTGTTTCTGTAGCACCCGGTTTCAATAAATCAAAATAAGTTATTAAACGGTGGTACATAATTTTTATGGTTAAAATTTAGTGAAATGTTGATTAGGTTGTAAATGACTAGGCAGGGGCAAAGTGGTAATTGCGAATTTATATTGTGGATAAGGTATTTAAGGAAAGGTTTAGTGAGGTTTAGCCGCCACTGTATTATTACTCTTACCTCTCAGCTCAAGCAGACTACCTCTGGGCGATTTCCCCTCCAGTTTTCCCCAACCAAGGTGAGTTTTGAATCAACTACTTGCCGTTCTAGTGCTAGGGTAGCTGAAGGATTGCAATGTATGTATCTTCGATAAGCTGCGGGTGAGAGATTTGGGTTTTGGGGTTTAGTGATGTATCGGGAATGCTTAATCAGTAGAGCCCCAAACTGGCTTCCTTAGACTTCAGTAGTTAGATAAAGTTTAGTGGAGATCTAATCCATAATCTGTCAATGGTTTTAGGTGAGCAGATTTTTGGAGTAACATATAGCCGAGCGATTTCCAGGAGCCAGGTAAGTAAAGTAATGTGTGAGCCTTCGGGCCTACATCACAAAACAGTAGGTTTATGCATGTTTGAGTGTTTCTTTTCTTTATGTCATGCATTAAGTTTTTGAAGAATTACGAAAATGAATTTATGTGCAAGGTTATGATGAGTATGAATTGAATGAAACAGAGTAGCTGTTAAGGGAAGTAATCCGCCCCTTAACTGAGTAGAGGATTTATTACATTGGGAGAACCGATCCCACTCCCAAGGGAATTAAGGGATCTGTATTAGCTGTTAAGGGAAGTAATCCGCCCCTTAACTGAGTAGAGGATTTATTACATTGGGAGAACCGATCCCACTCCCAAGGGAACTTAGGGATCAGACCAGTTTATGAACGATGCACAACTGAGTTGAGAAAATTAGAAACTGCATGATCAGGGTTTATGTTTCAGCATACATTTCATTAATGCTTTACTTGCTTAGCATTAGGCTAATAGATGAGTTTTGTGATGTAGGTGTTGAGGATACAGCAGGTGATTTCCCTGAGAGCATAACCGAGTAGATGAGGTTGGTGGAGCACGGCTGTACAACGGTCAGGCATCTGATGGGGCGGTTTGACTGGTGTCATTGAGTAACAAAGATTAATTGACAGTATTTTAAATTTATTATACTGAGCTTTCATGACAGTAGAAATTTTAATGTTTTGGAATTCGCTTTTGAGTTTCTTTTCTGATAACGATATTCTGTTGGGATTTCAAGATAGTACTTATGAGTTTCTAGTGACACAAAGGTTTGGATTGTCTCTGGTTAGTTTTAGCAAGAATGAGTTACTTGAAGTTTTCAAAAGTATTCTTAGTTTTCTCTGAATTTAGTATTCTGTTGGTCTATTACTGGATTTGCAAGTGAAGCGATTAGAGTTGTTGTTTTGCTCTCTATCGACAGATGATATCTGTCGGTAGATGTTGAGTAAATTTTAAATTCTATCGGAAGATGTCTTCAAAAAAGCCATCGGAAGATGTAAATTTTAAAGTCTATCAGTAGATGCTTTAAGGAGTTACGTGAGTAGCACGTGTCGGCAGATGTAGTCCATTCCATCAGAAGGTGTAGAGTAACCCATTTGTCTATTGAGAGATGAAATTGCGCCGACTTCATCGGCAGATGAAGTTATGTTAACTTCATCGGCAGATGAAGTGGTGTGTGAAGTTACCATGATTTCATCGGCAGATGAAGTTGTGGGTGAAGTTGTGTAGACGTCATCGGCAGAAGCCTTTGGTTTTCTGCTTCTGCTCCTTCCGTTGACTAGTCGTCGGCAGACGAGTTCAACTCGTGACGTCATCGGCAGGAACCTCGTTCCGTCTCCTTCCGTTGACTAGTCGTCGGCAGACGAGTTCAACTCGTGACGTCATCGGCAGGAACCTCGTTCCGTCTCCTTCCGTTGACTTTGTCGTCGGCAGATGGATTCGACTTTTGTATTTCCTTGAGTAGTCCATCATTTAAAACCTTATTTTCTCTTGACCGAATACTTTAAACATTTCCATTAATCTTTCCAGCAATATTTTCACAGCTAGTTAAATCCCCATTGTAGTTTTAAATAATTTTCCGCTGCAAAGTTTTCAAATGTTTTGAACGTTTAGAAAATGTCAAATTTTGAATGTCGAATGAAGTTTTAAATTTATTCGAAATTTCTTAGTTATGATCAAGTAATGAGTAGCGAACCGGGTTCAGATAACTCGGGGCGTTACAGTTTCAATATGTTCATTCATTACCATGTCATTTCATGTAAAATTCATTTTCGCATATTTTCGAAATATGATGCATGACATACCAACACAATCAAGCAACAAACCCTAACGTTTTGTGATGTAGGCTCGAAGGCACAAGCATACTTTACTTACCTGGCTCTCCTGGAAATGCTCGGTTACAACTACTCTGGAAGCCCTGTTCACCTAATGTCATAAGCAGAATACCGATTAGATCATCACTAACCTTACCCTATATATCATTAAGAAACCTAAGGAGCTAGTTTGGAAGCTCTGGTCATCGTACATTCTCGGCTCAACACTAAACCCGAACTCAACTCACTCACAGCTTTATCAAAAATACACACATTGCACTCTTTCTGCTATCTAGCCACTAAAATCTCAAGAAAACGAAGGGAAAACTTACCTAATTTGAAGGAGAATCGGGCAAGGAAAATCGCCTAGAGAGCTCGGCTGCTTGAGCTGAAAACCCGAAGAGAAAAGTGTGAAATGGTGGCGGCTACAGTGCATTAAACCCAATCCCTCATTCCTTAAATACGTTATCCACTTTTAAATTTCCAATTTACATAAATGCCCTTGCTTAGTCACTCATTAACCTAATCAATAATTCTCCCAATTCTTCCATGAAATTGCACATTATTAATTGATAAGTTAAATTCGGTTTGATTGAAACCGGGTGCTACAAGATTCTACCCTGCTCATCTGGGATGTAATTTCTTTAAAACTTCTCCTAGGATTTTCTACTGACTTAACACGCTCCCATTATGCCAATTTTACTTCTATTGTTTTTGCCGCCATATCCCAGTATGATGCTTCTAATCGTTCAGATATAATCAACCTCCGATTTACTAGAATACCCCACATTTCAGTTTGCATACCGACCAACTCTGTAAGAAGGTTGACTAGTTCTTCAAGCTCATTCCTAGGTTGTCCTGATTGTCGTGAGTTCCTCGATATTTTAAATTCTATTCCTGAAAAAGTTAGAAAAATCTAATCTTAGAAAGAAACTAACTAAAAGTAACGAAATACTTACAGTCGGTGAAGCACGTTGCATGGCGGCCGACATTGTCGGGTAATCCTTTGAACGTCTCGACCAATTTTGCTCTGATACCAACATGTAACGCCCCCAAACCCACCCCGGCTCAGTGCGCTACTTTGCTAACACAAACCGTGTTTAAAACAACGTTTAAAATAATTTTCATAAATTATTCGACTCGGTTTTTGGATTTTTCAAACCCTCAAAAAATGTTGGAAAACGTGCCAAAAATACGTTTAAAACATGCCGGAAAAAGTCGGGTCAAAACATTTTGGAAATAGGAAAAAAAAAATGAAAGTTGAATGTGCTGGGCGCCGCGCGCGCCCAGGCAGCACGCCTGCACGCTCTGCTACAGCGCGCTCTCGGCGTCGCCCGTGGCCGATTGATCGGCGCTGGGGGCTGATCGATCGGGCCCTCTCGAGTTTCTTCGGCCAAAATACCCATTTTTCCATTTTTTTTTTTACTTTTTCCCACTTTTCTTCATTGTTATCCAAGCCAAACACCTCTAAATCACCTAAAAATTTACCCACACATTCCTAACACCCTCGACTCCATATCCCGTAAAAATCTTGGAAAACCAACTTAAAACGGGTAACAAAAAAAATAAAGAATGTAAACCCAACGTTATTTATTTTAAAACTAAAACGAGCGGCATAACGCCTATAATTTTCAAAACCCAAAAATCTGTAAATTTAACCATTTGTAAAGACCATTCAAATCATTTTCAAAACAGTTATTAACCATATTCACAACATAACCATTTGTAAAGACCATTCAAATCATTTCCAAAACAGTTACTAACCATATTCACAACATCGTAAAATTATCTTTATTTACACAACAAAACAACCCAAAATACCAACCCAAAACACACAAACATAGTACTAAATATACCCCGTCCTCAAACTCCCCGAAATCCATGGTCGAGGCGCCCCGACAAAGGTCTGCACCAGCGTGCCCTGTGCATCAACGACTGCATCTAATCCTGGTCCTCGCACTCAACCTCACCTGTATATACTTCGTCACCTACACTATATAACACAAAACGTAAGCCTAATGCTTAGTAAGTAGGGAATAACGAATGTTATAAAAATACAATGCAACCAATCCTATCACATGCGGTTTCTAACACTCAGTTAGGCTCATTTGCCATTCATTGTTTAATCATTTCATAAACCGTGTGGATCGGGTAAGCTCACATCCTATAATCGTACAAGATGGCCATTCCCAGAACCACCATTACGTATTTTAGCTTGTCATCCTTCATAGAGGTCCCCTCGGGGTGCTACACTCCAACACGTAATCCCGACAAGGCACACTAATCAAGATTTCGTATTTTAGCTAGTCGTCTTTCATAGAAGTCCCCTCGGGGTGCTACACTCCAGCACGTAATCCTGACAAGGCACACTAATCAAGATTTTGTATTTTAGCCGGTCATCTTTCATAGAAGTCCCCTCGGGGTGCTACACTCCAGCACGTAATCCCGACAAGGCACTCTAATCAAGAATAATTTTTGTTGTTCCCTTTATCTGATTACGTTTCACGCTCACAATCAAACCATGCAATAAAACTCGTATTTTGCTTAATTGAAAACATGATGCATGTCAACGAATATGCAACACAACACAACGCGAAACAATTAACCGTTAACCCTACCGTTCTATGGTGTAGGCCCAAAGGCGAAAGGATAGCAACCACTACTTATCTGATTGCTCGACTTTAAATTACTTAATTCGTCAAATCACTTCGCTAGCTCGATAACCTAAAATAAAGAAAACATACTTATTAAGCTACTAATAAACTCTAAAGGATTTTCTAACTAAAACTAAATAACACTTAAAACAAATTCACCCTCAAAGCCCTAAACCCGATTTTTACTACAAATTTTAACGTCCAACTTTAAACGATTATAACTCCCTCATTTTTCAACGAATTTCGACGTGCCACCCCATTCCGTAAACCTCTACACGTCTACTATCCATTGAAACAAACAAATTAACCAATTAAATAACTTGTCCAAACAGAAATGCCAAAAACAGAATCAGTGTTCATACTCCACAAATCCGGTTTTTGTATAATTCACTTCCAAACTATAAACTATCCTTAAAAACAACCTAAACTAACATATTTAAGGGTTAAACAACTAAATTTGGGAGGAGAACTAGCCAAGACATGTAATTTTCGAAATTCTCAATCTAGGGTTTCCAAACCCTAACCAAAATCAACCAAAAACATAAATAAACTCTAAAATCCTTCACCTAAATGTATAAAAATCAAAACCCATTTAAATTTACCTCCAAATCACCTTGCAAAATTGAAGAAATGGAAGAGGATGGATCGGCCATGGAAGAAGGGGAAGAAAATCGTGGAGAATGAGGGAAAAATGAGACAAAATTGCCATTTAACCTTATCACGTTACCACTTTTTTATTTTTACCACCAAGTTTTTAAATTTTAAAACTCACCCCACCACTTTCTTCCACTTTATTCCAACGTGAAATGCTCCTTGCATACCACCTTTTTAATTCACTTTTCCATTCACATAATTACATTCTTGTAGCGACCCTTAAACTATTCTTTAATTTCCCGTATAAAATTTTTCTTTTTTAAACATTAACTTTAAGTTTATCATCTAAGTGGAAAACATTTAAAAATCATTAGATAAAATATATTAAGGTAAGAAAACCATAGAAAATATTTAATTAAAACTTAAAACAGTAATTTAAAAAAAAATTAAAACAATAAAAACTATCGGCCAATGTACAGAGTGGCATAAGGGACATTAGTTCCAAAATCTATAGGGGCGATCGATCACCCCATTATTAGGCGATTGATCGCCCATATTATAATACAGGGGCGATCGATCGCCTCTATATCAGGCGATCGATCGCCCTTTGACGACCAATCACAAGCCGATTGATCGCCCTATTACTAGCGATCAATCGGCAGGCTCTCTAGAATTTCCAGAGAGCCGCTTCACTTCTACCGATCGATCACCCCCTTCTGGCGATCGATCGGCAGGCTCTCTGGATCCTGAAATCCAGAGAGCTGCTCCTCTTTTCTTCTACTTCTTTCCTTCACTCTTCCTTCTTTCTTCTCATTCCCCAAACACTTTTCTTTCCACACATACACCCTAACGAACACAATAAACTAAACACTTCATCACATTTTCATTCAAAACATCCTACATTTTATACCTTTCTCCATTTCATAATTCACAAAACCTACCTAAAACTTAGCCGAAAACATAGTGAAAATTCATAAAAACAAACTGCATGGATCCGTTTAAAACTAAACAATTCCCCCTGTTTTAAAGAAACTCCAAGCAGTTCCATGAAATCCAAATAAAAGTCTTTACGAAACATTTTATAAAAACAATTACCAAAACGTCTATACATCAATCTATCAAAACGTAAGTCTATCAACTAACCAAATCCAAGCATCCTAATATGTTTCAACTATACAATTTTCCTACTTTTCTATCAATTAAAATCCCCAAAATATTTACCTACTTCCCCACGGGTCATAATGCGCACCGACTGCCCAGCACACTCCCACGGGCCATCATTCACCAACCGGTTCATACGTCAGGCAGAAGAACATCATTCTCACCTGTTTCAAAGCCACCTACACCATAGAAAACAGTCCGTGAGCTAAAGGCTCAGTAAATCTACATGAATGACAATGCATGGGTTGCATATGTAGTTCATAAAACCGTGACATTCTTTTATCCTTTTCGTTTACTTTTTTGTTTTTCTTTTCGTTTACCTTTTCGTTTTTCTTTTTCGTTTTCCTTTTCGTTTACCTTTTCGTTTACCTTTTTGCTTTCTTTTTCGTTTACCTTTTCGTTTTCCTTTTCGTTTACCTTTTCACTTTCCTTTTCGTTTTCCTTTTCGTCAACCTTTTCGTTTACCATTTCATTTTCTCTTTTCGTTTATCATGAAAACATGCATGAAAATACATTTTTGTACTTTTTCCAGAAACCATGATGCATGAATATGTACGATGCCGTAATTAAAACCAAAGCATAAACAAGCAACAACTTAAACATTCAACAACTTAACTAAAACTAACTACCCAACACATTCTACATCTCCAAGATCCTCAATCAACATTAAATCTTATGGTGTAGGCCAAATCGGCCAAAAGAGTCACAAAGACTTACCTGTCGTTTGTAGAAATTTAAGCTCCGTCCACGAGCGTTGTTCACCTAAGGCAATTCACAACAATTGTAATTAAAACTGTTAAACTTCTAAACTAACACAACCTTTAACTAAGGAAATCTCCAAAAACTCTAATTTAGCTCATTGAAGCATTTCGTAGAGCAATTCGTGCTCAACATTTCAAAATCTCCATTAATGGAGTTTTCCAAAACTCAAATACCCGATTTCTTAACTAAACCACAACCACACTCATAATCTCGTCCAATAATGCCCAATAATCGTAAATAAGGTTATATCCAACCTTTCCTAACACAAACCGGCTATTTCGCAAAACCCTAATCAAAACTCTAACTGTTTAACGACTTAGAAATCAAGAGCTAACGTCCAAAAACTATAGAATTGTACCTAGGGTTGCGAGAGGAGAGGAAAACGTGAAGAACCAGTCGTCGGAAACGAAAGAGTCGCCGTCGTGCGTGGATAGTCCGTCGGCGGAAATGAGAGAACGCAGAGGAAGAAAGGAAGAAGATTTCTCTCTGGAGAAATCATGAAATGCATGGGAGGGGGGGAATTTTGTTTTTATTTATAATTTTAACTTCTCAAATTACCATTTCGCCCTTTTTGCTTAACATTATTCCTATTTCGTTACTTAATCACTGATTCGTTTTCTCCAAATTTTTTTATTTCGTCAATAATTCCAATTTATTACTAGGGCTCTATTAAAACTGTCTATTCGCAAAACGGACCTAGTTTACTATTTTTACCAAAATATCCTTTATATTTCAAGAAACATAAAATCCTCGTAATTTACGTTACAACTCTAAAAATTCCCTTATTTTCCTAAAATCTTCCTCAATCATTAGTATTTTAATAAAGGTCTCTATTCGTAAAACGGACTTAATTTGACATATATAAGAAAATGCCATTAAATATTGGAATATTAGAATCCCGTAAAAACTGGGTGTTACAATTCTATTGGTTGAAAAAGACTCTTGACTTTTCAACCTTCTCTTTGACTTTTCAAAATTCTCTTTTCTACTTCTCATTTTAACCTTCTATTTTCACAATCTAATCCCTACAACTTCAATTACCACTTCCTACTACTAAAACGAATTAAAACAAATGAAAAGGCATAATGGATAATTACATGACAAATTTCGGTATTACACATCGAATCTCCATAAACCAAAATAATCCACTATTCTTATAGTTTTCACTCAAATCCTCACTTCCTAACTCTTATACTTAGTATAACTCTAGGATTAACATTAAGTCCCCACAACATATCCTACACTAGGGCTACGTACACTAGAGAAATTTTTTGGGTGTTACAGCATCACTCGAGGACGAGTAATGGTTCAAGTTTGGGGGTATTTGATAACTCTTAAATTAGAGTTATTTTATACTATTTTTAATTAATAGAACTTATATGATTTGAGTGAATGTAAGAAGAAATTAGTGAAATTTACTATAGGTGCTGCAGGATGCTGCAGCATATAGAGATTGGTTGAATTTAACGTATTTCATGCATATTCTCTAATAAAAGTAGATTTTTATCACTAATTTGAATTTTGTATTATCTTATTTGAATGCAGATTTATTAGCGGGAAAATACAAAAGGAAAGATTGGTGTTTTAAGAAAGAAGACAATTAAAAGGATGAAGATTATTAAGAGAGAGAAAATAAATCACCAAAGGAGACTATTTTTACCTAAAATAAAGGACAGGAATCAAAGAAGAGAAGGAAAATTTGGTTGAAGAATCAATTGGAATCAAAAGATAGAGAAAAAAGGCAAAACAAGTGGAACAATGAAATAAAGGAAAAGATCTGGAGAAAAAAAAAACACTACACATGCAGAGTAGAGGAGAGAAGACAATTTGGAGAAGAGAGGAGACTGGTTTGTTGCAGAGACGTCAACTACAAACCTTCTTCTCTTCCACTTTTTATTTTTTTCTATGAATATTATTATTTTTAGTTTTATTATCATGATTTTAGGTTAGACTTTTTTTATCTTGGTTAGGTGAAAAAGTACTCATTATATGTTTTTATTTTGATCCATGAATGTTATGTATTTTTCACCGAACAATTTCTCATGATTTTTATTACGTAATTTGAATTGTGTCGATAGGTAGATTTGATGTCACATGTTCCTATTGTATTGATAGGTAAATAGGAACTGTAAGATGAATGAGTAATTAAATAAATTAAATTTGTTGCAAAGTCGCTACATTAATTTATATGGTGTTAAGAGTATGAATACAAAGAAAGTTCAGATTAAGTTTTGTCTTTTCAAAGTCGAAAAGAAATTCTGAAACGAATTTAACTAGGCAATTCGATAGAACCCTAAGAATTATTAGTTATTGTTGTTCTGTGGAAAATGCTGTAGCATTCCCGTAGCATCAATAGTAAATTGCATGTAATGAGGAAATCAACCCTAACCAGGACTTTTACCATATTTACTTTCTTAATTCATTTCAAATTTAGTCTTTATTAATTTTGAGTAATTTTATTTTATCATTATTTGCTACTCATCTATTTTCAGTATTCTCAATTTTATTTTTATAGAATTTTATAGCAAAATTAATTTGATTAAGAATATCCTCGTGGGATCGACTTTTATTTACTCTATTACTTCGTTAGCGACACGTGCACTTGCGTTAGTGTGTATTAAATCACTAACACAATCCAAGCAGCTTATATTCTCATTTCCTATTTTTCCTCAAGAACTAATAATAATTGAAATATTGATTTCATTTTCAATTTAATTTATTCCACAATTAGTTTGGATTTTGGATACATTTTGTCATCGTGGGATCGATAATTTATATACTACTTGATTGCGATACGTATATTTGCGTACTGATACAATTTGCACAACAGTGAACCTCCTCAATATATACTTTCTTGGTGTCCAACACATTTCGTATCCAATGATACCTGATATCCATGTGTTTTGACTTCAAATGAAAGTTCGAATTTTTGCTCAAATGAATAGCACTTTGGTTGTCACAATAGAAGATACTTAACTTGTCGATGACCCAATTCTATTAGAAAATTTTGAATCCACAAATTTCTTAACAGGTTTTTGTAGCCACAATAAACTCAGCTTTAGTCGTAGACAATGCAATTGACTTTTTCCATTTAGATTTCCATGATACAGTTTCCCTTCAAATGTAATCATATACCCTGATGTTGATCTTTTGGAGTCAATATCTTTAGTCATGTTTGTATCAGTATAGCCTACTAATGAATACTTTTTACTTCCAAAACACAAACTGAATTCATAAATACCTCTAAGATACCTAAGAATCCACTTCTCTACATTCCAATGTTTTCTACCATAATTTGTTAGAAATTGGTTGACTACTCCAACAAAATGTGAAATATCAACTCTCATACAAACCATAACATGCATCAAGCTGCCAACTGCTGAGGCATATGGAATTATTTATACTTTTGCTTTTCAATCTTCGGTGGAAGGACTTTGTCCAGAAGTAAGTTGAAATGTTTAACAAGTAGAGTACTGATCGCCTTCGCCTTATCCATATAGAATCAGTTGAAAAATTTCTCGCTATATTTCTCCTACGATAGCCATAATTTTTCTTTCTTTCCTATCGCGAGTAATACTCATCCCAAGTATCTATTTTGCTAGTCCTAAGTCTTTCATGAAAAAAGACTTGTTAAATTCTTTCTTCAACTTAACAATCTTTTCTTTATCTAGACCTACAATTAAGTATGTCAACGACATAAAGTAGGAGAATTATAAATGTACCGTTTGTAAATCTTTTCACAAACACATAATGGTTTGAGGAAGTTTTCATGTATCATTGATTGCCCATAAAAGAATCAAACTTCTGTACCATTATCTTAGGGTTTGCTTTAATCCATACAAGCTCTTTTTAAATCTACATACCAGATGTTCATTTCCTTTGACAACAAACCCTTATGGTTGTTTCATGTAGATCTCTTTTATAGTTCACCATGCAAGAAGGAGGTCTTCACATCGAGTTGCTCGATCTCCAAATTGAGAATTGAGGCTAATCCAAGTACCACTTGTATGGATGATATTTTTACGACATGTGAAAACATTTCCTCAAAGTCAGCCCCATTCTTTTAACTAAAGCCTTCCACGACCAGTCATGTTTTATACCTTAGTTGTGATTTTTCATCTTACGCTTTGAGTTTGTATACCCATTTGTTCTTGTGTGTCTTTCTCTCATTCGGAAGCTGAACCAACTCATAACTATGATTCTCAGCAATGATCTCATCTTATCTTGCATCGTATCCAACCAGTTCTTCTTTTGTTGATGCTCCATAGCTTTCTCATAGCACTGAGACTCATCACCATCAATGATCATTACAAACTCATTTACATAGTATCTTCTTGATGGTTGACGATCTCTTGTTGAGCTTTTTAACTTTGGTTCTGCAACTGATTCAGGAGAAATCTTTATTTCTCTGTCAATATCATCAGTTGGTAGATCACTTGATTCTCTAGCATCTCCTCTGTTAAAAGTTTATTCACTCGATCAACTCTTACTAGATGGTCATCGTTGGTCTTCATATCTTTCTTCTTGTCTTCAATGGTCTGATCTTCAAAGAAGACAATATTTTGGCTTTTGAAAATCTTCTAGTCAACTGGATCCCAAAGTTTATATCTGAATGTGTCACTTCTATATCTGAGGAATATGCCTTCTTTAGCTTTATTGTCTAGCTTGGACCTCTCATCTTTGAGAATATGGACGAATACACTGCATCCAAACACTTTTAGATACTTATAAGAGACGTCTTTTCCTATCCATAGTTTGTTTGACATTTTTCCACTCACAGGTGCTAATAGAGACAAGTTGATGACATTTATTACAGTCTTCATTGCTTTTCTCCATAATATTTTGGGAAGTTTTGAATGTGATAACATGCACCTTATCTTCTCCACGATCGTTGTGTTCATTCTTTTACGCAATGTCATTTTGTTGAGGAGTCTTTAGAACAGATCATTCGTGTCTGATCTCGTGCATCTTACAGTATTTATCCAAGGATCCCATATATTTTCCCCCATGGTCTGTTCGAATGCATTTAACTTGTTTCTAGTTTTTCGCTCTATGAAGGCATGAAACTATTTAAAAATGTTAAAAAAAACTCATCTTTGGTCTTGAGTGCATATGCCCAAAATTTCCTTGAGTGATCTAACCATGTATTGGGCACCTCCTAATGTTTTCGTTGACATGGGACTGTAGACATCTAAATAGATGACTTCTAACACATCTAGTTTCTTTGATGTTGAATTCTTCTGAAATGAAACTCTATGTTGTTGTCCCGTCAAACAATGAATACAACTTGACAGAGCCTCATCTCTGAGATGTGGTAGAAAGTCTCTTTTGCCAAGCATTTGAAGTCCATTCTCGCACATGTAGCCAAGTCGCTTGTGTCATAACTCAATGAATGAATTATATTTGTGTAGCATTTACTGATTCATCTTTGACAGTCACTTGTGTAACACCCGAAAAATTTTACCGAATAATTTAGCTATGTACATGAGATTCACCCAAAATTTTAGGAATAGCCAAATTAAAGTAAAAGGAATTGAGAAGACAAAAGGTTGAGGATTTAAAGGATAGAACAATTAAGGAGAAAGTTAAAATGTATAAGATTATAAAATGAGAATTTGATTAAAAATCTCAAAGCTTCTGCAAGAAGCTTCCACAAATCCTCTAACTAAACATCCCCCTTATCTTTCCCCTCATTTTCTCCTTCTTCCCCGACGTAATAGCTCCCTCTCCCTCATTTTCTTTCTTCCTCTCCGTAGGAACAGCAACTCACCAGCTTCCTCCCAAGATTTCCCTCCTTTTCGCCAGGCTCTCCCTCCTCTCTATCAAGCTTTGGGTTTTGAAGAGAAACCACAACTTCCTCTCCTCTCCTCCAAGTCTCCCTTAGGGTTCTCAAGGCATCAAGGTAAGAGAAGTTCCTTTTAGGTTTTGGGTTTTGTTTATGAAATTTATGATTTAGGAGTTGGTTTTGTTGGTGGATGTTTAAACCCCGGGCTTGGATGTACGAAAATTTGAGTTCTCCTTACTTTCTTGGATTGCTGGATGCTTAATTATAAGGAAATGTTATTCAAGTGAGTAGGAAATTAATTTGAAGAGAATGTGAATTGATATAGGTGAAGTGGAAATTGAATTGTGAAAAAAGAAAACTGGAATTCTAGACAGGTTTGGTATTTGTTTTTTTTGCCTAATCTATTGATTTCCATTTGATAAACTTTTTTGGTATGTCCAAATAGACTCTTTAAGTGAACGTTTGGCTTAGGAATTATTGGATTTGGATAAGTATACAATTAGTTATGGATTTTCAAAGTTTAAGCAAAAATCTGAATCGAGTTTACAGGGCAGTTTTGGTTTTTGATTTTCTGCCGGTTATGGTGTTTGATTTTTGATAAATGGATTTTACCATGTTACAATAGACTCTTTAAGTGAACTTTTGGCTTTGGAATTATTGGATTTGGATAAGTATACAATTAGTTATAAATTTTTGAAGTTGGTACAAATTATAGGTCAAAAACTGGGCAGTTTTGGGTTTGGGGTTTTTCGCCTGATCTACTGGTTTCCAATTGATACATGGCTTGTACCATGTTAAAGTAGACACTTTAATGAATCTATTGGATTTGGAATTGATATATTTGGATACGTATAGCATAAGTTATGGAATTTTGAAGTTATATCAAATGTTGATCAATTTCGGGTTTTGAAATCAAGTGTTGATTGAATTGGGTTGCATGTTATTTGAACTATCATATTTTTTATATTCAAGTGAATTTATGAGTGCATAATCTTCTTATTTTGAAAATCTTTGAATTTGGAATCATTCAAATCAGATGAGTTCAAAAGGTTATAAATATAATCAAAGTTGTTGTTATGAATGGTAATATTAATGATGGAGTTAATATTCCATAGGTTTTTCAAGTCACCAAGAAGGTTGATCAATTGCCCTTAATTTGTGCTAAGGACCCCAGGTAAGTGATGTTGTATGTGTTTGGCCTATTGGCCTACATCATAAGGCGCTAGGAAGTTAATGTTATTGATGGCTTAATTATAGATGTTGTTGTAGTCCATAAATATGTTATGTTGTTGATGATTGTTGATATAGTCTTGAGGATATGCTACGTTATAGATTTAGGTGATTGTTATTTTAATGTTATGATGTTGAGTGATATTGAGGATGTGAAATGCAGTAATAGATTGAAAAGTTTGTTATTGAGGATATGAATGTTGAGATGCTCATGATTATACGAATTACACATGTTTCACGCATTCATGCATCATGTTTTAAAAAAAGAACGAAAATGATTTTCATGCATACATTTTCAATGAAGAAAGAAATAAATAATGAAATGAAACGAATGTATGCTTTGGCGGGTTTGATGGCCCCAGAGTAGACCTAATGGGTTTGATGACTTTAAGGTAGTTCTGGTGGGTTTGATGGCCCAAAAGTAAACCTGATGGGTTTGATGACCCTAAGGTAGTCCTGGTGGGTTTGATAACTCTAGTATAGTTTTGGCAGGTTTGATGGCCCCAAAATAGACCTGATGGGTTTGATGACCCTAAGGTAGTCTTGATGGATTTGATGGCCCTAATGTAATCGAGGTGTCGTGTCCCAATGTTAATAAAAAAGAAAAGATTGAAACGTAATTGCATGAGCATTTATTATACATTACTTGCTGAGCTTTAGGCTCATTAGATGAACCTCGTGATGTTGGTGACAAAAGTACAGGTGAGGATTTTACGCATTGTTAGGATCGAGAAGGCAGTTGACGAAGCATGTCCATGGAGGTGACTTGGGGTTGTTCGGCAATTTTGACCTGTGGGCTAGTATGTGTATGTTTTGTCCCAAGTGTAAGTCACGTGCAAAATGAACTTATGGATTTGAATGTTTTGGTAAACCATGTTTTAATGTATGGAAATGTTTTGGCATGAAAACATGTTTGATGTAAAAAAATGTCTTTTACAAAAAGGGATAGATTTGAAATGAATATGGTACGTTTTGACAATTGAATTGTGGAAATATTTTGGATATGAAAATGAGTTGTTTAAAGTAGAAATGATATGTTTTGAGAAATGAAGTGGTTGGATTTAACGTTTTGACTTTGGTTTTTAAACGACGAGCTCCTATGCAAGATTTAAGTCTTCTGCTACGCGTTTCAAAATGATTTAAGTTATTTTAAAAATTTCTTTTTCTTTGAGCTCTTTCAAAGTTTTTAAAAAAATAAAGCAAGTTAAGTTTTAAGGACGACCGAATTACGGGTCGTCACAGTTTTAAACGCTTCAGACTTTAAGAGTTTATATGAAGGTTTTAGTTTAGAGTTTTCTTTAAAAGTTTTAAAGTCGTTTTAAGATTAAATAAAGTTGAAAAAAAAATGACATGAAAATTTAAAGGAAAAAGTACGGGACGTTACAACTTGAGTCAGATAGCTAAACTCTTTTATTTCTTTCACTATGACTAGCGAGCTTTTGCTGAGCTCTCCTTTTTGGTCAACAAATTTGCTCTTGTAACCGGCATCATCAAGAGCACCGACTGATACTAGATTTAGTTTCATATATGGAACATATTTAACGTCTTTAAGCACCAACTCACAACGTGTGTAAGTATGGATACTCGGTTTGGGTTTGACTTTTACTCAGTTTTGGGTCCATTTTTTGGATCCTTGTTCCCTACGCCAAATTTTATATCAATTTGCTTTGAATTTGGATTCAGTTATTCTATTGATTTTTCTAGAAGATTGGGGTTGATTTATTGATCGAAAATATATGAATTTTAGTTTTTTTTTGTTCAGATATTTTATGTGTGATTTGTTAGGCAGATTTGTTTTGTTTTTGGGAGGTGATCTTGTTATCGTTTGTAATATCGATATTTTTAGCATAAAAATTCTAGGATCGATTATTTTTTTGAAGCTGTATTTTTGTTCAATAAGTTCGCTAAGTATGATATCTCGTTATTGGATCGAAACATGATATTTTTGTTATGACAGGTGAAGATGTGAGTTGTGCTTGCACAAATAGATTTAGATGACAAATTTATGATGTCTTTTTTATCAAAGAAGAATATGAAAAAGATTTTTGTTAGATCTGAGTCTCAAGGAGAGAAACTTGTAGTTATGGATAGAACACAAGGGAAGAACAACAATGGTAACAATAATGTTCAAGGTTTGAAAGGCAAATCAAAGTCAAGAAACCACGATAGTACCTTCTACTTTTGTCAGAAAAATAGACACATTAAATCTGAATGTCGCAAATTATAGAATAAAATGAAGAGAACTATTGATCGAAAGGGAAAACAACAAAGAAGCCTAGTGAAGCTAATGTTGTAGAGGAAGAAAACCTTTTTGATCTAGTTGAACTAGTTATAAGTTGCTTATGTTGCAAGTGTGTGCGAGGTTGTTTTTTCCAGTGGGGAGTGGGGAGTCTTATACATATTCAGATTCAGTTGCTTATGGCGATTATCGTAAAATAATGATTCCCTGGTGGAGATATTCTCGAGTGTGTCGATGAAGTTTAACTGTTACTTGATATAAGTTGTTGAGTTGGCTGTTCGTGGAATAGAAGATTATTTTCTTTCTATAGTTTTGGAAAATATATTTATGGATTGAAATTTGTGTAAAGGTAAAAATTGTTAGACCAAGGTGTGAACTGAATACTAGTTTTGCCAGGCGACTTGGAACTACGTTGTGACTATGAGTTTAAAACTATAGATTAATGTTATAAATACATGTATGAATCACAACACTTATTTTACCTTGATTTTAAATTAGTTGCACAAGTTCCACATTTCTAGTTTATATTTAAACAATTTTTTGGCTCGTCATATTTTTGTCACATATTAAAATTATTTAATATATTAAAATATAGTTTTGAAGTTCTAATATGAAAATTGCCCAATACGATGGTTACATCGTACTTCATCCAATAAAAAATAACAATAACAAGAAGTGAGAGAGAGATATGACATGAGAGGGAGGTGAATATTTAATCTTATAGTTTTTTGAGAATAATTATATATACAGTTAATTATATAGTTATTATTCACATCCAAAACTTTAATTTAAAATTGTAAAAAGGGTGGAATTGAGTGATGATTAAAGAAACTTACAGGTGTACTTCCCATAAGAATTATTAATAATACTTGGTCTCTACACAAGAATTAAGATGATAAACTAAGAAAGAGAGAGAAGCAAATAGAAAGTAGGACCAGAAGAAGTCAAATCAGAAGAGATTAAGAGACGAGAGGGTACGGCGATGCAAGCTTTGCTCTTAAATCTTTTCTCAAAATCTTGCCTGCCGGAGACTTCGGAATTGCACTCACAAAGTATACGCTGTGTAGTTTCTTGTAGAACACCACCTAAAAACAATATATATATAATATTAATTATTTCTTTTTTTTTTAAATAATATTTCTAATAAATATATTATACCTGTTTGGCAATAAATTCTTTGACATCTTCTTCAGTGAGATCCAACCCATTTGAACGAACAACAAATGCAACAGGAACTTCTCCAGCAACTACATCTTTTTGCCTGCATTTTTATATTTATTTATTTATTTTATTATCTTTATTTAAAAATGAACAAAAAATAAAATTAAAAACTCACGGCACGACTGCTGCATCTGCGATTGACGGATGGCTCACAAGAAGAGACTCGAGCTCAGCCGGTGGCACCTAAAATTTTCCATAAATTGGAATAACCTCAAATTAATCTTAAAATTATTAAATAATTTCTAATATGTAATATTTTCTTGTTTTGGACAATCAATAATAATATGTTACCTATTATTACCAAAATCGTGCTTAGTACCATACGTTACTATAAAGCTAATATAGTAGATAATTATTTGTTTTTTTCAAACATAGTAGAATATTAATAATTTCAAAATGAAATTGAAGGTTGATACGTAGGAAATACAGTAAACTACCTGGAATCCTTTGAATTTAATGAGCTCTTTCACTCTATCTACAATGAAAACTTCGTCATCGTCGTCGACGTAGCCAATGTCACCGGTGTGAAGCCATCCGTCCACATCAATGGTGTTTGTTGTGGCCTGGTCGTCGTTTAAATACCCTGTTTTTAACATTTAAATACCCTGTTTTTAACATATGTTAATAAAATTTAATAGAATTTATCACGTGAAGAAATTAGAAAATGTTTGACTCCTTTAATAAATCAATATAGTATATAGTTTTATATCAAAAATTTATTGTAATTCCCGAGGTTGCATAAAAAGCAACTCACCGTAATAATCATGAATCACAATTCACTAAGAAAATAAAAAAATGCTCGAACAATCGATTTTTTTATTTTTTAGAATTAAATAAATAAATATAAGAACCTTTCATGATTTGGGCGCCGCGAATGCAGATCTCTCCGGGCTGGTTGTAGCCAAGGGACGCTCCGGTGTTAGGGTCGATGACTTTCAGCTCTGCATTTCTGACCACTGACCCACACGACCCAGACTTGGTCGGAAATGGCTGACGTGCAAACCCCAAGCACATTGTCAGGCCCGGCCCGGCTTCAGTCATCCCATACCCCTGGTATTTCACAATTACTCTTATCAAACTTGGATCAAATCTTCTAGTATTACCACCCCATTGTAAATAAAAATCAACATTTAATTACCCAACCAAAAAGAATGTTTCATTATATTTGGGTGATTAATGTTACATCTTCTCGTTTAAGTACCTTTTTTGTGTGACATATGAACATGGATATGTGTTAGTACATTACTTGAGAAATTATTCTCACCAACTAAATCATAAATTGCCCTGTCACATCTTTATATTATTGAAAACTGTTACTTTTTATCTACTCTGGACTAGACACTTAACACACTGTCAGTGGACATAATAAATACTCTCTAATTTTACTGTTTTAAGTTTCACTTCTCAAATTTCAAATTTAATTTACAATTTTTAACAAAATAAAATGGATTAATATTCACTACAATCTATGTAATATAATGGTTACCTGTCCGAGAGTGGCTTGGGGCAGTCGGCTCTTGAGGGCCTCCTCCAGCTCCTTCCCCAGCGGAGCCGCCCCCGACAACACAACCCGAATGGAGCTGAGGTCGAATTCGGCCACCTTAGGGTTTTTGGCGAGAGCCAATACGAGCGGCGGCACCACCGGCAGCCACCGACACCTTGTGCCGGACGATTAATTCCAAAAATGCCCCTATCTCAAACTTTTGCATGAGCAAAACCGGCTGCTCCTGCTCTCAAGGAGCATAAGAGGACGCTATTGAGAGAGTATATGTGAAATAGTGGGAGGACGCATAAAACGACGTCGTCTGGAGTTAGATAGAGATTTGGATTCTCTCCGTCTACTTGCTGAGCGACGCTTGTTATTAAGCTTTTGTGGGTGAGAATTACTCCCTTCGGTAGCCCGGTGGTGCCGGAGGAAAACGGCAGCGCCACTGGGTCGTTTGCGTCGATGGAAGTGGCTGGAAGACCGGCCTCGTTAGCCTCCAAAATTGCTGAGAAGTGTAGGCATTTCTCCGGCGGGTTGTCAATGGTGATTACTGTGAAATCCTCGCCGAGTTTGGGGTCGTTTTCCGTTGGCTCTCGGAGTTTTTCAACGTATTGTGCCTGCGTTACGATCAGTTTTGCTCCAGAGGATTTTATTTGCTTGAAAACTTCTGCGCCCGTGTAGAACGGGTTGGCCGTGGTGGTGACGGCGCCGATCATGGCCGCGCCGATGAAAGTGAAAATGAATTCAGCGGAATTTTGGAGGAGAATCATTATGACGTCGTTCTTTTTAATTCCGAGACGGGTCAATCCGGCTCCAACTCTTTTGGAAATGAGGTGGGTTTCAACGAAAGTGTAGGTTTTTCCGGTGGATCCGACTATCAGACATGGCCGTTCGGAGAACTCGGAGAGGCGCTCGAAGCAGTAGTTGGGAAGAGGGAGGTGGTTGGGGATGGGAATATCCGGCAATTTCGATTTGAAGATGACGGTAGTTTCGGAATCCACCTTTCTAAGAATGTTAGGTGACGGTGGTTTAACCGCCGTCAGAGAAATCTCCGGCTGCTGTGCTTCAATGGAGGACGCAACAGAAATCATCGCTATACTCAGGAAAAAATAGAGTTTGAACAGAAAACTCACCCTCTTAGGAAATTAAAGGTTCCTAGAGAGAGAAAGAAAAACAGGGTAGAGAGAGAGGAGTTGCAGGAAGTGAGGAAGACCATCAACTAATAAATACACGAAACTGAAAGAAAGATGAAGACACAACTCCTACAGCAATTTATTTTCTTTTAATATTCTAATATTATTAATTAATTAATTAATTATATCATACAATTAATCATTTAATTAGAGAAAACACTTATTATCGAAAAAACAAGCTCTTAATCTTGGCCGTAGCATTACAAGTCAAGGGTGCAGATCAAGTTTTGATCCAATAAATTTAAGAAAATGATAAGTTAATCATAAAAAACGAGAGGAAAATAGGAGTTTGGTCGTAGGGATCAAGAGAAGGGGTAGGTAGGGCAAATGGGTGGGTGATTGTAGAGAGAGAAAGAAGGTAGAGAGAGAGGGGAGGAGGGGTAGATTTGGTAGATAGAGGGGGAAAAAGCATGCTGTCTTCCGCTCTTTCACAAACCAAACCAAGCTTTCTTCTCCCCCTCTTGGATCTCTTACCTACCAAAACCTTTCTGTTTTATTTATTTATTTATTTATTTTCATTCATTTTCAGCCCAAATCCAACACTAATAAATCCAAAAAAACGTCATACTTGTGCATTTAACGATGTCTTTCTATTCATGTTTTTTTTTTTTTTTTTTGTTGTTGACATTTTTCCTTGCTCAAAATTAATCTTTTTGATAGAGTACTTACAAAGCACACAAAATTTAAAGCCTTTTTAGGTAGAGTCATAAAATATTGAACTTGTGCCTCACTTTTATTTTCCTAATAATGCTATATTTATTCTCTAAATATATTTACTGACATATCAAATAATGATTGGTGCAATTAAAGTATAATTAATATAATAAATTATAAATAATTAATTTATTGCATTAATTATATCAATTATTGTTTGACAAATCATCAAACAATGTTTAGAAATAGAATAGGATGTTCCTTTTCATCCTTAAAACATTATGTACTAATGATCATTTTATGAAACAAAATAAAAGTTATTAAATACAAATTATGTTATTTAGCTTAGAGTATATGAGATCATATTAGTCCGACCTTAGGGTAGATACATGGATGTAAATTCTCATTTTGTAATGAGCAAAATAAAAAGAATAATATTATATTTACTCTCTTTTTCTACTCTCTTAAGATGCTCTTTGATGTGTCGTAAAATTATTGGTGCAATTAATATAATAAATTAACTATTTAAAAATAATTATAACATTAATTGCACTTTAATTGTAAAATCATTATTTGACATGTCAGTAAATATTTTAAGATAGAATAGGAGAGTAAATATAGTATTACTCAAATAAAAATTGTCATATAAACTATTTAAAGGGTTATTAATCTCTTTTCATAAACAATTTAAGTTCTCATTTTGACTTCCATCATAAAATAGAGAAGAGTGACATGAGATATTTAATCACAAGAAAAAACTCATTGAAATGGAAGATCACCTACTCGAAGATTGTTTCACTATTTTTTACGATGAATTCAGCTATATCATTTTTTTTCTTATAGCTGAACAAAAATAACGATTTAGGGATTAGAAAAACAAAGAATTACATATTGTAGAGAATTAACGAATCAACTAGTTATGACTTATTTTACGTTTTTCTCAACCAAACCATAACAAGGGAAGAAATAAAATTGCAATATGAAAGATGATGGTTTCTTAAATGGAAGTTTAGGATAAATAAAAGGTGGATATGCTTAGTGTCACGCACTAGCGTTTAATATTGTGTAGCGCTACAATTTATAGCTCACTGTGGCTAGTCTGTTTAGATCAACATGCTTATTTGCATGGGAAAACAACAATGCTAACAAGCAACAAGATATGTTACCTATAATAGCCTCCCTTGCAACCCGCTCACATTGATGTTGAGACCTTGCATGCACTTCTCAAATAACCAACGAACAAGAGGGCGCTATTGCCCACCCTACATTGGTTGAGATGTTAATGGAACCTAACATGTATCGCGAGCAAGTGCGATCTGACCATTGGATCCTCAATGGCAAAAATCACTCCTCTAGATGTGGCGTCAACTTCTCAAATATCGCTCTTGACCTCGGGTTGACCATGTGAGAATGATTGAGTCTATAACAGTCCCACATTTGAGCCTCTACGGCTAAAGAGGTGTGCAATATCGATATTAGATTGATAATCGATATTGTCCATGGAGCTCCTACTCTATGGTGACACTAAAACCCTCTCTTGGCTCACTAGTGCCTACAGATTGTAACATGTGCACACACCATGAGTTAACTTGCATGGTTCGAGGCCCTAAGGTGGCAGAGAGTTGACAAAATACCTCCCCATGAACAAAAATGATGTACTTCAAGGACCCTTTACAAGATCACGAGCAAAGAGACTTAACAATTTGTTCACTCAATGCGTGGGCATAACCTTCCTTGATGATTTGGAGGTCGAACCAAGTGCAATGGACATGTAGATTCTGAAACATCTACTACAATGGATCGTCAAGGAAGAAATCGAGTTGATTAGAGTCCAAGAAGCCACATGAAGTGATGGCACATCTACACTCTTCATCAAGACCTAATATATCTATTTTCATGCATGTTTAATTAATTGCATGCATGATTATCGCACACATTTATTAACTGGGGCTGGTTTGTGTAGACCAATTTTTTCTTAGGTTTAATTTTGTTTATTTTAGAAACCCTGATTACGAAGGGTGTTTATATTCCATTGTTGCTACCTTAGGAAGACAGGTTTGCCATTGAGATAGTAGAAAATCAAACTTTTGTTCAATTCTTGGAGTTCATCTCCGTTTGCATTACAATTTCTTGGTGGTTTTATCCGAATTTTGTTTTATGTTCAAAGATTTATAGTTCTTGATTTGAGTTTCGTGAATTTCTTCATTACCATCTGTTGACTTAAATGAGGTTTAAGTCTAACTAAGTTTTTGATGATGTATTTGAATGTTAAATAAGTAATTTGATTATGTTTATTAAATGAGAATAATGAAATATGCATGTGTATTAATCTGTTGAAAATACCCTTGAAGGGTATTTTAATTATCTAATGAATGTGGTTAAGTATACAGGGCTGCATAGTTTTTAACATGGCTGAAAAATCGATAAACAAAGAGTACATCCACCGGTGAAGTTTCGAAGAAGAACTCCACCGCTCGCTAGACGACAAAAGTGGATGACTTCGAAGAAGAACTCCACCGCTCGCTAGACGACAAAGGCGGATGACTTCAAAGAAGAACTCCACCGCTCGCTAGACGACAAAGGCAGATGACTTCAAAGAAGAACTCCACCGCTCGCTAGACGACAAAGGCGGATGACTTCAAAGAACACTCCTCCGCTCACTAAACGACAAAGGCGGATGACTTCAAGAAGAACTCCTCCGCTCACTAAAAGGCGGAAAAGGCGGAATAACGTCTAAGAAGACAATCTTCTGATAGCATTCAGCGAGTCAAGTTTTTGAAGACTGAACTCCACCGCTCGCTAGACGACAAAGGCGGATGACTTCAAGAAGAACTCCACCGCTCGCTAGACGACAAAGGCGGATGACTTCAAAGAAGAACTCCACCGCTCGCTAGACGACAAAGGCGGATGACTTCAAAGAAGAACTCCACCGCTCGCTAGACGACAAAGGCGGATGACTTCAAGAAGAACTCCACCGCTCGCTAGACGACAAAGGCGGATGACTTCAAAGAAGAACTCCACCGCTCGCTAGACGACAAAGGCGGATGACTTCAAAGAAGAACTCCACCGCTCGCTAGACGACAAAGGCGGATGACTTCAAAGAAGAACTCCACCGCTCGCTAGACGACAAAGGCGGATGACTTCAAAGAAGAACTCCACCGCTCGCTAGACGACAAAGGCGGATGACTTCAAAGAAGAACTCCACCGCTCGCTAGACGACAAAGGCGGATGACTTCAAAGAAGAACTCCACCGCTCGCTAGACGACAAAGGCGGATGACTTCAAAGAAGAACTCCACCGCTCGCTAGACGACAAAGGCGGATGACTTCAAAGAAGAACTCCACCGCTCGCTAGACGACAAAGGCGGATGACTTCAAAGAAGAACTCCACCGCTCGCTAGACGACAAAGGCGGATGACTTCAAAGAAGAACTCCACCGCTCGCTAGACGACAAAGGCGGATGACTTCAAAGAAGAACTCCACCGCTCGCTAGACGACAAAGGCGGATGACTTCAAAGAAGAACTCCACCGCTCGCTAGACGACAAAGGCGGATGACTTCAAAGAAGAACTCCACCGCTCGCTAGACGACAAAGGCGGATGACTTCAAAGAAGAACTCCACCGCTCGCTAGACGACAAAGGCGGATGACTTCAAAGAAGAACTCCACCGCTCGCTAGACGACAAAGGCGGATGACTTCAAAGAAGAACTCCACCGCTCGCTAGACGACAAAGGCGGATGACTTCAAAGAAGAACTCCACCGCTCGCTAGACGACAAAGGCGGATGACTTCAAAGAAGAACTCCACCGCTCGCTAGACGACAAAGGCGGATGACTTCAAAGAAGAACTCCACCGCTCGCTAGACGACAAAGGCGGATGACTTCAAAGAAGAACTCCACCGCTCGCTAGACGACAAAGGCGGATGACTTCAAAGAAGAACTCCACCGCTCGCTAGACGACAAAGGCGGATGACTTCAAAGAAGAACTCCACCGCTCGCTAGACGACAAAGGCGGATGACTTCAAAGAAGAACTCCACCGCTCGCTAGACGACAAAGGCGGATGACTTCAAAGAAGAACTCCACCGCTCGCTAGACGACAAAGGCGGATGACTTCAAAGAAGAACTCCACCGCTCGCTAGACGACAAAGGCGGATGACTTCAAAGAAGAACTCCACCGCTCGCTAGACGACAAAGGCGGATGACTTCAAAGAAGAACTCCACCGCTCGCTAGACGACAAAGGCGGATGACTTCAAAGAAGAACTCCACCGCTCGCTAGACGACAAAGGCTATAAAGCAACATTGATCTTCCGCCAGAATTCAAAATAACCGCGAAGCTACAGTGACGCGTTTTTAGCCTTAATTCCAGAGCATTAATGACGTCGGGTGATTTGCAACTACAGACGGCAACGGCTACCTGAAATTGTACGGTTGCTGCTCCAACGGTAACAAAATTTCCATTATTGGATAAGGAGCATTGAAGTCAAGAGCTGTAAAGCATACAAAGTATTTAAGCCAAGGTTAGAGCACGAAGGAACAACTTTTGCAAAATTAGCTTTGAGCCCTAACGTGCGATTCATCATACTCTGTATTTTTCATCTACATCTCCGATTCCCAAACTTGAGAATTTGTTTTCAGAGTTTGTAGTTGTTGTGTTCATTCACTCAAATCTGTAAACCTGTAAATCTGTAAACATGAAGGTAGTGGATTGACGCCGGTGAAGTTCAATCCAGAATTGTAAGGCTATAGATCGACGCCGGTGAAGCTCGATCTGGAATTCTCGTTGAGGAGAGGTTAAGAATCTTCAAGGGGGGAAAACCTTGAAGCGTGGACGTAGGCAGGTTTTGGCCGAACCACGTAAAAATCACGGTGTCAAATTTCTCTCTCTTTCACTCTATTTTACTTGTTTGTTTATAATTAGCCTAAAAGTTTAATACAAGAGAGAAATTGGTTAGACTCAAAATTAATATTAAAAAAAAAGAGTCTAATTCACCCCCCTCTTAGACAATTACGTTCTTACAATTGGTATCAGAGCTAGGTTAAACATTGTCTAAGTTGTGTTTAAATACTCTGTGATTTTTATATTTACAATGGCATTCACACACATAGAAGGTCAAGCTGTTAATAGACCTTCCTTCTTTGATGGTAGTGATTATATCTACTGGAAGACTAGAATGAAAATATTCGTTCAAGCCATGGATTATGAGATTTGGGGCATAATCGAAAACGGCCCTTTCAAGGCCATGAAAACTGTTGATGGGAAAAGTATCCCTAAGGACTCTACTGAATTATCTGAGTCCGATAAGAGAAATCTGAGCCTTAATGTCAAGGCAATAAACACTGTACTGTGCTCTAAATATAGATGAATTTAATAGAGTACAAGGCTGTGAGAGTGCTCAAGAAATTTGGCACTTATTAGAGATCACACACGAAGGCACAAACCAGGTTAAAGAGAGTAAATTGAGCATGTTAGTTCATGAATATGAACTGTTTTCTATGGAAAAAGGAGAAACCATTAGTTCTATGTTTACTTGATTTACTAACATCACTAATGGTCTTAAAGTTCTTGGTAAGATTTACTCAGGTGAAGAACAGGTAAGAAAAATTCTGAGATGCCTACCGAGAGCATGGCAACCAAAGGTGACAGCCATACAAGGCTCTCAAACTTGAAGAGCTCATTGGTTCTCTCATGACACACGAGATAACCATGAGAGCCAATAAGAAGGAAGATCTCAAGGAGAAAGAGATCAACAAGAAAAAGGACATTGCCCTGAAAGCTTCCTCCAGTAAACAAGAAGTATCTGAGGAAGAAGAAGAAGAAGATGATAAGGATATTGCCCTCATTACAAGGAGGTTCAGCAAATTCCTCCAAAGAAAAAGAATGCAAGGAAGGAGATTTCCAAGGGTTGAGAAATCTCAAAAGGAAAAGGAAATCACATGCTTCAGGTGTGGAAAGTCGGGTCACATGAAGGCCGACTGTCCACAAGCTAAGAATCCCAAGAAGTTCAAGAAAAGAGCCATGAAAGCCACTTGGGATGACAGTGAAAGTGATACATCCTCAGAAGATGAGGAAGTAGCCAACCTCTGCTTCATGGCACATGAAAATGAGGTTAGTGTTTCCTCTAGTGATAGTGAAACTGAGGATGGAGAATTAATTGATGCTTTTAATGATTTAGTTAAACAGTTTGGCATGCTAAAAACTAAATACAATCTGTTGAAAAAGGATAATGCAGGATTAGTAGAAAAACATGCAAAAGAAGTTGACTTGCATGCTGAGGAGTGTAATATGCAGAAAAAAGAAATAACTGAACTTAAAAGCAGAAATGAGGATTTAAATAATATTATTTTGAAATTTACTAATGGCAACAAGTTATATAAGATGTTATTAGGTAAACAGAGAGTAAATTTGGACAGGGCAGGAATAGGTTATGATAAATCTAGTAAAAAGAAAGTTTACAAGAATTACTTTGTGAGATCCACTACCTGCCATGTTTGTAATGAAGTAGGACATAAATCCTTTGTATGTCCTTTAAAAACAAACAATTTCAAAACTGGTAGTAAGCTTCAATGGGTTCCTAAGGGGACCAAACCTAACACTAGGACCCAAAAGATTTGGGTACCAAAGAAGACAACTTGATCTTCTGTTTTGCAGGTTGAGTGCTCTCCTGGAAAGAACCAGTGGTACCTCGACAGTGGATGCTCGAGGCATATGACGGGAGACTCAACCAAATTTGCTTCTGTCAACAAAAAGAAAGGTAATGTCACTTTTGGTGGAAACCAAAAGGGAAGAATCGTTGGCATTGGCAATATAGGTAACAACTCTAACCCCATTATAGAAAATGTGCTGTTAGTAGAGGGCTTAAAGTATAACTTGCTTAGTATTAGTCAGCTGTGTGATAAAGGTTATAAGGTAACATTTAAATCAAATGCATGTGTGATCAAAGACATTTCAAATAACAATGTTTTGTTCAAAGGATATAGAAAATAAAATGTCTATATTATTGATCTGAATAATTTTGAGCATGTTGATGAAAAATGTTTTGCTGTGAATTCCTCTATTGATTGCTGGACTTGGCATAGGAGATTAGGACACGTAGGGTTGGATACCTTAGCTAAGATTACTAAGGATAATTTAGTTAGAGGGATCCCTAAGATATCTTTTGAAAAGGATAAGGTCTGTGAGGCTTGTCAAATGGGCAAGCAGATCAAATCTTCTTTTACATCAAAGAATGCAGTCTCTACTTCTAAGCCTCTCCAACTCCTTCACATGGACCTTTTCGGTCCTTCTAATATAGCCAGCTTAGGAGGAAAATTCTATACTTATGTCATTGTTGATGACTTCTCTAGATTCACTTGGGTATTCTTTCTGAAGTCAAAGGATGACACCTTTGATACATTTTCTAGCTTTAGGAAAAGAGTTCAAAATGAAAAGGAGCTCACCATTATTACTATTCGTAGTGATCATGGTGGAGAGTTTGAAAATGAAAGATTTGAACTCTTGTGTCTCAAGTATGGAATTGAGCACAACTTCTCCTCTCCTAGAACTCTTCAACAAAATGGTGTTGTTGAGAGGAAAAATAGGTCCCTCCAAGAGCTTGCTAGGACTATGCTTAATGATAACTCCATTCCTAAGTATTTCTGGGCTGAAGCTGTTGCAACAGCTTGTTATGTGCTCAATCGGGTATCTATAAGACCAATTCTTGAGAAAACTCTATATGAGCTCTGGAGTGGAAAAACTCCTTCTGTTAAGTACTTTAGAGCCTTTGGTAGTAAATGCTTCATTCTCAACAATAAGGATAACTTAGAAAAATTCGATTCCAAATCTGATCTTGGAATTTTTCTTAGTTATTCTCTCACCAGTAAAGCATATAGGGTATTCAAT